>CM066332.1:18184213-18641713 GCA_033807585.1 Hydrophis major | reverse complement strand
AGCAGATTCTGACCAGTTTTGGAGAACTGGTAGTGGAAATTTTGAGTTGTTCGGAGCACCGGAAAATACCACTCCTGACTGGCCATCTATTCTCTGCCTCCTGAGTCCCAGCTGATCGGCTGGGTCTTCTTTTGTTGCTCTGCACAGGAGAACAGAGCTGGAAAGCAGGTTAGTGGGTTGGGGATGGGAATGGAGATTTTGCAGTATCCTTCCCCTGTCACACTCACCAAGCCACACCACGCCCACCAAGCCATGCCCACAGAACCAGTAGTAAAAAAATGTGAACCCTACCACTGGTACAAAAACCCTCATATGGAATTAGAACTGTCTTTCAATATTGAATTTTTCTGTCATGACTGGAACAATGTCAGATTTCCATTTAATCAGATTAAATCTAGTTTAGCCTATTGGTTGTTACAACATGTTCCAGAGCATGAATCTTTTTACATAAATATTTGTTCACAGATTTGCTACCGGTTGCCAACCCCAAGCTTTGAGTTTGTAGTTGTTCTGACCCAGGCTTAGCAGAACCAAGAAATGGACTCCTTGTCCCGAAAAACCCCTCTTTATTTAGTTACTGTGAATTCATGGCATTCACACACAGAAAAGTCCTGGCAATAAAACTTTCAAGAGTTAAGTGCAAGAACAGACCTTATCAGTCCTTGGATAATTGCCAGGCCAAGAGTTTCCAGTCTCAAAGTTGTAAATTAATTCCTGGCAAAGAGTCTCCAATAAGCAAATCTTCATAATAATAAATGAACTAATTGTCTCCTGCAACCACCACTCCCCTTTTGCTTCTATTTATTCCCCAGGGAGGGGCCCCTGTTCCTTAGTTTTTCTCCTCTTTTGACAGCTCTGTGCATACACACATCTGGAACAGGCTCCAGCAGTTCTCCTCCTCACCCCCCCCCATCTCTGCTTCCAATGCAGAGCCCTTGTCAGAGCCTTCCCCAGACTCCAGGACTGATCCACCTTCCTCCCCAACCTCCTCACTGTCTGAGTCTGCCACCAGTTCTGCTGGTAGCGGGCGGGCCACAACAGTAATAATCATGGTTGTTAACATTAGAGCTCTTCACTGAAAGTAAAACCTACTGTTTCAATGGTTATTATTCCCAGGAAATAATGTTGTGGTTACCATCATAGGCCAGCATTTATTTAATTTTTTTTGGTTCAATCATGTTAAATTCTCAGGGAATTCCTGGACAAATCACTGCAGTTTTCTTGGCAAAGTTTTTCAGAAGTAGCTGGCCATTGCCTCCTTCTTAGGGCTGAGAGAAAATGACTGATGGCTCAAGATTACCCAGCTGACTTGTTGTCCCAGTTTTGAGCTTATTGCCTTAACCACCATACCACACTTGCTCTTACAGCCAGCAAACTGGAACATAAAAGGATGCAATCAAGCCCCATGTTGCCAAAGGACAATTAGGTATTTCAACAGCTTCCATTGGCTTGTCACTTAGAACAAGAGGAAAAGTACATAAACAAGGTTTTTGGACCGAGAGATCTGCTCTGGTTTCCAATTACTTATTGGGATGTGCCGGTTGTCAAAATAGCTTGGAACAAACATGCTGCACCATACTTTCCGCTGTTCATTAATATAGCCTGTCATTTTTTTTTAGGCTTCAGTGGAAGCCAGGAATTTTAAAGAAAAGGAAAAGAAAGATGCGGCTGCTTTAATGAATCTTTATATTAAAGATTATCCCATTTTAAAGCAGAGGCAATTCACACACACACACCCAGGCTCTTGCATAAGTTTGACTGCAGTTGATTAGGAATGGCTACATACTATCAGGTTGAAATAGACTTTTAGGGATCATGTAAATCTACTCAAGGTCTCTCACTGTCTCCCAACAAGTGACTCACTATAATCAGATCCATCCACCAGACTGCTGATTGTCCTCTTTTCTTTCTTTCCATCTTTCCCAGCGCTATGGAGTTCTCAAGGGAGCTTATTCACATGTGGTTTGGATTAACCTCCATGGAAATCCAGGGCTTGCATCAAAAAAATTAATTTGGCTTCCAAATATCTGTCTAAATACAAGTTTTATAAGAGCAATTTGCTGGAAACGGAAATGGTCAAATTGGAAAAGCTTTCTTAGAGTGATTTTTAGGCGGAACAAAACTATTCGGGAAGTAGTGTGACTGAAAGATGTTTAAATTTAGATTTATACAAGATGAACTAATTCCAGTGGAGGAGTTGAGTAACTATCAGTTTGGAATGGTCCATCTGAGAAATTTATATTTTTTTAAAAAAGAATCTTTATTCATAAACTGAAGATGTCTAAGTGAGTGAGCAAAGAAAAAGTCATTAAGGAGTTATTAAAGTCTCATATAGCGTCAAGCTGAAAGAAAAGCAGGATCTTCTGTTATTGCTCAGACCCCTAGCAACCATATTGAAAAAAAAAAAAAGGAGAAATAATCGCCATCATCGTTTTAATGATCCCATAATCCCTTGTGGGATGGACTCTGGGCAACTGAATGGAGCTAGCAGAGTGTTTACTGGCCAGATGCCCTTCCTGACACCCATGCAGAGTTTTGTTCAGCAGATATATTCTCATTGTGTGCAGAGAGAGTAATATCTGCCTCTACCTAGGATTGAACTCACAGCCTCCTAAATGGAGGAGAAAGGAGAAAGGATCTATTTTTAAAAAAATCAAAGAGCTTTTTTTTTCTGTTTAAAATATTCATGGTTTTATTTTTCTATCTCTCTTTTACTTAAATCAGATTCTTGCAAGAATATATTCTAATAATTGAAAGCATGTATTATTAACAGAATAACAGTTTTGGAAGGGACCTTGGAGGTCTTCTAGTCCAATCCCTTGTTCAAGCAGGAGACCTTATACCATTTGAGACAAGTGGCTGCCCAGACTCTTCTTACAAGCCTCCAGCAATGAAGGACCCACAACTTCTGAAGGCAAGTGGTTCGACTGGTTAATTGTTCTCACTGTTAGGAAAGTCCTCCTGAGTTCTAGGTTGCTTCTCTCCTTTCATTGCTTCTTGTCTTGCCTCTAAGTGCTTTGGAAAATAGGTTGAGCCCCTCTCTCATCTTTGTGGCAGCCCCTCAAATACTGGAACACTGCTATCATGTCATGTTATAAATTCAATATTAATAATATCAATATTAAGCCTGGCAGGCTGTTGATATGGTTCTTAATAAAATTTAACTGGAAATGCTTATGTTGTCTGATTTCAGTGCTTTCTATCATTTACCAGAGGTGGGATTCTAACAGTTTGCACCTATTCGCTAGAACCGGCTGTTAACATTCTAAGCAGTTGGGAGAACCGGTTGTTAGAAGAAATTACTGGCCTAATCCTGTAAGGAAGGCAGGAAGGAAACATTCTGGTGTTGCTTACAGAAACTGCCTCTCCATTAACCCTTATTACATTCTTGGCAGGACTAGACTTCCTGTCTCAGGAACTTCTCTGGAATTTTTTTTTTCCCCTCCTTTGCTGGTACTTTGCTTGTGTGGAGTGACCATTCAAAGTTACAACGGCACTGAAAAAAGTGACATGACCATTTTTCACACTTATGACTGTTGCAACATCCCCACAGTCATGAGAGGCCAGGCAAGGAGATGCATGCCTCGATGTGAGTGATATTGAGTTGGCCACGCCCAGCCAATCACATGGCCACCAAGCCACATCCACCCAGTCACATGGCCACCAAGCCACGCCCACCACCTAAGCCACACCCACAGAACCGGTAGTTAAAAAATTTGAACCCCTGATCATTTACAGTACATTTAGAATATTGGGGGTAGGTATTTATTATTGTTTTAATCTGTAACTTCCTTGCAGAGACCTCTTAAGGCAAGGGTGCGAAACTCGCGATGACACATTGTCATCAGTGATGTATCACAACTTTTTCCCGCTTCGCTAAACCAGGAGTGGGCAAGGTCAGCATGTGACACATCTGGTCCACAGGCCTCAAGTTTGACACCCCTGTCTTAAGGCATCTCAAATGTATTGCCCTTTAATTCTCTCTTAGTTTTTTGGGGGGAAACTAAACAATTTTCAAGATCCAAATATGACGTTTATGGTTTTTATTCAGTATTTGAATATTGTGACTATGAATATTCATTCACATCGTGGTTTTGACCTAAACATTGGTTCTTGCAAATTTAATCCAATATTAATTACTGGTGCTTCTTGATTTTTATTGTGTCACTACAATTTCTAGCTTTGCAGGAAGGATTTCATTTATATTTTGAAAGAAAATAAGGTACTTCATGGATTTAAAGCTAATCTCTAAAGTGGTACTTGAATCTCTTATGCCAGTTATGCAATATTCATAAGTTCTACATGAAATTTCTATACTGTTTTTATGCATACTGAATACTTGTAACCATAGTCCATTCATTATTCCATCGTGTGATTTAATAATGAAAAGTAATCATGATTATTCTATCCATGCTCTAATAGGTTTGTATGATTCCTTGACTCTATCTTCAATGCAATCTTTGAAACTGATATAGTGTAAAAATACTACCTTGCAATGTGCAAAATTCATTCAGAGTTTTCTTATTTGATCCTCACCACAATTTCCATCATTTTAGCTGTGACATTCAAACATAAACATAATTTGCCCATTTTCATGTCTCCCTAAACTGAAACATTGAAACTTTGTCTTTCTATCTGTTCAGAGAGAGGTGAGAGATAAGTGAGATTTATTAGTGGGATTGGGTTCAATACAGGTAAGACAATATTTTTTTTTTAAAGTAGGTTATTAAACTTAATAACTCTTTACAACAGTTGTTGCAGCTGCTATTCAGTCACCTAGATATCTTTCCCAAACTTAGCACGCGTGTTTTTGAGGATGTGTTTTATTGCTTGGAAAATGCCATTTTCTTCTCTTAATCCTTTGTGCTAAATTGCTATGACTTTTCCATTTCAAGAATACCACTGGGCTGGTAGGAAGAGTCAAGCTGTTGTAGGAAGGAAGGAAGTCCTCAGCCTCCTGATATATAATAGTAAGCTGAATGTTCTTTAAAATGTTCTCTCCGTCTCTCAAAATTCTATGTGATGTTTTGCGACATCTTTCATCCAAGGTTGGCAAACAGGCATGGGACAGTAACTTCAGTTCACAATACTCCTTAGCAAAATAAGGGGATACAAATGGGGAAGGATTGTCATCTTCATCACTTTTTAATCCCTTGGTCACTGTGTAAATATGAATCAGTTGCCAAGCATCTGAATTTTGATCATTTGATCAAAGGGATTCTAGAACCATCATAAGTGTGAAAAACGGCCACATCACTTTTTTTCAGTGCCATTAACTTGGACTGGTCACTAAATGATCTGTTATAAGTTGAGGACTACATGTATATGGAGCACTAAGTATAAGTGATATGGGGTACATCAGATGTTACTAAATTACATCAATCAGCACTGCACATAATTAGCCACGATGGCTAGGAGTGCTGAATAGAGATGTGGTTACCATAACTTGAAAAGAATACTGCACAGCTGACAGGCACAAGGAAGAATTCAATTGGTGACCACTGAATTAGAAGGATGATTATTGCTATTATTTTGTTCGTTGCACAGTCAGCCAGATGTTCAGACTGGATTTGATATTTCTTTCTTTCTTTCTTTCTTTCTTTCTTTCTTTCTTTCTTTCTTTCTTTCTTTCTTTCTTTCTTTCTTTCTTTCTTATTTATTTATCATATGGCACATGTTAGCTAGGGATCACTGAGGTGGCTGGCTGCCTCTGTGAAAGAAATTTTTTCGGGCAGTGTTATTATTTACCTGCAGGATGCCTAAATGTCAGTTGAAAATCGGGGGACACACCTTTCTTGTCCCTTCCACAGTTTATTCAATCATGCGAACCGGACTGCCAAGCTGCTGACCTCAGTGGTACGTAGGCCTAGTGTCTTGCCACATGAGCCACCATGGCTCCTTTTGTCTACCTACTGAGTCCTTTCCAAGGCAAATGTGGATGTTTGATAGTGTTACAGCTATCGCTGCAGAATATAAGCTGTTCCAAGTAAAGCCGCCTTTTGCAATTGACTGGTAGAAAATATGTCAATGCCAATTATTATTTCTCTCTAATTGTCCCATGTCTGATCAGGTTGCTTAAATCTTTTTAGTGAGGGTGTCATTCAAGGCTTTTTCAGAAAGTAAAATCTTCCATTTGGTTTTGGGGACAACTTACGTGTAGCTTCACTAGCATCTTACCTAGTACCACCACACAGATAGTCCTTGACATACAACCACAACTGAGCCCAAAATTTCTGTTGTTAAGTCAGCTATTTGTTAACTGAGTTGTGCCTCATTTATGACCTGTCTTTCTGTTGTTAAGAGAATCACTGCAGTTGATCAGTGAGTAACCCAGTTGTTAAATGAAACTGGCTTTCTCATTGACTTTGCAGGTCAGAAACTCACAAAAAGTGGTCACGTGACCTTGAAACACCACAACAGTCATAAATGTGAACCAGTTGCCAAGCATCTGAATTTTGATCATGTGAGATGCTGCAAAGGTCGTAACTGTGAAAAATGGTCATCGGTCACTTTATTCACTGCCCATTGCAACTTTGAATCGTCCCTAAATGAACGGTGGTAAGTTGAGGCCTACCTGTATATGAGAAAGGTATTATTGAAACTATTTTCCGAATTGGGGCAAAGCATTGTAGAATTGTCTAGTCCTTTTCTTTCTTAACCAGCCAAACGGTGGAGTTCAGAAAGACTAAATCACGATAGTGTTTTAATGGCAGTGGAACAGCTGCAGAAGCAGACATAGTCTTGCATACATAACATGCAAATAAACTCCTGACCAAGTCTGCCAAGAAGCTATAAACAGGTGCACCCAGGGACCGAAGCGGTTATTTATTTATTTATTTATTTAAACTATGACACTCATTTCATTGTTTAGCACAGAGCTTCACAATTAGCTATTTGTTGAAAAACCATAAAGGAATCCAGACACATATGGTCTATTCAAATTCCAAGCTCTCTCCCTCCCTCCCTCTCTCCCTCTCTCTGTCTCTCTCTCTCCTCAGGCCATTCCTTCCACACCAATGCATACAACTCAACGGAGATCTTTCTTCCATCACACACACACACACACACACACACACACATTAATTCCCAGTGCTTTGCCTTGGAATCATTAAATGATTGCTGTGCATATCGTATTAGGCAATTCCTACAAGCCTTTAGTCATGTGTGGGGAAAATCAGGTTCGGGTGGGCTTAGAATTTTAAGAATTTCTACCTGAAACTTTAAACAGGACTTTCCCCCAACTAGACATCCCACAGACAGTAGTTCCCAGAATCCCAGAGGTGGTATTCAGCAGGTTTTGACCAGTTCTGGAGTCCCAGCTGATCCGTTTGGTCTTCTTTTGTTGCCCTGCACAGGAGAACAGAGCTGGAAAGCAGGTTAGTGGGGTGGGGAGGAAATAGGATTTTGCATTAACCTTCCTGCAGGAGTGGGGTTGGGACGGAATGGGGATTTTGCAGTATCCTTTCCCTGCCATGCCCACCAAGCCATGCCCACAGAACCAGTAGTAAAAAAAATTGAATCCCGCCACTGAAGAATCCCCAACCATTTGCCATTCTGGCCAAGATTTCTGAGAGCAGCCCTCTTTGAAGATGCTAAATTGAAATATATTCTTTTCTCAATTTATATTATTTCTTCCTGTTTGAAAGAGACCTACCTTATCGAACTCATGCATGGTATTTCTCCTTGATTTTTGCATTCATTCCTTCACACGGATAAACAGGAGAATTCTATCAAAGCTGCTAATAGCATTTGAGGGACATCAAGTTTTTTCTAAGGTCATTGAAGAAATTACAGGGTAAATTTGTAACTTGTAAATACAATTCCAGTTAAAATCACACTTTCTTGTATTTTATAAACTAGGGGAAGTTATCCCTGGAAATGCTGGCAAGCCATGCTCTTTCCATACCAAAGTTTGCCAAAGATTTGCAGACTCATGCAACACTGGTGGCATTTTTCAATCCCATGAGATACCAAGCCCTCTAGAATGGCTTGGCTAAGATGAATCTCTTCTGCATGTGTGGAAATTCACAACTGGGCCTGACAAAAAGCCCAATAAACATAAAAGGGAACAGTAGTTTGCTGAAATTTGTGTGTTTACAAAGTATATTTCAAAGATGTGTCCCATCATTAGTGAAGAAGCTGGGTTGTTATTCATTTGCTAATTTGTGCCTGACTCCTTGGGAGCCATGGACCATAGCACACCAGCCCACCCGCATCCTCCACTGTGTTCCAGAGTTTTCCCAAATTCATGTTCACTTTATCAATGACACGATCTAACCATCTCATCCTCTGTCATCCCTTTCTGTTTTTGCCTTCAATCTTCCCCAACATCAAGGTCTTTTTCAACCAGTCCTGTGTCTTCTCATTTGGTGGCTGAAGTATTTGAGCTTCAGCTTCAATATCAATCCTTCCAAGACACAGGGTTGATTTTTATTTTTTTTTAGGATTAACTTCCTGATTTGCTCTCCTTGCTGTCCAATGGATTCTCAAGAAACTTCTCCAAAGTATCCATTCTTCAGCACTCAGCCTTCCTTATGGTCCAACTCTCACAGCCATGAATTGCTATTGGGAAAACCATAGTTTTGACTACATGGTCAAGAAAAAAGTATATAGGAACCATTATTAACATGTTTCTTCATCTAGATCAGGGGTGTCAAGATAAGGTTCGTGGGCTGGATCCAGCTGGTGATGTGATCAGATCCAGCCGGTGGGGTGGAAAATATAAGGGGCCGGCCCACATGGCTTCGGTCTGGTCTACCCAATGCAAACAAGAAATGTCAGGCCAGCATGGTTTTAGCCTGGTCAACTGAATGTGAAGAGGAAACCTGCCAGCAGTTTGGGGAATGGCATCAAGCTGGCCATGCCACCCAATTGGCCATGCCTGCCCAGTCGGTCATGCCCCCCCAGCCCCCCCCCAAGGTCAACCCCAGCCCTGATGTGGCTCTCAATGAAATTGAGTTTGACACTCTTGATCTAGATCCAATCTTCTCTAGCCATTATATCACATCAGCTTTATGTCTACTGGATGTCTCTATAGAAAATGAAGACTAAAGTGGCATTCTCTCTCCTTCAAACAAAATTACTTACATCTTTCTTGATATTTCCATGCTCTGAAGTTGAAGAACCTTAATGTGGAGCTTAAAAGGTATATCATTTGGATTTGTACCTCTTTCCTTTTGCAAAAATCTACCTTTCTTTCCAGTTAAAAATTATATCTTCCCAGGTTTCCCCCCACCTCTTTTTTTTTTTTGGGGGGGGGGAATCACATGTGGGTCTGCAACATCTCAATGTGGATTTAGAAAGGGCTTTCCATAAATTTCAGTTCATCATCTTCAGTTCAAATGGAGTTTTAGAAAGTAGCCAAGCCATACTATTAAATTACTAACGAGAGAATGCAATCTTCTTTTTTTATATCTGAATCCAAAATGTTCCTAAACCAACTGCTGTCATATTTGACAAAAGGTGGGGATATTGCATAGGTTTAATACTAGATCCAGAACAGGAAGCAAAAAATCGGAAAAAGGAGATGGAAAAAAATGCCAGTAATGGATATCTGGAATATGCATCTGTCACAATGGAAAAATATTTAATGCTGGACAACAGTTCGTTCCATGCTTTTTAATTCATATGTCTAAAACTTTCTTGGAAGGCTAAGTCTTTGGTGGATTTTATTCAGGAACCTAATGGAAAAGGCAGACAGATTAATTTAGTCTTTCTGCTGGCTATGCTATGAATGAAAACATACTTTATTCCTTAAAAAATAATTATTGGGGAGGGGAAATGCATTAATTTTACAGCAGAGCAATATGCAAAAGCTTTTTTTTTTAAGGAATGAATTTAGACTTTAAAATAGAATCCAGACATAACAGCAGTGAGACAACTGATGGAAAAGAAGACAATACCATGATAGCTTTTTACATTCAATAATAATGAAGTCATTAAAAAGTAGCTGAAGTAACACTGCCAGGTTGACTTTTATTCATTTCAAAAGATGTAGTGAAACCGAACTGGGTAGCAGAGTGAAGAAATATATAAGGTGGCATAAGGAAGGAACAGATGCCTGCCACGCTGTCTCTTTTTAACGTAGTAGCCTTATCCATGCCTTTTGAAATAATTGCATTCATATAGTATACATGTCTATTCATAAATAATGTTTTCCACCCAGCCCCCAGGCAAATGATAGATCAGCTTTCTTAATTTAGCTCCCGACAGATTTTTTTTTAATCATTATGGGAACAGAAGTTCAAATAGAGAAAGTTGGGATGGCTTGACTGCATTTCTGTATATACAGTAGTCTAATCTTAAAGACAATTTAGAAATACACATTTAATCTTAAAATATAAAAAGAAAAAGTTTGCTCAGAAACACAGATAGATCTTGACTTATGACCACCCGCCCTCTACCCTCCCTGCCTACTGGCCTGCTGCTACTGGGACACTGGACCTCAGGTCTTGTCTTGCCAGTGGAGCTGCTGTCAGCAAGACACCATGAGGATCCATTGCACTGGTGGAGCCACTCACAGCAGGACATGTGGTGCAGTGTGTCATTGTGTGTGCAAGTGGTTCAACCAGTGTGATGAGCCTTGCGGCATTCTGGTAGGTAAGCAGGTGAAGGGCACATGGGGCACCTTAACACCCCAACTCTAGCTTGATTTTTACAAGCTTTGTACAACCAGATGGTGGGCAGGGTTTAATTGGGACTTATTTGGGGGTACGGCTTATATTAGGTGCAGGTGTGAAAATCGGGCTAGGGCTTGTTTTCAAGATAGGTCATATTTTCAGGGAAACACAGTCTTAATAGAGGTTGTAGAGTCCATCCAAAATAAAAAAAAGAATGGACAAGCAACATTATCTTATTCTTTTTTTCTGCCTGCATCTCCCACACACTCTCCAAATGTACACAAACGTAACACCACCCAGAGCAGATTTGGAATGAACATAGAGGAGAGTTAGTGCAGTAAAGGAGAATGCAATCTATATTTGCTTTCTGTTGCACAGCAATATAGAGTTATGCATTTCATATTTCATACTTAGAGCTTAACTGGCTTCGAAGACCCTGGTTAATTTTACTGGGTGGTCCAGATAAATGTACGATCTCTTTTTCCTATTAAGAGCATCTGCCCTGCAAATAGATTTGTATAGGAAAAGGCTTGTAAGTGTGGGAACAAGAGTTTGCTTCTTTGCTTTTGTGCGAATTTGTGGATGCTGCTGTAATCTTCCATTCTAGGTGCGAACCACATAACCGCACTTCCATTCCTCAGTGCAAAATATCCAATTCAGTGACATACCGCACAGTATTAAAATGAAGCTGTTTTTTTCTGCTTTGCATTTCCTTTTCTTACTGGCTCAAGCAAGAGACATGGAGGGAGATACAGTTTCCAAATTCAGCTGGTGATGTTTCCCATTCCCTGGATAAATTATAACACATGCTGTGGTTGGAACCCATGGAATCCTCTGGAATTATGCATTCCACTTGGAGGAGATATTATGATAGCAAACATAGAAATATATGACTGCACAGATATTTGTGGTAAATTGTTGTATAAACTCTTTTTTTTTTTTTTTGCCTGCCAAACCCAAAGCAGCTAAACGGTTCTTAACGGCAGTGGCAATTCTTGCACTATTTCGTGGCATCTTTTGAAACGTTGATACCCTGGGAGCAAAAGGAAAGGCAGAAGTTGTTGAAAAAGAGGCGAACGCTCACCCACTCTAAGCCATATTGGCATCAATAATGGGGTGCAGTTAATTCAAATGGTACAGGTGCTGGAGCTAGAGATTTGGGAAATTTGGATTGAATCTAAATTAGGGTGGACTACTGATGGAAGGACCACAATTCAAAGATGTCACTGGAATCCTGCTGAGGTTCAGCTCCAGTGGGGGAAGCGTGCTTTCATGTTGTCTAACAAAGAGGCATAGATATTTTGTGGAAGAGATTCCTGTATATTCCTTGGACAGAAAAGATAACTGACAAGCAAGTACTAGAATGCATAAACCAGATACATTGCTAGAAGGTAAAAATCATGAAACTGCATCTCCCTTACTTTGACCATGTTGTTATGACCAAGGCTTCCTGAGACCATAATTAAGCACACACTTAGTCCAAATAACTCTTGTTTTATTTCAAGGCTGGAAATTATGTTCATTTCCAACCCATAATGAGTCCCAAACAGTCCCTTGAGATAAGCACCCACCTTTATCTCCTTTGAATTGCCGCCAAAAACTAGAGTGCCAAATGAATTATAAAAAAAAAACCATCTGAAGTACAAAGTCCACACAGAACTTCAAGGATTAATCCAAATAGAATGAACGACTTTGCTTCCTCCAAAGGTTTCTCTACCTTTGCACTTCCGTTATACCTTATGGGAGGGTCAATCACCTCCAAACCTTACTCCCAAGTCATCCCTTTTGTCTCAGCTGCTCTTGCCTTCTAGCAGCTCTGTGCACATGCGCACTGGAAACAGGCTCCCCTTCTTCCTCTGCCTTGCTGTTCCCAGACTCCGGAGGCTCTGGAGTCAGCACCCCACTCCCAGATGGTCCTGGCCCCATCTCTGCATGGGATGCAGGACCCTCATCTGAGTCCTCTCCAGACTCCTGGACTGGACCCCATTCTTCCCCACTGTCCAATTCTGCTGCCGTCTGCACAGGCTGCCGGCGAACCACAACACATGTCATGTGGAGAAATTATCTGGAGAAAGAAATTATATTTGGATGAGTTAGCAGTAGAAAAGAAATCAAGTGGTTTAAAAACATGGTGGATGGACACCATCAAAGCTAAAACCAGCCAAAGCATAGAAAAACTCAGAAAAATCAGTGTAAGATCAGAAGATGTGGAGAGACCTGGCCCATAGAATCACCATGAGTCAAGACTCAACTGAATGGATAACATCATCATCACTATAACTATCAGCAGCAGCAGCAACATATTTCTTGCTTATATATACTGAGCTAAATTGATCATTCCATAGGTGTGAGAGGGACCAGGGAGTCCTGGTGGATGATCACTTAAACATGAGTCAGCAGTGTGCAGCAGTTGCCAAAAGAGCTAATACAGTCCTTGGTTGTATAAACAGAAACACAGAATCAAAAGCACATGAAGTATTAGTGCCACTTTATAAAGCCTTTGTAAGACCACACCTGGAATACTGCATCCAGTCTTGGTTACCACATTACAAAAAGGATATTGAGACTTTGGGGGGAAAAAAAAGTGCAAAGAAGAGCAACTAAGGTGATTAAAGGCCTGAGACTAAAACATAGGAACAACAATTGCAGGAATTGGATAGAGAAAAAAGAACTGGGGGGACATCATAGTGATATTACAGTATTTAAAAGGCTGCCACAAAGAAGAGGGAGTCAATTTATTTTCCAAAGCACCAGAAGGCAAAACAAGAAACAATGGTTGGAACCTAATCAAGGAGAGAAGCAACCTGGAATTGAAACTTCCTAACAGTGAGGACAATTAACCAATGGAACAGCTTGCCTTCAGATGTTGTGGGTGCTTCATCACTGGAAGTTTTTAAGATAAACTCTTTAAGATGAGACTGGACAGACATTCGTCTGAAATGGTACAGGATCTCCTGCTTGAGCTGGAGTAGAAGACCTTCCAGTTCTATTCTGATTCTGATTTGATGTACCATCTTACAACTTTTTGGAGTTTCAGAGGTGACCCAATCTTCAGATCTGCACCATCTTCACTCATTGAAGGAATCTACATGCATCTTTTTGGGATCTTCAAGAGACTCTTTTTAAAAGCTGCTTTGAACATGTTGCCTCTTTCAAAAAGACCCTGAAGATAGCTATTAACTCACTGTACTTTCTTGGACTTTAGTTTAGCGGTCTAGAGAACTGCCTGTACTGGGTTATAAGGCTGCCTGCCCTTTAGCCAGCCTTTCTGGAGAGCACTTCTGATTGAATTCAATGAGACTTTTGAGTAAATATGCAAGAGTTGGGCTGTTTACAACAAACCCTGTATTGATTGTAGCCGTGTGTTCTTTTCTGGCTCTTGAACACATGTGTGAATAAGTCAGCTGCAACCTATTTCAGTCATGTAGCCCTGCTGCAGTGTATCATGCCAAATGGCACCGCTTTCTAAAATATATGAGCTAAATATTTCCCACGTAGCAGCTATATTGATGTGTACAAAATGCATAATGTTTGGAACCCGGGCCTTTTTGTTTTGATGTACTTGGGAACAGCCCTCAGTGAAAAAATTGAATCCATTCCTCAAAGGGACAAATGTTAAAAGCTGGGATGAGTGAAAAGGATCTGGGCTTGCCTACAAATGCATGGAGCACCCAGGAGCATGTGGCTGCGTTGTTTGGTGTCTCACTTCAGAAAGAAACTGGCAGTTGGCTTAATCTACAGATGGCTACAACTAATACCATAGAAGGGGGAGGAAGACAGCTGCAGTGAAAAACCCAGAGCTTCTAAAATTTAAGACATCTGCCTGCATTTCTTAATGTGGCCCTTCATTGTTTGGAATCCTAACTGTATTAAGGCTGCATGTTTCTGATTACACTTGGCAAGGGAAGGCCGAAGCTATAGAGTCCTTGCCAGTTGTTATTCACAACTATTTTGTATCAATGAATCTTGAAGACATGTATCCTGTGCATAAAATATGATCATGAACTCCCCCTTTGCCCAAATTCTTTGCTGTTTTTCTACCCCTCATTCTCATGGAAAGATGGAAGTTCAACTGCCTTCAGCTACACTAGTCAAGAATTGGCTCAGTTATTTCTTCTCATTGAAACAAATAGCAAGAATTTAAAACCAAAAATTAGCAAAAACAAAAAAAATCAGGAGAAATTATTTTTTTAAAAAATGTCTTCTTTCCCTCTCAATGTCCTTCCCTTCCTCCCTCCCTCACTTCCCCCACCACTCTCTCTCTCTCATTTTCACTTGTTTGCATGGCCCGGTTTCTGGCATGCCGCAGCTTGGTGCCAGTCATGGACCAGAAGTTGAGGACCCTGATCTAGCTGCTTGGTTAAATTTGAATTGCCAGGCTGGATGAATTACATTCCATGGTGCACCCTTTCTGGAATACACCGAGAGTTAACATTGTTCCCATGTTTAAAGAAGGGAAGAAAGCAGATGCAGGAAGCTACAGACCAATCTATCAAATGCCGGGGAAATCAGGAGATTCAAGCACTTTGAAAGAGTGTAAAGATTTATTGCAGACTTAAGCTGTCTACAAGAATGTGAACAACTAGCGGTGAAGGGAAATGAGCAGGAGTTAAGAATGGAAAATAATTGAAGGTTGGCTGTCCTTAGATCTCTTGTGGGTGTGCAGGGGCTCATGAATGGTGATGTGTTTGACTCCTCCTTCAGGCTGAGCCTGGTCATCTTCTATAAAATTAGCTTGACATCTATACCTGAAGAAAACCACAAAAAAAGATTAGCAAGTACGGTAGAGCATGGTGTTATGTATGTACCATAGTAAATAAAGTATGAGCTTGAGGTAAAGTGCAGGGTTCTGGCCCTGCACTTCTGATTGGCTGTTAGGCGGCCAGATCGGATTGGTTAGTTCTGAGGAATCCTATTGGCCCTTAACAGAGGATTATTATTGGTTTAAAGAGCTAGCGTTCATAGCTCGCTATTGGACAATTCTCACAAGGGTGAGAACTATATAAGGCAGAGTTTACTGTTATTGTTTTGAGAAGTCACAATGCAATAAAGAGCTGAAAGTTCACATTCAAAGACTGTCTCCATTTACTCCAACCCATGTCCAAGTACATAACACTGGCGACGAGGGTGGGATTTGGAGACGTCTGAACCTAAGAAGCCAGGAAGCAATAACGAGCACGTGAAAGACGACGCCAACAACGGAACCATGTCCAGCGGCATTGTACCACCTGCTCCGTTCGATCCAAACCAAGAGGATTGGGAATCCTACATGGATCGCTTCCAAATGTTTCTTGAGACGAATAATTTGAAGGACGCTACACCAGCAAAAAAGCGGGCACTGTTCCTGACGCGCTGCGGCCCAGCTGTATTTAAAATGGCTAAAGCACTCGCCAAACCTCGAGAAGTGAAAGCCATGAGCTGGGACGACCTCGAACCCATCCTGAGAGACCATTACGCGCCAACCGTGCCTACACTCGTGAGACGCTACAAGTTTTATCAGAGGAACCAGCGAAAAGGAGAGATCGTGGCTGATTTCGTGGCGGACCTCCGGAATTTAGGGGGCCTCTGCGGGTTCGCCGATTTAGAAGAAGCACTAAGAGATTGAGTAATTCTGGGATTAGATGCACTAGGCGTGCAAAGCAAGCTGATGGCGAAAGGCAACATCAGCCTTGCTGATGCCATCGCTGAAGCCACGGCTGCGGAGGCGACCAAAAAGTTGGCTGCACAACTACGGCGAAGCCGCACTACAGCAACACAACCAACCGGCGAAATCTCACCCAACTCAGAAGGGCAGCTACTAATGACGCACCACGAGGACCTCTCTTCGTCGTCAGACAGCGACAAAGAAGGGGTCCATCGACTGGGGTCCGACCGGGACCCTCGCCCTAAGCCCTTACGCCCTTGCGCTGGCTGTGGAGCAAACCATGCCAGGGCCGAATGCAAATTCTGCGATGCACTCTGCACTCTGTTGCAGCTTACCAGGACCCAGCCAGGCCCAAAAAGGGGCCAACTATCGCCAATCGACAGGAAACCGTCTTGTAAGGCGAGAACCAATAAACCACTCCTACAGAAATCGAGCTTTGCGAAAAGAAGAGGCTCACAATACTATCACTATAGGTCACGCCTCAGTTTTGGACACTAAGAAAATCCGAGTCACGGTAGCCATCGAGAACCAGCCTTGCCACATGGAGGTTGACTCGGGATCGTCCCTCTCGATGGTGTCTTGGAAGACACTCAAGCAACTTATCCCCCCAATCCAACGCCAAGACCTCCAATTTCAACACCTCATCCTCAAGGACTACCAAGAAAATAGAATCCCCGTGGTCAGGTCCTGCCGAGTCCGAGTCTCCTTCAAAAAGCATACAGCGTACTTACTTCTAACGATCATCGACAGAGATAGGCCTAGTCTATTAGGCCTCCAATGGTTCACGCCACTCGGCATTGAAGTGGCTGGCGTGAACCGAGTCGGTGGTTGTGAGTGGGAGGAAGACCTTATTTCTGAGTTCAGCGACGTCTTCGTGGACTGTTTAGGCGAGTATAAGGGGACCCCAATCTCATTTAGTCTAGATCCAAAAGTAGCCCCAATTCGCTTGAAGCCCCGTCGAGTTCCATTTGCTCTTAAAGCTAAGATCGACGAACAACTCGACAAGCTAATTGCTCAAGGGGTGTTGAAGCCCATCGATCACTCTCCATGGGAAACCCCTATTGTAACACCCATTAAGCCAGACAGGTCAATCCGAATTTGTGGGGACTACTGGGCCACTTTAAACCAAGCACTACAGCAGAATGCGTGTCCAGTTCCTCCTCCATTCCTTGGGGGGCGGAAAGGTTTTCGCTAAATTAGATTTAGCTCAAGTTTATCACCAACTACCAGTGGATGAAGAGACGGCCCAAGCCCAAACAATTGTAATGCACAGAGGTGCTTTTAAATGTACTCGATTACAATTTGGGGTTAGTGCAGCCCCGGGGATATTCCAAAGCCTCATGGAATAGTTGTTACAGGGAATCAAGGGTGTGGTTCCGTATTTTGATGATGTATTAATTGCAGCCCCTAACAAAAAAATCTTGCAGGATCGTTTGAAATGTGTTCTTAAAAAATTCCAAGAGGCAGGACTTAAGGTGAAAAAAATAAATGTCTCTTATATACTGACAGTGTTGAGTTTCTAGGATATCAGATTGATAGCCAGGGCATTCACCCTACCGAAAGTAAATTAAAGGCGATAAAAAATGCTCCCAGGCCACGTAACAAGGCCAATCTCCAGGCATTCTTAGGCCTCATTAATTTTTATAATGTATTTTTACCGCACAAGGCGACTGTTGCTGAACCTTACACCGGTTATTAGATAAAAAAGCATTGTGGGTATGGGGTTACCGGGAAGAACAAGCGTTCCGGAATGTTAAAAAATTGCTCACATCTGACTCTGTACTTATGCAGTATAACGAGACTTTACCATTAGTTATAACCTGCGATGCCTCGCCCTTCGGGGTGGGCGCCATTTTGAGTCATGTACTGCCCAATGGGAACGAAGCCCTTGTTGCATACTTTTCGAAGACTCTTTCACAAGCAGAGCGGAACTATGGACAAATTGATAAAGAAGCTCTCGCAATCGTTTCAGCTGTAAAGAAATTTCATGAATATGTGTATGGAAGGACATTTACCATTATAACTGACCACAAACCGTTGCTAGGGATCATCGCCGGGGACAAGCCAACCCCTTACATATTATCCCCTAGAATGACCCGTTGGTAGAGAATTCCTAGCTGCTTATAATTATCACCTGCAATATCGCCCGGGGAAAGCCATTCCCCATGCCGACACATTAAGCCGAGCACCACTTCCAGAGACTCTCGACGATCCGGCACCAACGACAACCACGTTGCAGATCGAAACACTCAACTCACCACCTATGACCACCCGAGACATCACGAGAGAGACCAAACGAGACCACACCCTAGCTCGAGTCCTAGGCTGGGTAGAACGCGGGTGGCCATTGGACCAAGTCCCAGATGACTTCGCGCCATTTAAAGCAAGACAGACTGAACTTTTTTCACAAAAAGGCTGTGTCATCTGGGGCAATAGAGTCGTTGTCCCGGAACAACTCCGGAAGACGCTGCTACAAATTCTGCACGAGGGCCACCCCGGCATCGTGCGGATGAAAGCGCTTGCACGAAGCTACGCATGGTGGCCGGGCATGGACCGGCAAATCGAGCAGTGGGTCAAAGCGTGTACCAAATGCCAACAAGCCAGCAACGCCCCACCAAAAGCCATGCCTACTGAATGGGAGATGCCATGTGGACCCTGGTCCAGAATCCACCTGGATTTCGCGGGGCGGACCAAAGGATATACCTTCCTGCTGACAGTCGAGGCATACTCCAATTGGTTAGAAATTCATCGTATGATGGCTACAACTTCCGAGGCAGTGATTAAAATCCTAAATAGACTCTTTGCAACCCATGGATTGCCTGATGTCCTGGTGTCCGATAACGGGCCACAGTTTACGGCACTAATGTTTGAGCAGTACCTCACTGACCGCGGCATCCGCCATGCGCTCACCTCGCCTGTGCACCCTGCGACCAATGGCCGAGTGGAACGCATGGTCCAATTTGTTAAAAAGACTTTGCAGAAAATGGACTATGACAATATCGATGACAAAGTCAACCAAATTCTCCTTTTGCAACACATAACTCCACATAGCATCACCGGCAGAACTCCCGTGGAACTACTGATGGGACGAAGACTCCATTCCCACCTCGACCAGTTGCACCCTGCTTACGAACTGGAAAAGCCAATAGGATCCAGTGGCCGCTATCGCACTTTCCAGGTAGGAGACCGCGTTTACGCACGAAACTTATCAGGCAATCCGTTATGGATAGAGGCAACGGTAGTGCGAGTGACCGGCCCCAAATCCTATGTAGTGAAATGCTGTGACAATAGACTGTGGAAACGGCATATCGACCAATTACGGTCACGACTCACAATGGCCAGTCAACAACTCCCCCATGACCAAACCGAGGGGGGGAGGTACAGAAGAAGATGACGTTCCAGGGAACCTGCTCGAAGGGAGCGACGAATCAAGTGAGACTCAGGAAATGGAACAGGAAGGAGAATTGTTTGGACCGCAAGAAATGGCACCTGAGCAAGAAGCAGAGCCACTGCCAAACAACAATCTACCTCAACAGGATTGCAATCAACCAGTCCAACGAAAATCCGAAAGACTCAAAGGACAACCATCCTTTGACCCATTACAAATTAAGAATTATAGACCTATTTCTTTATTGAATGCAGACTATAAAATCTTTGCTTCAATCTTGGCAGAAAGGCTTAAAAAATACCTAAATAACTTTATTCACTCTGATCAGAATGGATTTTTACCAAAGAGACAGATTAAAGACAACATGAGGGTAATCCTGGACACATTGGAATATTATGAGGCGCACTCGGAAAAACAAATGGCTTTGATATTCTTAGAGGCCCAAAAGGCATTTGATAATGTGAACTGGAGATTTATGTTATTACTATTGGAACAGATGGGCTTTGCTAGAAAATTTATACAAGCAATAGAAGCCATATATTATAAGCAAACGGCAAAAGTAATGATAGATGGAGAATTCACAGACTCTATTAATATTAAAAAAGATACAAGACAAGGATGCCCATTATCTCCTTTGTTATTTGTATTGACCTTGGAAGTCTTAAATAGAAATATTAGAAAGGATATAAACATAAAAGGAATAAAAGTCAAAAAGGAAGAATTCAAATTACAAGCCTTTGCGGATGATTTAGTCTTTATTTTGGAAGACCCTTTAGAGACAGCTTTAAAACTATTGGAAAAGATAGAGACGTATGGTGAGATGGCAGGTTTAAAAATAAATAAAGACAAAACAAAGATTTTGACAAAGAACATGTTATTAAGGCAAAGAGAAGAGCTGGCAGATTTATTGAAAATTCAAGTTACAAATAAAGTTAAATATTTGGGGATATATTTGATGTCAAGGTGTACTACATTGAAAGAGAATAATTATATTAAGCTTAAACAGCGGATAGCATCCGACCTGAAAAAATGGGAAAACCTACAATTGTCATTGATAGGTAGAATTTCAACAATCAAGATGAATATTTTACCCAGAATTTTATATTTGTTTCAAACAATACCAATTAGGTTAAGTAAGGATTACTTCGAAGAACTAAATAAAATTGTGTTGAAGTATATATGGCAAGGCAAGAAAGCGAGAATAAAATTAAAACTTTTACAGGATGCTAGAATTAGAAGAGGATTTGGCCTTCTTAATTGGGAGTTGTATTATCAAGCTGCAAACTTAATGTGGGTTAAAGAATGGATAACGTTAAGGTAGACTAGATTGTTGACATTAGAAGGTCATGATTTATTATTGGGTTGGCATGCTTTTTTATGGTATAAGGGAACTAAATCACAGGGTTATTTCAGAAGGCATTATATACGGGAATCGTTATGGTTGAATTGGGAGAAAATTAAGAAACAATGTTATTTGAAAATTCCAGTTTGGTTATCAACTATTGAAGCTTTTTCGTATCCTATAACTTATAAGAAGGAACAAACAGTTAGATATGAGGAAATATTGGATGAAAAGGGTGAACTTAAAACGATGCAAAATTTAGAAGAACAAGGTATAAAGATGAATTGGTTTTCATATGCGCAAATACATGCAAGGTATCTTAAAGATTCTAAAATAGAAGGATTTTATGATAAATTGACTGACTTAGATAGGATTTTGACAGGTGCTGATGAAAAAGTGATTAAAAAATTATATAGTTATTTGTTGGAAATTAAATTAGAGGAAGAACAAGTTAAAGAAACAATGATTGCTTGGGGGAAGAATTTTGGATATGGGATTGATTTAGAGAAATGGCAAAAAACTGTGGTCACAAAATTATAAAATGACAATGTCAACAGCATATAAAGAAAATTTGTATAAGATGTTTTACAGATGGCACTTTCCCCCGACAAGAATAGCAAGAATGTTCAAGAATAAATCTGAAAAGTGCTGGAAATGTCATCAGATACCTGGCTCATATTACCATATGTGGTGGATTTGTGAGGAGGCCAGGAAATATTGGACTAGAATTCACATATGGCTGGAAAAAATGATAAAGAAACACATAGATTTGAAACCAGAGATTTTTTTATTGGGAATCGTACCTGATATATATAATAAAGATTTAAAATATTTGATTGTAAATGTATTAACAGCAGCTAGGATTGTATTTGCTAAACATTGGAAGAGTGAGAAAATACCAATAGAGGAAGAAATTATTAAGAAAATATTGGAATGTGCTGAAATGAGTTGATTGACATTTGAAATTAGAGAACAAGAAGATAAACAATTTTATGAAGTTTGGGATCTTTTTTATCAATGGTTAGATAATACAATATGATAATAGAATATTTAGAAATTTAGGAAATAATGAATATATAATTTTTCTTGGTTTTGATAATTCTTAAGAATATTTTATTATGATAGATTTGATATGATTTCATGATTTGTCATAAAATAATTTAACCTAATTATAGTTATCTCGCTTAAGTATGAATTAGTAAAATTATAGTCAAATGATTGTTCAATAATGATATTGGGTGCGGTATCTGCTATCCCGCATCAGATGGGTGCCTCATGAAAGGGAGCGAAGGAGAAAGAAACGACAGGAGACGAGGTTTCTCGGGATGAGTGCGCCCAGAATGTCTTGGTACGCGCTCTTTTATTATGCTTCTTCACAAGGGGGGTGAAATTTTTCAGAGCCCAAGTCAAACAGGATATGCAAGATTTACAATAGCTCAGGTCAGTTAGGATACCAGGTTAAACAGGATGTGCGTGATTTACAACAGTTCAGGTCAGTTAGGATATGCATGCTTTATTGACAGATGTTTATCTCCCCGTCCCTTGTTCGTGCCTTGCAAAGATCACTGAAGAGACAGAAGTCTAATGTTTACACGTGAATGATACAATGTTGCAAAACACTTGAATGATACATAGTTGCAATGATACACAGTTGCAAATACATGAATGATACAACATCTCCTCTGTTTTTATTATTTATGACGAGTCTTCTTCCTCGTCCGAGAAAACAGGAACTATTTTTCTGAAATGTTTGCCGTCCCCGTCATCTAGGCAGGAGTGCGACCCGTCAGTGTCAGGGTTGTCCAAGGAGCGGTAACTCAGCAATGACATTTTTTCGTCTGGTGTTAAGGACATAACATGAGCTTGCAATAACACATTAACATTAGCAGTTATGGAGGATAATTGATTTTTCAAAAATTGCAATATTCTATTAAAACAACAAGGTCCTATAATACATATCAATATAATGATTTTTAATGGTCCTGCCAATGCAGTTAAAAAGGTTGTAAGCCATGGTGAAATAGAAAACGAACCTTGATACCAATTATACATGTTTAACCTTTCTTTTTCTCTATCTTTTAAGCCTTTTTCTAATTCATTCATAGAATCCAACACAACCCCCCTGCTATCAGCATAAAAACAACATTCTTCTTTAAGCGCAGCACACAATCCCCCTTGTTTTAAAAATAACAGATCTAAGCCTCTATGATTTTGCAAGACTACTTCCGAGAGGGACGTCAAGGAGTCTTGCAAAGCTATAATTGATTTCTCAATTCGTAATAAATCATCATCAATGGCTGAACCCAGAGCTGTAATTCTTTGGTCAGAGATAGCTAGTCCTGCAATGCCCGTGGCTGCACCTATGGCACCCAGAGCAAGCAGTAGACCGAGAGTGAGAGTACTAATAATTTCCCGCTTTGCTCTGAGGGGGTATTCCATGGGTGCCTGTAGGGATATAAAATCATCAGAGTTATACACATTAATTTTTGGTACAAGCCATACTTGAATGCAAAATGATTTGGATTTAACAAGTTCATCCCCATGGACACATGCCATGATACCGGTGTTACAAGCCCAGACAGAATTTTTGCCAGGGATAAAATACATTCCTCTTAGGCGTGATGTTAAATTTCCTCCTGAAGAGGTGTAGACTGCAGAATATCCCCCGATGGTGTGGTAGCGGCCAAGGCAGTTCTTAGGAAGATATAAATCACAATGATAGCCATTAGAAACATTATGACAATATTGTGAATAATTGGATGGAATATTTCCCAAGCAACAACCAACCCCAGTGATGGAAGAAACAGTAATAGTGGAGTTCCTCCAATGGCAACGTTCGTCTGATGTGGAATTAACAATGGGTTCTTGGGAAGCGATGGCTTCGTAAAAAGGTGGAGAAGCAGAAACACAAAGCCAACATGTGGAGGCAATTGATGAGTTTGAGGAGTTCAACAAAGCATAGGAAGCTTTGATCAATGGAATCAATGGGTTAACTTCCTGTGTTATGGGTTGCAAGAAAGGGGATTTAATAACCTTTTCATGTGGTCCCACCAGGTCAAAGCGAGGGAGTTCAATGTGACGTTGAATGTAAAAAATATTTCCATAATGCTTTCCTGGCCAGACTATTTTTAAGCGGGCACCCCATTTCAAGCCAGTGTCCCATAGGGTACTTTTCTTGCCTTGGTCCGTGAACCTTATGGTTACCGGGTTGCATTTGGGCAATTTTTTACCACCACATGGAATATCCCATGTGGTGCGAGTGGCAGTAATGAGATCACCCTTAGTGCCCGGATCCCAATAAATATGTCCAGTTGAAACACACGACCAGTCTTTGCAAAAGTAATCCGACAACCCCCCGCAGTCGAGAAGTCATTGGGCAGGGGACTGAGTGTCGGAAACGGGCTGTCCGGGGCATACATAAAACCTATGTTCATTTACAAATCTATGATTAGGCTCCGTTGGATGAGAAGGCGAGTTGTAGGCGGTGGAGCCTACAAGCATTTCTGCCAAATCGAATTGAAGTGGTGGGTAGAAGTCTTCTATGCGAGAAAAATTGGTTGTAGAATTTAAACGAACGCCTTGAAAGTCAGTTATAGTCCAAGTAATATTATATCTTCTATGAGGCTTCTGCGGATCGTCATGGGCAGTTCTTTTGAAGCGTCGTTTGTTGACAGGATCAGAGTTTGGGTATATAAAAGCATCACAAGTAGGAGAGAGGGCTATGGACAAGTTAGTTGTGGAACATTTACGAGATGAGGAGGGAATACAATTAGTAGAAAAAGGATAATAATTACAATAATGACAATGAAGATTAATTTGGTCATTCATCAAGGATGTTAGTTGGGGTGGGGGAACCCATGATACAATATAAGGACATTTAGGTCCTCCTATGTTTAGATTGAAAAGAGGAAAAGATTTTAAGGTTCCTTTCCATAGGAAGAGTAAAGAAGGAACAAAAGAGCGAGTGGTAGAGTGTTCTGTAAACAAAACAGAAGTGACAGAGTGAAAGCTACGGGTAGCGTTTTCATGACGTACCCTCATGGAACAAGTATAATAGCCTTCTGTTAATGAAGTGGCTTTAACATGAATAATCTTTTGACAGGAAGTATAGGTTTTGTTGAAGTATGTGTGAATATAAGGAGATAGATTTATGGGAAGATTATCATGCCAACAAACAATAGGACAGCCACTATCATAATTAATAAAGCGAAATTCTAATGTGGTCCAATGAACATGTTGAACAAAGGTATAAGTGGGATATGAATAAGGTAGAAATTGCAAAGAGGATATAGGCAAGAATATCAGGAAGAGTTTAAGATGCAGATGTAGCGGAGGAATTCCCATGATAGGGTCTTACCGCCCGACCAGGGATCCAGCAAGTGGTTTTGTCTGGCAGTAAGATCGCAGCGTAGCCTCATCCCCAAGTGAGAAGCTCAGCGGGACCCTGCCAGGCAGGATCTGGCAATCTGCGATAATATACCAGAGGTCTGTTAGGCGGGGGGGAGGGGGAGGAAAAATGATGTGAAGCAGCAGAAGTGGGAGGAATGCCAGTCAGATTGAGAAAGTTTAGAGTGTAAAGACAAATGTTAAGAGAATTTTGCAATGCTGGGAGGTTCAGGGGTTTTTCCCGCAACGAATATCGATCAAGAGCACTTTTCAGAGACAAGTGTGCCCGTTCCACAATAGCCTGCCCCTGGCTGTTGAAGGGAATCCCAAACTTGTGAGTTACATCCCATCTGTTACAGAAGTCCTGAAAAGCAGAACTTGTATAGGCAGGTCCATTGTCTGTTTTTATTTCTTTTGGACGTCCCAGCGAGGCAAAGGTACGAATTGAATGATTGATGACATGTTTTACAGTTTCTCCCCTTTGAGGAGTAGCCAGAATAAACCCTGAATATGTATCGATGGAAACGTGCAAATATTCCCAAGGGGCAAAAGGTGGATACTGAGTTATATCCATTTGCCAAATTTCACAAGCTTTTAACCCTCTAGGATTTACTCCTATGGGAATGGAATGTCCTTGCTTACTACATTTGGGGCATTGTTGAATAATGGCAGCAGCTTCTGCCTGAGTTAGGGAAAATTGAAAAGTTATCATAACTTGGCAGGGGAGATTCAAACACACTCCCTGCTTCTATTTTATAATGGACTTTTAAAGCCTCCATAATTTTTCTCCAAGTGACCAAAATGCCAATAGGTGCACGAGGAGGACTATGGAGATGCTCACCAATTTTTTGCCAATTGGAAATTTTTAAGGACCCTTCCTCAGAATAATTGGGACAATGTTGCCACACATAAGCCAATAATGTAGCAATAGGTTTCTTTTTTATGGGAGAGCCCTTTAAATTAGCAGAGTATTTAGAAGAAGAAGCGACTAACTCCCTCAACTCCTTCAGATGCTGCGTCTGCTGTTGAGAAAAGTTTTCACCCATACTTACGAAAAGTCGAGACCATGTTTCAGATCCGATGAAGTGCAATTCGCTTCAGGCCTGGCGATGCACAGCTCCCATCGAGCTGATAAGATATGAGCGCGTCGCTGCGTATCCCCCTTAGGGAATCACGTCGGGGTCACCAGAATGCGGTATCTGCTATCCCGCATCAGATGGGTGCCTCATGAAAGGGAGCGAAGGAGAAAGAAATGACAGGAGACGAGGTTTCTCGGGATGAGTGCGCCCAGAATGTCTTGGTACGCGCTCTTTTATTATGCTTCTTCACAAGGGGGGTGAAATTTTTCAGAGCCCAAGTCAAACAGGATATGCAAGATTTACAATAGCTCAGGTCAGTTAGGATACCAGGTTAAACAGGATGTGCGTGATTTACAACAGTTCAGGTCAGTTAGGATACCAGGTTAAACAGGATGTGCATGATTTACAACAGTTCAGGTCAGTTAGGATATGCATGCTTTATTGACAGATGTTTATCTCCCCATCCCTTGTTCGTGCCTTGCAAAGATCACTGAAGAGACAGAAGTCTAATGTTTACATGTGAATGACACAATGTTGCAAAACGCTTGAATGATACATAGTTGCAATGATACACAGTTGCAAATACATGAATGATACATAGTTACAACAATTGGGATATTTTATTGATGATTGATAATGTGAGTTATGTAATATAATTATTCTGATGACTATGAAATGGATGCACAAAAGGGAGTGGTAAACCAACCGATACACTGTAAATTTATGAAGAATGTTTAAATTTTTTTTTTTTTTTTTTTTAATGTCATGTTTTATGTCTTATATATTTTTTGTCTGTTGTTAAAATCAATAAAACTTTTACAAAAAAAAAAAAAAGACAACCGTCCTATTTAAAGGACTATATAACTGCACCGTAATTTAAGAAGCCAGGGGGAAGGGGTGTTGTGTATGTACCATAGTTAATAAAGTATGAGCTTGAGGTAAAGTGCAGGGTTCTGGCCCTGCACTTCTGATTGGCTGTTAGGCGGCCAGATCGGATTGGTTAGTTTTGAGGCAGAGTTCACTGTTATTGTTTTGAGAAGTCACTATGCAATAAAGAGCTGAAAGTTCACATTCAAAGACTGTCTCCATTTACTCCAACCATGTCCAAGTACTTAACACATGGCTTACAGCAGTTCATTTAGTGATCACTTGAAATTACAATAGCAATGAGAAAAAAAAATGACTTATGACCATTTTTCATACTTTGCAGCATCCCCATGGTCATGTGATCAATATTTGGATGCTTGGCAACTGACTCATATTTATGATGGTTGCAGTGTCCCTGGGAGTCATGCGTGATCCTCTTTTGCAACCTTCTGACAAGCAAAGTCAATGGAGAAGCCAGAATCATTTAATAATTGCAGTGGTGGTATTCAGCCAGTTCGCACCAGTTCAACTGAACTGGTAGCAAGGATCTCACCCGGTCGTTGCTCACTTGCTTTCCCTGCCCGCCCGATGCTCACTCACCCTTCCTGCCTGACGCTAGCCCTCCCAGTCACTCCTTAAGGCAGGGGTCTCAAACTCGTGGCCTGTGGGCCAATTGCGGCCCACAGGACGATATCCTGTGGCCCCCACTGTGATATGAAAGTATAATATTAGTGCTGCCAGCAGGGGGTATGGACCTCTGAAGGAAGTGCTGCCCGCCGTTCCTCATCACGGCTTCTTCTCCACCCTGAACTTTAACAAGTCCAAGCACAGGTCCAGACTTACTGATGATCATCTTCAAACCATACTGAGGGTCTCAGGTGCCTCCTCTCTCAAGCCAAATGTGGCTCAGATATGTGAGAGGAAGCGTTGTCAAGTCTCTGGCAGCAAGGAGTAAGCTGGAGAAGCCATGTTCTGAGGAACTGTTCATGATCTTCATTCAATGTTCCATTCATGTGTTCAGGACAGTTCATGTGTTGGAGAAATCATTAACTGTTGATAACATTTGAGGATATTTTTTTAACAACGTTTTTGGTGGAACCCCTTATGCGGCCCAGCCTCACCCAGATTCTGCCTCCAACAGCCCCCAAATTGAGTTTGAGACCCCTGCTCTAAGGTATTTTTTTCCCTCCTGAAAATCAGCTGTTCCCATGATCAGCTGTGCCGGGATTCCCCCGGCCCACTTAGCCACGCTAACAGAACCGGTAGTTAAAAAAAAAAAAAACATTGAATCCCATCACTGAATAATTGTATTACTAATTGTGTTACAATTGCAGCAATTTACTTAATGACTTTGGCAAGAAAGGTTGTAAGATGAGGGAAATTCACTGTCTGCATTCCAAAGAAACTGTCCAATTCCATTCAGCACACAGAGACAAAGTCCATCCAAGTAAGGATTTATTAAAGAAGTCATGTTGGCACATCTAGGAAAACCTGAACCTGAAACTTCCGGGTTTTTCCCTTCCCCAAGTGAACATCAAAGATCTATCCCTTGCATCTATCAGTCCATTACATGACCCAAGCAAACATCATTCTATCCAAAGCCAAACCTTTGCCCACTCCCATATAAATGCAAGATGACATGTCCTTGACTTTTGAGAAGAATGTTGTTGAGTCTAAACTACTACTTCTCACTAAGAATTCCCCCCTCCCAAATCCCCAGGCAGTAACTGTGGCAGCTTTGAAGCTTCTACAAAAATATACGGCTAATACAATTATGGCTTCAATGCAGAGGTGGCATTCAGCAGGTTCTGACCAGTTCTGGAGAACCAGTTGTGGAAATTTTGAGTAGTTCAGAGAACCAGCAAATACCACCTCTGACTGGCCCCATCTCCATCTATTCTCTGCCTCCTGAGTCCCAGCTGATTGGCTGGGTCTTCTTTGGTTGCCCTACACTTTGGTTGCCCTTCCTATAAATGCTGATTTCCATTATTCCCTATACAGAGCTGGAAATCAGGTTAGTGGAGTGGGGTGGGAATGGAGATTTTACAGTATCCTTCTCCTGCCATGACCACCAAGCCATGCCCACAGAACCGGTAGTAAAAAATTTTGAATCCCGCCACTGCTTCTATGGATGACATTCACTTCACAAGCTGTCTTGCTTAAGGAACAGAAATGTTGAGCTCAGTTGTGGATGTAAGTTGAGGACTGCCTGCTGTGGGTTTGCAAGCACTTAGAAAGAAACAATACGATTACTAGCAGCCAGCATGGGTTTTTAAATGCCAGTTTATCAATGGCCAAACAACCAGCATCTCCATAAGTAATCCTAAACACGTTTTTTTCATTCAACTTGTCTAATGAGACTTAACTTCTGAATAAGATGGTTGAAGATATCAGCCTAAATCCATGTAACTTTCAAACTTACTGGCTAATAGGGTGTGATTATACTGTTAGAAAACCACTGTTGAAATTTGTCATCTCTCCATTGGAATCTGGACCTGGCAGTAACATAAGCATAATTCTTTTTGATGGCAAATGAATGTGCACATTGATTGATACCAGATGTATAAAGAATCATGAAGAATTTAAGTAGCACCATTGGATTACATTATACAGTTTATATCTTGCTAAGAAATGCCCAAGTTTCCAAGCTTTGGGCAACTGTCTACTGTTTCACCAAACACTTTTCACCAAACACAAGACCTGATTAAAAAAAAATACAAATAGATTATAGCATTATTTTAAAGAATGTGAAGAAAAGGGTTGGTATTGACTGGGGGATAAGAGAAATATTGGCACTGAGCTTGCTTTATTAGGGATTCTAAGAATTTATTTGATACTGATTTGTTTTAATAGCATCAGTTTTCTTGTCCATTTTAATTAAATTAAAGCTTGTCTACATCTATTTCTCTTTCTTTTTGTTACTTGAAAGTAAGCATGTGGTTTCCAGAAAAGGGCCACCATACATGTTTCTTTCTCTCCCCAAATTCTTTTTTCCCCTACCAATTCTTGTTTTTTTCAACATCTCGTTCCCACTTCTTAAAAATGAGTTTTTAAAATGTTTATTGGCTTCTGATCAGATATGAGAGATGAAGTCATTGTCTGAGATGTGTCAAGCAGAATGGATTATATTCCATGTGTGCACAAACTGCAGCTATATCACAATCTATAGAACATGAACAGTTAACCCTAATTATCACTAACAAACCAGTTATTTATCAATGGATGGTTACAAGGCTTCCATTAGGGAAATATTTCTACTGATATTTAAAACCTCCTTTCTTTTCAAGGTCACTTAATTGACTTCCAATACTGCCACCAGTCATTCTGATTGGTGATTTATTGGTAAAAATGTTGTTGATGGGTTTTATTGCATTTTCATATTAAATGGTAGGCTACTTCAGGGTTTTTTGTTTTTTTTTTAGGAAAAATGGAAATAAACTTCAAAAGTCAAAACTGAAAGTCACCATTTTTAAAATGGCAACAGAATGGGTCAGTGCTTTGGACCTATGCTAAGGTGCTGTAGTTAGCACAGTAGTTAGAATGCAGTATTGCCAGGTAACTCGGCCCACAGCTAGGAGTTTGATCCTGACCATCTGAAGGATGACTCAGCCTTCCATCCTTCTGAGGTTGGTAAAATGAGAACTCAGTTTGTTGGGGGCATGGTATGGTATGCTGACCACTCAGAGAATGTTGTAAAGCACTCTGGAATGATATAAAAGTCTAAGCGCTGTTTCTACTGCTTGTATTGAGCTAACTTCTTCCTGGTTGATGTTCACTGATTATGAAACACTCATCAGAGTTGGATCTGGTTATTACTATATTTGAGGATTTCCGGTTTGCGTGGCTTCGGAGCAGCAGGAATTCGCGACAGCTCGCGATTCCTGCTGGCTAGCTGCCGAGGTACCCCCGATCCAGATGGGTCAGAGGGTTATGGCTGCCCTGTAGGGACAGCTGAAGATAGAGGGGAGCCGGTTAGGGAGGTGGGGGCATCGCAGACCCCCCCCTTCTCCGGGAAAACCCCTTTTTCCCAAGGCGGTGGAGCGGCGGTCAGCAATGGCCGCCACGAAGAAGCCAGCAACCGGGTAAGAACTGTGCTGGAGGAAGTGTGAAAAGTGAAAGTTCTGTCTGAGCCGGGTCAAGTAACAACTTTTAAATCTCCTGGAATTGAGCTGCTTGTTGCTGGAGGATACATTGTATCCCTAAGAAGATCGAAAGCGGCGGAGAAGCTGTTAAAGGGAACTTTTTTTTTTTTTTTTTACTCTCTCATCCCACGGAAAAAGCAGAAATATTTGGATGTATTAGACACTGAAAGTGGATTGCTTTGAAAGCTAAGCTAAGAGACAAAGGGATTTTTGGACATTGAAAAATTTAAGAAATTGGAAAATCTCTGCTGGAGGTATGGATTTTTGATTATTTAAAATTGTTATTGCAAGTGGGAAGGGAGAAAGAAAAATTGGAGCAGAAACTGAAAAAGGAGGAGACTGTCTAGAACGTCTTGGTGGATCCCAAAAGAAGATATATGGTAATTGGACCTCTTTGATCAAAAATTAATTTGGAAAGAGAAAGAGAAGAAGGAAGAAAAGTATTAACTTTTGGAACTTTTTTCTTTTTTTCCTTTTTTTTAATTGCTTTTGATTGTCTTGGATTAAAAATACTTGTGGTTGTTTTGGAAAAAGTTTCCCTTTTCATAATGGCATTCTCTGTGGATGAACTAGAGATTGAATATCAAAAATATAAAAAAGAAGATACTTTGGGCGCTTTGTTCCAATTCTTAGAAATGGCGTTATGTTCCTTAGAAAAGTTGACGCAGCAGAAGGACTGGGACAAGGAAGAAGAAGAAGAAGCCATCTTTGATGAACAATGGGTTCCTTCCGGAGAGGAGGAGAAAAAGGATAAGAAAAAGGGGTTTTTAAGAATTATAAAAACAACCAAAAGAGAGAAAAATGAGCGAAGAGATGGAGGCAAGGTTAGAAAACAAAAGAAAAGGAGCAAGAAAAGCGAAGGGAAAAAGCAAAGGGGTAGAAAGGGCAAGGAGAAGAATAAGCAAGAGAGAAAAGGGGGGAGGAGAAGCCTTAATGGGGGGAAGCAAGATTTAAAGAAAAAAAGTTTATTTAGAGACAATGGGTGAATTTAATTTAGATTAAAAGAGGGATTCTGGAGGGTATTTAAGAGTGTGTTTTTATATGTATGTATATTTAGAATAAAAAATTTATTATGTAATTTTAAGAATTTTTTAAACAGAATCCCAAGAAAGATTTATATGTAGTATTTTTAAGTTAGGTAATGTGTTATAGATGCAACACCAATTGGTTTACAGGAGAAGTATAGTAAAAGAAAAAAGATGAATGGATGTTTGGAAATAGAACAGACAAAGAATGTTGTTGAAAATGGTAATAATGGAAGGATATATATGCTTTTTTTTTGATTTTGTATATTGATAAAAGGCAATAAAATTTTAATTGATAAATAATTTGGATGGAAAAGAGAAGTAGGGATAAGATATGAAGTTAATATTATATGAAATATTGATATTATAATCTGGAAATGTTATGTTTTATTGGTCTATCATTATTATTATTTTTTTAGAAAAGAATTTATAAGCTGTTATGCCTTGATTTTGTGTGTATTGATTTTAGAAAACTGATAAAAATGGTTTTTATATACATATATAAAAAAGAAAATGATAATAAGATCTGGTTATTACTATATTTGGATGGAAAACCACCAGGAAATTGTAAAGCTATAGATAAGTCTGTGGGGAAAAAATAAGAACCATTCTCATTGTCAAGAAAACCACTGTGGTGGGTCTACAAAATTACCAGGAATGAGCTTAATGGAAACCTTTTTTTCCCCTACCATGGTGTCAAAACTTTCAGGAAGATGGGTTTTACCCAGGGCTTAGATGTAATTAATATAGTGAAGGAGGGAAAGGATATTTTCTAATTGGAAATAGCCTACAAATACATTGTAGCATCTTGTTTACATTTTCAGCGGCTCTTTTTATTCTTTGGAACCCAACCAGAGGTGGTATTCAACAGGTTCTGACCAGTTCTGGAGAAGCGGTAGCGGAAATTTTGAGTAGTTCGGAGAACTGGCAAATCCCGCCTCTGACTGGCCCTGGCCCCATCTATTCTCTGGATCCCAAGTCCCAGCTGATCGGCTGGGTCTTCTTTGGTTGCCCTGCACAGGAGAACAGAGCTGGAAAGCAGATTAGTGGGGTGGGGAGGGAATGGAGATTTTGCAGTATCCTTCCCCCCCCCCATGCCCACCAAGCCACGCCCACCAAACCACACCATGTCCACCAACTACACCCACAGATCTGGTAGTAAAAATTATACTGGACAGAAATTGCGCAGAACTTTGTGCACTGCTTTTTCCATCAGCAAAGTAACTCAATGAAACCATCATGGAATCAAGTCAAATTTAGTGTGGCAGGAGACATTCACCACCCCTCCAGGTCTGAGAATTGGTCAGGTTCAAGTAGATCCACTTCTAAGGGGGAAAAAAAATAAATCCTGAAAATAATCATCAGTACCTCTCTGGGTCAAATATGTTAAGTTCAGTCGATGGGTCCCAAGAGCGATTTGGTCAGAAAGTTTTAGAGAAGTTTTTGTTGCTGTTTTTGTTGTTGCCATTGTTGATTCGTGTCTTTTGATTGGAGTTATGATGCTTGGGTTCTACAGCTTTTCAATGAGCTCAGAAATAAATGATTAATCTTCTTTGTGATCTAATTACACTCTTTTAACACGATTTTTATCTTCCTTGTTGTTGAAGGGCCAATTACTTTGCTTTTGACTGACATGTTATTCAGTTGGGTGATTTATCATATCCGTAATTGCATTTTTGTGTAAGTGAGAGCGTTTGATTGCTTAATGAAACTTTGTGTTCACTTTTATTCATTTGGCAAACTTCCTGCTAGCTGAAGAACATGTTTTGTCCTATATAATTATTGAGATCGACTCTCTCTCTCCCAATCTATCCATCTACCCATCCATCTATCTGTGAATCCATCTATCTATCTATCTATCTATCTATCTATCTATCTATCTATCTATCTATAACATCTAATTTATAAAACACCCACTTCCACAGAAACATGGTTCGTTCATTATACCGTTGTTCATTTGGAGTAGGCAATATGTTTCATAATTTGATATGAATTTCAGTTGTTGTAGTTTTGAAGGATAGTCTCCCTATTTTAGAAGGTTTTCTGGAGTGATTGACTTTCTTTTTTTCCCTCTAACCGTTTTCTTAACAAGGTTTTTTTTTTCCCCCAAGTCAAATGGGAGTGTATTAGATGGGCAATTGTTCAGATACATATGTACTGAAATGAATAATAATGTGTTCTCTGTTTTCAACTCCATGGTAGAGGAAGAGGAAATTAAGGCAATTAAGAGTCTACAATAAGTGCAGTGTATGGAGAGCAACAACTGGTTAATTAAAATAGCTTGTATGGAGACCAAAGAGAAGCTAAGAATGAGAGGAATGTGCAAAGAACGATCTTGGAATGACTGCATGACTTAAACCACATTATGTTTTGGCATGTTTTTCTCCCTCCCATTCCACCCCCAATCTGGCAAACGAACTTTTCAATCAGACAAATTATAATTAATTTATTTGAAATGCACAGCCTTCTAATCCTGCATCGCAAATGGTAACTGCCATTGGAAACGGTCTGGTCTTAGCAAGAAAAGCAGAAAGGCAACATGACTTTACAAGACAAATTTGCAGGCTATGATGTAAGTCAAAATACCTTTTCTGTTTTCAATGCTATCCCCTTCCCCCCTAATGCAACTGCCTTTTATTCCCCATCTAAAGAAAATTATTGTCAACTTGCCATTTTTCTAGGTTGGCATATTCTAATTATTATTATTTTTATACTGAAGTGCCTGCTATAAAATAAGCAAATGATCTTGCTGAAGGCGGCAGCATCATTGATAGCATCATTGGGCATATGTCAAGGTCTTCATTCCTAGTCTATGGCCCCGTGCAACCTGTTTGTGCTGCAGAGGTACAATAATCTATTTTTTAGGATAATTATATTTGATCTATTACTGTAATAAATTGCTAGTAATATATGTATTTAATAATTCAGAATACAACTGGGGCCTTGGAGGTCTTCTAGTCAAACCACTTGCTCAAGCAGAAAACCAAGAGTGTTCAAACTTGACAACTTTAAGACTTGTGGACTTCAACTCCAAGATTTCCTGAGCTAACATGACTGGAGGAGGAATTCTGGGAGTTGAAGTCCACAAGCAGAGGTGAGATTCAAATTTTTTAACAACCGGTTCTGTGGGCATGGCTTAGTTGGTGGGCATGGCTTGGTGGTCATGTGACTGGCTGAGCATGGCCAACTCAACATCACTCACATCGAGGCACACATCTCCTCGCCTGGCCTCTTGTGACTGTGGGGTTGCTGCAACAGTCGTAAGTGTGAAAAATGGTCGTAAGTCACTTTTTTCAGTGCCATTGTAACTGGTCACTCCACACAAGCAAATTACCAGCAAAGGAGGGAAAATGAAACTCCAGAGAAGTTCCAGAGACAGGAAGTCTAGTCCTCCCAAGAATGTAATAAGGGTTAACGGAGAGGCAGTTTCTGTAAGCAACACCAGAATGTTTCCTTCCTGCCTTCCTTACAGGATTAGGCCAGTAATTTCTTCTAACAACCGGTTCTCTGAACTGCTTAGAATGTTAACAACCAGTTCTTGCGAATAGGTGTGAACTGGTAGAATCCCACTGCTGTCCACAAGTCTTAAAGCTGTCCTATACCATTCCAGACAAGTGACTCTTCTTAAAAGCTTCCAGTGAATAGGCACCCACAATTTCTGAAAGCAAACTGTTCCATTGGTTAATTATCCTCACTGTTAGAAAATTTCTCCTTCGTTCCAGGTTGCTTCTCTCCTTGATTCGTTCCCATCCATTGTTTATTGTATTGCCAGCTGGTGCTTTAGAAAATACGTTGATTCCACCCCCCCCTTTCTTTGTGTCAGCCCCTCAAATATTGGAACACTGCTGTCATGTCACCCCTAGTCCTTCTTTTCTTCAGACTAGCCAAATCCAAATCTTGCAAATGTGCTTATTGTGCCTATGGGCTTCTCTCTTGAGGACATAAACCACTCAGAGTCCCTCTCCAAGGGAGATGGGTGGTTAAAAAATTTGAAATATAAATAAAGAAGAATAGTTGGAGAAGTTGGTAACATGCCTCAGTCCTAAGTTTCCACCAAAAACCATAATGACATTGCATGCATCATCATACTATTGCACAAGGAATGTAAATTGCATAATTTGTCAGTCAAATTATGTTTTTACCTATAGTAGTCTAATTTGCATGATATTTGCTAGCCCTGAAGTTTATCACAACTCTATTTCTGTGGAAAGGTAACCTCCTTAACTAAGGGATCACTTTGCAAATATCTGTAGCTTGGGTGTAGGATGAGGGTGGAAGTTTGTTCTCTGAGCTTGTGGGTTGGTTTCTGAACATTTTGTTACTAGGCTAGGTAGTTACCCTGTTTTCCCCAAAATAAAACCCAGCCAGAAAATAAGTCCTAGCATGATTTTTCAGGATGCTAATAATATAAGCCATACCCCCAAAATAAGCCCCAGTTTAGATCATCAGTCTGATGGATGCATTTAGTACTGTATTTCCCTGAAAATAAGATCTAACCAAAAAAACAAGCCCTATCACGTGTTTTGGAAACAAAAAATAATGTAAGACCTGGTCTTATTTTTGGGGAAACACAATACTTACATAACTTCATGGATGATAATGGTTAATAATGGATTCAATGGCCTCCATGTTGTTACAAGCAAAAGGAGAAAAACACTAAGTAGTTTGCTGGATGGGACCCAACCCAGCCAGAAAATCTGTGGGGTACAATTGGATTTGGAATTATTTTTTAAAAAACAAAAAAACTTCTTAGCAGAAGATTGAGGAACAACATGGAGGTATCCTTCAAGAATAAAATTTTATTTACAGGATACTTTAGGTCTCATAGTAAGCTAAGAAGACAATCCTTAGTCCTATTGGTGAGGTCCAAAATACTGAGATCAGATCATGAAATTCAGTGCTGCTACTGTTGGTTTTGGGTGACAAGATTTATCTCCCTTTTTTTTGGAATCAAAGAAATGCAAAGATCTGCTTATTCAACCACCACCCTTCTCCTGAGGGATATCAATTTTAGCTATGGCCTTCTTCCTCTCTCCCTTCTCTATTTGGAGAAGGCTGTGTTGCTGTTCTTTAGCTGTCTTCTCATAATGTTGATTTTGGCCAGCTAAAGTAAATTTTAACAGCTTTTATGGGCAGGCTGCTATTATTTATTCTTTGTATGCAGGATATAAAAACAGAAATGCTTGCTCCAAAACCATTCTGTGCAGTATTTTTCATGGGGTTCTTAAATTCTGACCTATGCCTGTGCTTTGTATTCTGAGCTATCCAGGAGCAACTCAGACAAGAACAGGCACAAAGAGAAAAGGAGAAGGAGGAAGAAGATTAGAGCGGGCAATCTGGAGGACTAAATACTATGGAAGGAGATGGGTGAATGGATAGATGGATGGATGGATGGATGGATGGATGGATGGGTGGGTAGGTAGGTAGGCAGGCAGGCATATGATAGGGATAGGGATAGGGATGGGGTGGCAATGATGGTAGAGGGAGAGGTAGAGGGAGAGAGGGAGAGAGAGAGAGAGAGAGAGAGAGAAAGACTGGCTGTACCTTTGTCCATCCCCAAAAAGATCAATGTTCTTATCTTGGTAGGTGTAAGCAGAAGTCTCGGTAAACCTAAGCCTTTGTAGAGAGAGAATGTTCCTTAGGGTGGGTACTATGGCAGAAAAGGTATGTCTTCTGTGTCCCACGAATCAGCATTCTTTGTCCAGTGTGACTCAGAGCATATCCATCCTGTTGGAACATACTGGATGGGTAGAAACAATTAGGAAAATATGGTTCCTCAGTAACCCATGAAAAGCTTTAAAAGTAACAACAAGCACCTTTAAATTGCACTTAGAAGCACACTGGCAACCAATGCAATTCATGGAACATGGGTGTGATGGGTGCCAAGAAGCCAGTATCATTCATAGTTGAAACTTCCAAATATTCTTCAAAGAATTCATGACAGTGACCCTGATTGGAGGTTATGAGGTCATGAGTGACAGTGACCAGGCTCTCAGTCCAAGAATGAGGCCAATTGAAGGTACATTAATGCCCTCCTAGCCATAGCTGCCATATGAGATCCAACTGACCAAGTTTGGTGCTCCTTACAATGGCTTTGTCCCACCCACCAGTCACATTAGCTGTCCGCTGCTGCCATCAACTATTTTAATATTCTACATAAAGTTAGGTTGTGGTGGTTACATTATTGGGGAATCTTTGATGACATATATGTTTTACTCACTGTAAACCCTGCTGAATTCACTGGACTCTATTTCCAGATACATTTGGATAGGATTTGCATCTGCAGCCTTCTACCTACAATGTGAGAATACTCCCCATCCTATTTTGGAGTATTTGAACCAGCCCTGAAATTTGGGTAAGAAAAAGATAAGAGGAAGATGAGCAAAGCAGTTTTCCCTATGATGTAAATGAGATGAATGGTTTATTCTCAGATCTAGGAGCCAAGAGTTCCCGTCATGATTGGAAATTTCCAGTCTCATTCCAGATCTTCTCAACAAGCTATTGAGACAAGTTTTTGATCCATCACAGTCAATGTAAGCGAGATCCACTTCAACAGGAAGACACAAGCAACAGAGAGAGAAAAAGGAGGAGACATCGAGATGAGCTTAGACCAATAGCATGAAATTCTTCAGGCAGGCAGCTGTGGCTTGTCAATCTCAGCAACGCTCACCCCAAAAACAAAACTATTTTATATCTGCTACTATAGAATTACACATCCCAAGATTATAAGTGGACCTAAACATTCAAAATCGTTTGTTGAAGAAAAACAGTTATGCCCTGTTTCTCAACACTGGGCTGTTCAGGATTGGTGCACTGAAGTGCTATCCTTCTGTCTTCAGGTCATCAGCAAAGTATGTTGGCATAAATAGTGGCATTTCCATTGCCCATCCCTATTTTTTTAACATTAATAAGGGTGGGGAAGTTGGAAGGGACCTTGGAGGTCTTCTAGTCCAACCCCCTGCTATTTCAGACAAATGACTGTCCAACCTCTCCAACACCCACAATTTCTGGAAGCAAGCTGTTCCACTGATTAATTGTTCTCACTGTCAGGAAATTTCCGGTTGGCTCTGCTATTGCCATGCATTGTTTCTTGTCCTGCCTTCAGGTACTTTGGAAAATAGGCCAACCCCTTCTTCGTGGCAGCCTCTCAAATATTGGAACATTGTAATCATGTCCTTTTCTTTCTTTCTTTCTTTCTCTTTCTTTCTTTCTTTCTTTCTTTCTTTCTTTCTTTCTTTCTTTCTTTCTTTTTTTCTTTCTTTCTTTCTTTCTTTCTTTTTATTATGCTTTTTCACGTTTACATATCTCATTCTCATTTTTAACATCACGGTGGCATCATTGTTACATATACAAATCTCCATACATTTATATTCATTTATATACATTTTTCTTATCTCTATTATTCTTACTATTCAACCATTCATACCAATTATCCTATATTGCATATTACTCTGACTCTTCTTTGCCTTTTAGCTCGAGAGTGACTTTGTCCATCTCAGTAGATTCTAATGTCTTTTGAATTACTAATTCCTTTGGCAGTATACTGTTTTCCTTCCAACATTATGCGAATGCAATCCTCGCCTCTGTTGTTATGTGTAATATTATGTATTTGGTCTTTTTACTACATTTCCCCTTAATTATTCCTAAAAGGAACAGTTCAGGTTTGAAGTCTATTTGACATTTCGTTTTTGACCCAATGTTTTTTGGCTTCAGGGCGTAGCCACCACATGTGGAAGAAGGTACCCTGGCTCTGTTTACATTTCCAACATCTTGGATTCATATTGGGATACTATGACTTTCTATTTCTAGACTAGAGATACCCAATTCCTGCAACTGTTCTTCATGTATTTTATCTTTGTTGCTCTTCTCTGCACTCTTTCTAGAGTCTCAAAATCTTCTTTATGTTGTGGTGGACCAAAACTTGAATGCAGTATTCCATGTGTGATATTGCCAAGATAGCCTACCATAATACTAACAACAGAATAACGAAGTTGGAAGTGATTTTAGATTTGTGGTCCACAAGTCTTAAAGTTGCCACGGTTGGAGACCCCTGCTCTAATCCACTCTGCTGCTCAAGCAGGAAATACTATATGATTTCAGACAAATGGCCATCTAATTTCTTCTTAAAAACTTTCAGTGTTTGAGCACCCATAACTTCTGGAAGCCAATCATTTCACTGATTCAAGCTATCAGGAAATTTAAATGTTAATACTTTGCGTGATCTTGATACTCTTCCTCTGTTGATGAAACCTGGGACTGCACTGGCTCTTTTGGAAGTTGCAGCACACTGCGCTATCTCATATTTTAAGTGGTTGTCCACTAGGACTCCCAAGATCCCTCTCACAGTTACTGCTATTGAGCCAAGTTCTGCCTATTTTGCACTTGTGCAGAAAGTAAAGTGAGTGGTGGAATTTTATCTCCTCTCTTACCTGCTTTGAATCCAGAACAGCCAAGGACAATTGGAAAGAGGGTGAAATAGGAAAGTAGATTTCTTTTCCTATCCTCTATCCTTTTTTCCCCTAAGACACTCCATTCCATTCTCTCTCTCTGCCCCTCCCCTTCCCTCTCCTTCCCCTCCCTCTCCCTCTCTCTCCTGAATGAATTAGTAAATGTGACTGTCCAAAAGCTAACTCATGACGCTTGGCCTGAGTTCAGCTCTTGACACATAACTCAGAGTTCACATATGTGTGGGAGGGGATGACCCTTCAAAACTGGAGGAGACAATGAGGGAGGAATGAAGTGAAGCACAACTGCAGATCATCAGTCTGGCTTAACCTTGTCAAGGAGCAATGAAACAGGAAATGCCTTGTGACACTGACTGGCAGATACACAAATGGATGAAGGAAACATGCTGCAGAGAGAAGATCTCAGACAATCAGCTGGAACACAGGAAGAAGGTTCAGGCAATAGCCTGTCATAACAGAGATTAGAGGAAACTGACAGTGTTGGTAGACATTTCAGAAGAAGGAGCTGTTCCAGATACATTTAAAAAAAAAAAAACCTTTCCAGAAAGGCTATTTGCACAAAGGGTATGGCAGAGATCAAATAATATCACTGAGAGGTAACATAAAAAGGGTTCCATTGATGTCATGATCGAAACATGAGTTGAGCTGTAGGGAAAAAACAGATGCAGAGAAGACAGCAAAGAAGAAAGCAGGTTCATTCTGTTTCTTATACAGAAGTTCAGCCAGGATAAGGTTTATACATACTTGTAGTTTCTTGTTGCATGTTTTTGTTGGCATAGTTCTGGCACCTGGGCTAAAACAGGCACTTTGTCCTAAGAAAGACAGCAGTGGGGAGAAGATGGCAGAAGTGCCGTGGAGCAGAGGTGGTATTCAACAGGTTCTGACCAGTTCTGGAGAACCGATAGCAGAAATTTTGAGTAGATCGGGGAACCAGCAAATACCACCTCTGACTGGCTCTACTCCCATCTATTCTCTGCCTCCCAAGTCCCAGCTGATCGGCTGGGTCTTCTTTTGTTGCCCTGCACAAGAGAATGGAGCTGGAAAGCAGGTCAGTGGGATGGGGAGGGATGGGATTTTGCAGTAACCTTCCTCCAGTAATAGGGAGGGAATGGCGGTTTTACAGTATCCTTCCCCTGCCATGCCCACTGTTCTATCCTTCATTAACATACTTGAAATCCCCGCACTTTGATTGGCCAAAGCGCGGGGCTTTCCGATTGGTCAGGCGAGCCGCGCCGATTGGCTCGTTAAGAATCTCCCGCGATTGGTTCGTTCAGAGCGCGGGAGATTCGAAGTGCTGCCATTGGCCGCGGCCGCCGCAGCGAAAGGAATAAAAGCCGCGGGCTTTTTTCCTTTTGGCTGTTCGGTTCCAGCAAACCAAATAAAGAGCTTTGCACTAAGTCACCGACTCCTGGCGTCATTTCACGGACACGACACTGGCGACGAGGATGGGATCCAGACCCTGAACCGAACCCCGTGTCCGACGGAAGCCAGACGAAGCACCGAGATGGCGAAAATCGCACCGCCCGCCCCCTTCAACCCCGCCACCGAAGACTGGGAATCGTTCTCCGACCGATTCCGCATGTACCTCGAGTGCACCGGCATGAAGGACGCCTTGGGCCCGCTAAAACGCGCCGTCTTCCTCACCCACTGCGGGACCGAGGTCTTCCAGATGGCCAAAGCGTTGGCCAAGCCCGCCGATGCAACCGCCATGGACTGGGACGTCCTTGAACCCATCCTTCGGCGACACTACGCTCCAGAGGTCCCCATCCTGATCCGGCGCAACGAGTTCTACCGGCGGGACCAGAGATCGGGTGAGAAATTAAGCGACTTCGTCGCCGAGCTGCGGCGCCTAGGGGGGCTCTGCGAATTTGATAACCTAAACAACGCCCTAAGAGACCGAATCGTGCTCGGTCTGTGGGACCCCGCCCTCCAGAGCCGGCTGATGGCTAAGGGTGACATCAGCTTAGCAGACGCCCTCACCGCAGCTGCAGCCGCAGAAGCAACCCGAACTTCCGCCGATAGCATGCGCAGACCAGACACGAGGGACCGCGGCGGAAACAACAACCCGGCAAGGTCGACCGAACCAAAAACCGAGACGACAACACACCAGGGCGATTTCCACTCGGCATCCAGCACGTCCGAAGACGAGGAGGACATCCATCGACTCCAGACAGGGCGCGACCAACGGAACCGGAGAGGTCGTAAGTCAAGGACCAACTGTGCCGGTTGCGGCGGCGACCACCCCAGGTCGGAATGCCGGTTTTTCGATTCCATCTGCTGGCATTGCGACAAAAAGGGGCACATCGCCCGGGTTTGCCGCCTGAAGAAAAACCGCAGTCCGGCTCGATGGGACCAGAGCGACCGGAGGAGGGAGAGCACACCACCCCGGACCAGAGATCGCCACTCGGACAGCCAATGGGACCGGAACGGACGATCCTCGCGAGGCGGCGACAACCGGCGGAGAGAGGAGACCCACCAGACGGTCACCATCGGCCACGCCATCACCAACGACGCCCGGAAAATCCACGTCGAGGTACGCATCGAGGGCCAGCCGTGCAAAATGGAGGTGGACTCCGGGTCCTACCTCTCCATGATTGCTTGGCACAAGATAAAGCGGTTGGTGCCTACCCTCCAAAGGAGGAACGTAGACAACCAGAGACTCATTGTAAAGGACTACCAGGGAAACCGCATCCCGGTAGTCGGCACCAAAAGTTTTGACATAACGTATAAGGGGCGCACCGAACGACTCCCCCTAATGATCGTCGACCGCGACCGCCCAAGCCTACTGGGACTGCAATGGTTTGCCCCGCTCGACATCGCCCTCACAGGAGTCAACCACGTCACCGACGACGGCTGGGAACAGCAACTAGCCCAGGAGTTCCAAGAGGTCTTCGACAGAAACCTGGGCAAGTACCGAGGGCCCCTTATCTCGTTCGACCTAGACCCTAACGTCCCCCCCAAACGCCTGCAACCAAGGCGGGTGCCATTCGCACTGAAACCCAAAATAGACGAGCAAATTGATAAGCTCGTCAAACAGGGGGTACTGCAGCCCATAGACCACGCCCGGTGGGAGACCCCCATAGTCACCCTGATCAAGCCCGACGGGTCGGTGAGAATCTGTGGGGACTATAAGGCCACCCTAAATGGCGCGCTGCAACAAAGTGCCTACCCTGTCCCAATAGTGCAACACCTACTGCACTCACTGGGAGGGGGCAAGGTTTTCACCAAGCTCGATCTCGCCCAGGCATACCAACAGTTGCCGGTCGACGAGCAAACGGCAGAAGCACAGACCATTGTCACCCACCGGGGAGCATTCAAATGCAACCGACTCCAATTCGGAGTCAGAGTGGCACCGGGCATATTTCAGAGCCTAATGGAGAGGCTATTGCAAGGTATCAAGGGGGTGGTACCTTATTTCGACGACGTCCTAGTGTCGGCACCCAACCAAGCCGAACTAGAAGGTCGACTAAGAGAGGTCCTCACTAAATTTAAAGAGACGGGACTAAAAGTAAAGAGGGAAAAATGCCAGCTTTGCACGGAACGAGTGGAATTCTTGGGCTACCTCCTAGACCGGCACGGCATTCACCCCACAAGCAAAAAAATCAAGGCCATCAAAGAGGCCCCCACCCCTAAATCAAAGACTGAACTACAAGCATTCTTGGGGTTACTGAACTTTTACAATGTTTTCCTACCCCAAAAGGCGACGGCGGCGGAGCCTTTGCATAGGCTCCTGGACAAGGCGGCGACCTGGACTTGGGGGAAACGGGAGCAAGCCGCCTTCCAAAAAACAAAGGACCTCCTCACCTCTGACGCCGTCCTCATACAATTCAACGAGACCCTGCCTCTGGCCGTCACATGCGACGCATCACCCTTCGGCGTCGGCGCTGTCCTCAGCCATACCCTTCCCGACAGAAAAGAAGCACCCATCGCGTTCTTTTCAAGGACCCTCACCAAACCGGAGCGGAACTATAGCCAACTGGACAAAGAGGCTCTGGCTATAGTTGCCGCCATAAAACGATTCCACGAATACCTCTACGGCCGGACCTTCACCATTATAACGGACCACAAGCTGTTGCTAGGAATCCTTGCAGGGAACCGGGCCACCCCGAACATTCTGTCTCCCCGAATGACAAGGTGGTCCGAGTTCCTGGCGGCCTACAACTACGAACTCATACACAGACCGGGTAAGACGATCTCCCATGCAGATGCCTTAAGCCGCTTGCCGCTACTGGAACCCGACTCCGACCCAGCACCCACGACGACCACCCTCAGTATAGAGACTCTACCCAACCTGCCCATAACCGCGTCAGACATTGCCCGAGAAACCAATAAAGACAGGCGTCTGGCGCGGGTGTTGCATTGGGTAGAGAAAGGGTGGCCGGAAAGGGACAACGACGAGTCCGTCAAAACGTTTCGAAACCGCCAAACGGAACTCTCGTTGTTAAAAGGGTGCATTCTATGGGGAGACAGGGTGGTCATTCTGGAAAAGCTACAGGGGAAGGTTTTGGAAATGCTGCACGAGGGGCACCCTGGCATCGTAAGGACTAAAGCCCTGGCCAGAAGTTACGCTTGGTGGCCAGGGATGGACAAACAAATAGAGGCCTGGGTAGCTAGGTGCCAACGATGCCAGGAAACAAGGCCCAGCCCACCCACAGCACCCGTCCTAGAGTGGGAAACCCCAAGGGGACCTTGGTCCAGAATCCATATAGACTTCGCCGGGCCCACAAATGGACACACCTTCCTCATAACAGTTGATGCTTACTCCAACTGGCTGGAGGTAAGCAACATGAAGACAACAACCACGGAGGCCGTGACCAAAGAACTCTGCAAACTCTTTGCAACGCACGGCCTCCCAGACGTCGTCGTTTCCGAAACCGGGCCCCAGTTTACCTCGCTGGAATTCGAAAAATTCCTAGCGGAAAGGGGCATCCGCCACGCACTGACAGCACCGGTGCACCCGGCGGTGAACGGTAGGGTGGAACGGATGGTCCAATTCACTAAAAAGACCATCCGGAAAATAGACCACGGGGAGATCCAAGAGAAAATCAACAGACTACTCTTTACCCAACACATAACCCCGAATACCACTACCAACAAAAGCCCGGCCGAACTACTAATGGGTAGAAAGCTAAGGTCCCCACTCGACAGGTTACACCCTACGTATAACCCGGAGCGGCCCCCAGACTCAAGCACCAAAAACCGAACGTTCGCACCCGGGGACCCCGTATATGCAAAAAACCTGACGGGAGACCCTCTATGGATCCCAGCCGTCATCACCCAAGCAACAGGCCCACACTCGTACCGGCTGCAAACAGCAGACGGACGAGCGTGGAAACGCCACATCGACCAACTTAGGTCGAGGACCGCAAGCGAACCCAACCCCCGTAACGCAAGCCAAGGGGGGAGGGAATACCCAGGAGACCGAATCCAAGGAAAAATAAACCAGCAGTACTCACCGAAACGCAGCCATCACGACCCCTCGCCAGAAAAGAACAGCCAAGCCAGCTCAACCGACCCGGAAAGACCGAGCGGAAGCGGCGAAACTCGTAGCTCAACCAACCCGGAAGGCCCAGGAGGGAGCTACGGAGAAAGGACCGGCCCGATCGACCAGCCGGTTCCCACAGCAGCAGGAGCAACGAAGATCCCGACCGAACCGGCCGAGATCCAGCCTACGACTGAGTTGCGCAGGTCAAGTAGGACCAGACGGAGCCCCGCCTACCTACGTGACTACGCAACGTAAGGACTGAACCAAGAGGGGAGGGGTGTTCTATCCTTCATTAACATACTTGAAATCCCCGCGCTTTGATTGGCCAAAGCGCGGGGCTTTCCGATTGGTCAGGCGAGCCGCGCCGATTGGCTCGTTAAGAATCTCCCGCGATTGGTTCATTCAGAGCGCGGGAGATTCGAAGCGCTGCCATTGGCCGCGGCCGCCGCAGCGAAAGGAATAAAAGCCGCGGGCTTTTTTCCTTTTGGCTGTTCGGTTCCAGCAAACCAAATAAAGAGCTTTGCACTAAGTCACCGACTCCTGGCGTCATTTCACGGACACGACACCCACCAAGCCATGCCTACAGAATCGGTAGTAAATTTTGAATCCCAACGCTAGAAGCTAAAACATATGAAGAACAGTTGCAAGAATTGGGTATGTCTAATTTAATGACAAGAAGGACTAGGGGTGACACGATAGCACTGTTCCAATATTTGAGAGGTCATCACACAAAAAAGGGGGAGGAGGTCAACCTATTCTCCAAAGCACCTGAAGGTAGGACAAGAAGCAATGGAGATTGGACATCCATTTGTCTGAAATGGTATAGGGCCGTGATGGTAAACCTATAGCACGCGAGCTGCAGGCAAACTTATCTCACTGCGTATGTGGATGCGTCACAGCTGATTTTTGGCTGGTTTGAGGCCTTTTTTGGCCTCCCAAAGGCTTGAGGAAGGCTTCTGCAGGATTCAGCAAGCTTTGTAGGCCCAAAACTAGCCCTGTTTCATCACTTCCAGTGTTTTCGGAAAAACAGGAAGTGGTGAAACAGGGCTAATTTTCAGCCTACAAAGCTTGCTGAAGCCTGCAGAAGCCTTCCTCAAGCCTTTGGGAGGCCAAAAAAAGGCCTCAAACCAGCCAAAAATCAGCTGTGAGGCGCAGTGCAGGTAAAGGGGCAGCGGGGAGGATTGCACATGCATGCGTAGCAGGCATGGGGGGGCACGCATTGCCTTCTGGGTGCTGGCACATGAGCGTGAGCATGCAAGCACGTGCACAATTTTTGGCACAGGAGCCCAAAATGGTTGGCCACCACTGGTATAGGGTTTCCTGCCTGAGCAGAAGGTTGGATTAGAAGACTTCCAAGATCCCTTCTAACTCTTGTTATTCTATTATTTATTTTGTTGATCTATATTCAATAGAACATTGTCACAACTTTTGCTTAGTACATTAATCTGTAAGTCTTAGAAATGCTACAGAGATGAACGAGCCTCTGCAAAGTTGCTCAGCAGGTGAAGCATGTTTATGGTGCAGTGCCTTTCTTCCATTTTATAAAGTTTTTCCAACAAAGAAATGACAAACACCAGGCATTCATTTCTTGTAACGTTTCTCCTGCCATAGATCTGTTGAAACAGAATCATCCCAATTCATTTCTAGCTGGTTATGTAGCAAATTTCTTTTCCTAATTAGTTGGCTGGACAATTCGAAGCAATGGCTACTCTAATTGTTGTTGTTGTTTTAATCAGACATTTACATTATAACTTAAGATGGTGGATCAAAATGAAATAATTGTGACTGGCAAATTTGAAATCTTAAAAGTTTGTGGTTTTCGATAGGAAATGAAGAACTTGCAAAAAGTAGATTCAATGGGTACATGAGTTTAACATAAATCTGGCTTCTGTGTATGTGACTTAGAAATAGTTTATGAAGCAAAAGACATTCAATTCAAAATACTCATGGATATAAACAGATGTGAATAAAAAAATAATCACATACATTATTGAAATTTCTAAAATCTGAACTTTACAGTCTAAACCAAGGGTCTTCAAACTCTAAACTATATTATGGGGACAGGGTTTTTTTTCTCTCTCTCTTTCTATGATCGTTACCTATTATCCATTAGCATTCAGGCTATTCATTCCCAATGATCACATCAATTAGCTGAACTCCCAAAAGCGTCATATTATTACAAATTTACCACTCTTAAACCACATTTAAGCAATAGAATGCTTCAGGAAGCTCCCGTGCAATGCAATCTGCAGATTTGGGTACTAGAATATACAAACTTAATTAGATAAAACCAATCAAAATTTCATCAAACATATGCAACAGCTTTTCATAAATCTATCTACAACAAATAAATTTTAAAAGGGTAAAGAATAGTACTGATCTTTAGAAGTAACTGATGTTGTTTCTATAGCCAAAATACTATCTGCACATATGATGAAGGTACAAGATGCATCTATACACAAGATGAAGATGTCACAAAGAACAGGGAGTCAACCTATTCTCCAAAGTACTAGAAGACAAGACAACAGACAATGGGTATAACCTAATCAAGGAGAGAACCAATCTAGAAGCAAGAGAAATTTCATAACAGTGAGGACAATTAACCAATGGAATAATTTGCCTTCAGAAGTTGTGAGTGCTACATCACTGGAGGCTTTTAAGAAGAGACTGGACAGCCACTTGTCTGAAATGGTATGGCTTGAGCAGAGGGTTGGTCCTCAAAGGTCTTTTCCAACTCTATTATTATTCCAACTGTATAGCAAGCTCAGGGAAATCCCAACAATAAGAATATAAGAAGAAAATCCAAAGGATGGTGATAACTGATTAAAGTCTAATTGGAAAAAAATCGAATCATCCCCAAAATGCAATGTGCCCACATGACCTCTGCCCCCCTCCCACACATGCGTGGCAGAGACTTGAAGACCAGCTGGCTGGCAGGAAGTTCACGCGCACATACGCAGCGGAGCGGAGCTGGGGCGATGACTCACGTGCCCAGAGAGAGAGCTCTGCATGCCAACTCTGGCACATATGCCATAGGTTCACCCTCACGGGGATACAGCATCCACCATAGCTGATCATAAGACCAATGGAAGTGGAAGAACAGCAGCATCTGGAAAGGTGCGCATTTGCCCAATTATGTTCCAAGTAAAAGAGACTGACATTTAGGAGCATAATGAAATCAACGTATAAATCAACCCAGGGGTGGGATACGACAGGGTTAACTACCGGTTCAGGATTTACGAGCTTCCCTGCAGGCTGTGAGCCGCATGCCTGTAAATCGTCATCAGCATGCTGTGTGCAGAGATGCAGCCTTTGAAACAGTCCTCTTTTCCTGCTTTTTTTTAACTGCAGCTGTGCCTCGTTCAGCAGCTGAAGTTGAAAAATCAGGAAATAAAGATCAGGTAAGAGCCTGGGTGGGTGGGTGGGCAAAAATATCAGCAGACATAGAACCAGTTCTATGTCAGCTGCTCTTCAGAGCTACCGATTCTACAGAGGTGGGCAGAACCAGTAGAAACCCACCCCTGAATCAACCTAAGGTAACTTGGTTTCATTGGAAAAGGGGTAGCAGTTAGAGAAGACGTGATGAGCTCAAACATCACCCTTGCTGAGATGTCTTTCTCCCAGAAAGGTTCCAGATGTGTGGTTACACCATAGACTCTGCAGTAAAATATGAAGAAAAGCAAGCCAACAGGTACTCCAGAGCATCTGAGTCTGTTATGGATGTCAGAAATGCAAAAACAACCCAGTAATAAAGTGTAGAAGAAAAATAACATCTGGAGAAAAGGAAGGAGATACATGAGCAAGGTAATAATAGGGAATTAGATTTTTAAAAATGAAGTAAGAAAAAAAAAACATTTCAAAGACCAGGTTAACAACTTCTACCATATCCATATTAGTACCTGAAAGCGCAATTGGATGCTTATCAATTGTGTTGGGACACAACTCCCAACATCTCTATACAGGAGCCCTGGTGGCATAGTGGTTGGAATGCAGTACTGCAGGCTACTTCTGCTGACTTCCAGCTGCCTGCATTTGGCAATTTGAATCTTACCAGGCTCAAGGTTGACTCAGCCTTCCATCCTTTTGAGGTCGATAAAATGAGGACCCAGATTGTTGGGGGCAATAGGCTGACTCTGTAAATTGCTTAGAGAGGGCTGTAAAGCAATGTGAAGCAGCATGTAAGTCTAGGTGCTATTGCTATCTCTATACAAGATTCTGCCTAGAATGATAGAAATTTGGCCTAATACATCATAAAGATATCAATTGGGGAAGGCACCTGGGAAAAAGATCCCCAAAAATGGTTGAGGGGTCTTTTGCTTGGATCTGTAGAAAACTGCAAGATATAAATAAGGGATGGATGGGCAGGTGAGTTGAGGGAAGAGAAAAGGAAGAAGAGAAACAAGGGTCGGTACTTAAATTAAATGGAGCAAACATGCCCCAGCCAATTTGTACTATGGTTATGCCATTCAGTAGTGTACAATATTGGGTTAAGGGAAGTAAAAGAGCATTTCTATTTTAATGCCCTTTTTCTTTCCCTCTCTAAAAACAAATCAAACCAACAGTCCTGAAGCCCAAGGAACACAGGTAAAGCTATGAGTGAAAGAAAATGCACTTGAGAGGAAATAAAACTCAGGAACTTAGGTGTGGTGCAATGTATTCTAATGAACAAAAGATCTATTGTTCTTGCAAAACAACCCTACTTTGGTATAGGAGAGAAATAATATTTTTTTAAAAAAATTTAGTTTTTAACTTAAATCAGGGTCAAGCATGTGGAGGAAAAATAAATACATGAAATAAGGCAAGAATGCACTTCTTAACAGTACACAAAGCTCAGGAACACTTTGTCAGGGTGTGTTTTATGCATCTGATTTGCAAATGTGGCAGGAGATCGGATACAAGGCAGCTTTCAGTCATTGAAGCTCACTTGGTGACTTTGGGCCAATTCTTTTCTCTCCACCCAACTTCATCCAAATCACAGGGTTAAGCATGCTACCTAGACCAGGGGTCCCCAATGCCCAATCCTTAGTCCAGAGACTGGCACCGGGCTGTGGCCTGCCAGAAATCAGGCCACGCAAGCAAGCAAACCCCTATCCCACAACATACAGGCAGCACACGAACCCACGTGTCCCCCCTATGGTTCGTGGACAAACCTGTCTCCACTTAACTGGTCCCTGTTGCCCAAAAGATTGGGGGGGGGGCACTGATCTAGACCACCTGTTATCATCTGTTACCCTAGATGGATGGATGGATGTAATAGCAACCAGGATGATTAGGGGACTGGAGACTAAAACATATGAAGAGCGGTTACAGGAACTGGGCATGGCCTAGTGAAGAGAAGGACCAGGGGAGACATGATAACAGTCTTCCAATATTTGAGGGGCTGCCACAGAGAGGAAGGGGTCAAGCTATTTTCTAAAGCACCCAAAAGCCAGACAAGGAATAATGGATGGAAACTGATCAAGGAGTGCCTCAACCTGGAAATAAGGAGAAATTTTTTGACAGTGAGAACAATCAACCCATGGAACAGAAGTTGTGGGATCATCATCACTGGAGACTTTCAAGAAGAGACTGGACTCCCGTCTGTTAAAAATGGTGTAGGGTCTCCCACTTGGGCAGGTGGTTGGACTAGATGACCTATAGCTATATATACATATACATATACATATACATATACATATATATATATAGTTATAATATATGTTATGTTATATTCTATATTAGGGAGGAAGCGTTAGTGACCTAGAGAGCCAATATGGTGTAGATCAGGGGCATTAGGGTTTCATTGAGGGCCACATCAGGCTGTGATTGACCTCAGGGGCCCCTGGTGTAGACCATGATCTAGTTTCAAATCCAACATCATCCGTGGAAGCTGACGACTAACTTTGGATCATTCACTTTTTCTCAGCCCCTCTTTCCTCAAATCATTGTGGCTGTAAAGAGAGAAAAAGAGGGAAATGCTATGTATGCTACCTTGAGTTCTTACTGCATAAGGAAGATAATGGATGATAATGTAAAAACATGTAAATTAATCCAGATTTTTCTTTGCTCAAATGACTCTCAGGGTCTGGTCCTTAATATAGATATGGCTTATGGTAGTATTCCCCCACTTTGGGCCTTCAGAGGCTGAGGTTTTTAATTGCCAGAATTGTAATCCCAAAGACTTCTAAAGTGCCACCTTGTCAGAAAGTTTTCCCTCGTTGTACCTAAGCACAGCGAAACACATCCTGGCATCATCTGTTTTCTGCCATTTGTCTATAACAGGGGTCCCCAAACTTGGCAACTTTAAGACTTGTGGACTTCAACTCCCAGAATTCTCATAGCTGGCAGGAAGTTGAAGTCCACAAGTCTTAAAATTGCCAAGTTTGGAGACCTCTGCTCTATAATGTTCACATCATCTCTTCACCTAAGAGACAGATGTATGTGGTCCGTAGCAACACCTGTACCAGCTGTTAAGGGATGTTCTTAATATGGAAAATAATTGGAAAATGGGATAGTGGGTAAAGGAGCCTTTCATGGGGCCATAAACAGATGCACAAAGAAGCAATTTAGTTCCAGAACATCAGGATGGGATCTAGTGGAGATCAACGTGGAACAGAAATTAGACTACCAAGAATGTATTTTATGCTGAAGTTCCAGTTGAGCACAATCTCTCCTCTTGTAAATTATTACTGACCATTGTAAGGAAACAAAAAGAGTGTTGCAACACACACAGTTCACTCTAGTCAGAGAAGTTGGGAAAACAGAAAAGACACAACACAACTGCAACATTCTTTCCCGGAGAATGAAACTACTTTTTTTTAAGTACTCCAAATCATTTCTCTCTCTGGAAATGAGGGGCCCTCCTTCAGCTACATGTCCTTGCTGGTTCATCTTATAGGTTTACAACTTTTCCCAACTTTGGAATTGTTCATACATGCTTATGAACCTCTGTGGTGAAAAAGTATTTCAGAAACATTGATGGTTTGCAAACCACTGACAGAGTTATACTTTGTAATTACTATTAGGTTGTTGATGTCAACCCTAAAGCCATTTTTCCTGGCACCTTCAGGGCTGCCTCAACAGAGATGAGTCAAGCTGTGGGAATGGGAGGCGGGGATAGAAACAGATGGGGGGTTGTAGCTATAATAAAATTTGTTCCTCTGAGGACCAAGGACTTTTCTACCAGGTGCAGTGAGAGGTGAGATCTGGGACCAACTGACTCTTGGACTGTGACCTAATTGGACCATGTGATGGGCAGGGGAAGGAAAAGTTTACTTTTAATTGGGGGGTGGAACCTAAGGGGTGTTTAGAGTCGGGTGTTCTGACCAAGGCTTCCTGTAATTAAGCACATGCTTAGTTAAAACAACTCTTGTTTTATTTCAGTGCTGGGAATTATGTTCATTCCCATCCTGTAATTCCCAGTCCCTCGAGATAAGCATCCACCTTTATCTCCTTTGAATTGCTGCCAACAACTAAAGTGCCAAATTAACTGTAAAAAGCCAGAGTACAAAGTCTACACAGAGCTTCAAGGTTTAATCCGAACAGAGCGAACAAAGTTGCTTCCTGCAAAGGTTCCTGTCCCTTTGCTCCTCCTTTATGTCTTACAGGAGACCAATCACCTCCAAGCTTTACTCCCGAATCACCCCTTTTGCCTTAACTGTTCCTGCCTTCTGGCAGCTCTGCGCATGCATGCACTGGGAACAGGCTTTCCTTGTTCCTCTGCCTCGCTGCTGTCGGATTCTGGAAGCTCCAGAGACAGCACAATACTCCTAGATGGTCCTGGTTCCATCTCTGTATCAGACACAGGACCCTCATCCAAGTTCTCCCCAGATTCCCGAACTGGCCCATGTTCCTTCCCGCTGTCCAACTCTGCTTCCATCTCCGCAGGCTGTCGGTGAACCACAACACTGGGTTTCCCCAGATGTGCCAATATGACATGCCTAATAAATCTATACTTTGAGGAATATGCTTGCCTTTGAGTTTTGGTTCCGTTGGGTGTGTTACTTGGAACCCTGACACTTGATATTAATTTATTATCTGCACTAGCTCTACCACGTCTAGGTTGATATAAATGTTCTTGTGTTTGAATAGCAGTCTTTATATCACGGAGTTCCAAGCAGCTCTTTGTGGCCTTTTATTGACACAATTTCATCCTAAAGGTAATGAAATGTTGTTCCTAATGAATGTGGAAGAGTTTTGTTCTGGCAGGTAGAGGTTTCTATTCTGCCAGCTTAAAATTGCAGGTCAAAGAGAAGCTTCTTGTTTGTTGAAACCAAGCTGTCAGAGGACTTGATAAGAGCAATAATTCACTGTTGAATCTGGCAATTTCTGGTTATGAGCCCAGAGACATAGCCAAAAAAAATGAACAAAGAATGTTCAAGACCAAAACAGGAATATCTAAGTATCAGTGGAGTTCAAAATAAATTCCTTTTGGATGGTTTTACAAAAGGTGCCAGTTTCCCTCATATCTCAAGATATCCTTAGATCTCAATCAAAGGTGAGGTTAACAGAAAACCAGAAAGCACTGTGAACTGCAGATGGTATAATTCCTTAGAACTGCAGGGAAATCTACTGCATTTCAACTTTTGGAAAATCCCCTGTGTGCTTGTATTGCAACTTGTGTGTGCTTAAAACAGGTATCTAGGTGTTATGGATATATATGTGAGAGAAAAATATAGGTGGCAAAACATAAAATACCAACTGATAGAAATATGACTTCCTTCAAGGATGGGTAAGACTGGGGTGCAGATCCTAGTTGATTTTAGTGGGACCTAGTCCTCATTATTGTTGTAAAAGGTAAAGGTAAAGGTTCCCTTCACACTTATGTGCTAGTAATTTCTGGTTCTAGGGGGCACTGCTCATCTCTGTTACAAAGCCAAAGAGCCAGCGTTGCCCAAAGATGTCTCCATGGTCATGTGACCGGCATGACTAAACGCCGAAGGCACACAGAATGCTATTCCACCAAAGTGATCCCTATTTTTCTACTTGCATTTTACATGTTTTCAAACTTCTAGGTTGGCAGAAGCTGGGATAAGTAACAGAGAGCTCACTCCATTACGTGGCACTAGGGATTCGAACTGCTGAACTGCTAACCTTTCTGATTGACAAGCTCAGGGTCTTAGCCACTGAGCCACCGCGTCCCTCATTATTGTTGTTCTCCACTGCAAATTTGCTATAGGATAAGGCAGTGTTTCTAAACCTCATCAAGTTTAAGATGGGTGGACTTGCTGGCTGGGGAATTCTGGGAGTTGAAATCCACCCATCTTCAACTTGGTGAGGTTCAGAAATACTGAGATAAGCTACATTGAATTTATATGTATATGTATTGTTAAGTACTGAACATGGGTCGCAGTAAATGGAGACAGCCTCTGAATAGTGAACTTTCAGCTCTTTATTTGCATAGTGACTTCTCAAAACAACAACAGTGAACTCTGCCTTATATAGGCAACCCTTGTCTGAATTGTCCAATAACGAGCTATGAACGCTAGCTCTTTTAACCAATAAGAATTCTCTGTTAAGGGCCAATTGGATTCCTCAGAACTAACCAATCCGATCTGGCCGCCTAACAGCCAATCAGAAGTGCAGGGCCAGAACCCTGCACTTTACCTCAAGCTCATACTTTATTAACTATGGTACATACACAACACCCCTTCCCCCTGGCTTCTTAATTATGGTGTAGTTATATAGTCCCTTAGATAGGACGGTTGTCTTTTAACTCTTTCGGATTTTCGTTGGATTGGTTGGTTGCAGTCCTGTTGAGGTAGATTGTTGTTTGGCAGTGGATCTGCTTCTTGCTCAGCTGCCATTTCTTGCGGTCCAAACGTTTCTCCTTCCTGCTCCATTTCCTGAGTATCACTTAGTTCGTCGCTCCCTTCGAGCAGATTCCCTGGAACTTCATCTTCTTCCATACCTCCCCCCCTCCTCGGTTTGGTCATGGGGGAGTTGTTGACTGGCCATTGTGAGTCATGACCGTAATTGGTCGATATGCCGTTTCCACAGTCTATTGTCACAGCATTTCATTATGTAGGATTTAGGGCCAGTTAGTCGTACTACTGTCGCCTCTATCCATAACGGATTGCCTGATAAGTTTCGTGCGTAAACGCGGTCTCCTACCTGGAAAGTGCGATAGTGGCCACTGGATCCTATTGGCTTTTCCGGTTCGTAAGCAGGGTGCAACCGGTCGAGGTGGGAGCGGAGTCTTCGTCCCATCAGTAGTTCGGCGGGAGTTCTGCCGGTGACACTATGTGGAGTTATGTGTTGCAAAAAGAGAATTTGGTTAACCTTGTCATCGATATTGTCATAGTCCACTTTTTGCAAAGTCTTTTCAACAAATTGGACCATGCATTCAGCTCGGCCATTGGTCGCAGGGTGCGCAGGCGAGGTGAGCGCATGGCGGATGCTGCGGTCAGCGAGGTACTGCTCGAACATTAGTGCCGTAAACTGTGGCCCGTTATCGGACACCAGGACATCTGGCAATCCGTGGGTTGCAAAAAGTCTGTTTAGAATTTTGATCACCGCCCCGGAGGTCGTAGCCATCATACGATGAATTTCTAACCAATTGGAGTATGCGTCGACTGTCAGCAGGAAGGTATAGCCCTTGGTTGGCCCCGCGAAATCCAGGTGGATTCTGGACCAGGGTCCACGTGGCATCTCCCATTCAGTAGGCATGGCTTTTGGTGGGGAGTTGCTGACTTGTTGGCAATTGGAACATGCTTTAACCCACTGCTCGATTTGCCGGTCCATGCCCGGCCACCATGCGTAGCTTCGTGCAAGCACCTTCATTCACACGGGGTGGCCCTCGTGCAGAATTCGCAGCAGCGTCTTCTGGAGTCGCTCTGGGATAACGACTCTATCACCCCAGATGATACAGCCTTTTTGGGAAAAAAGTTCAGTCTGTCGAGATTTGAATGGTGCGAAGTCATCTGGTACTTAGTCCAATGGCCATCCATGTTCTACCCAGCCTAGGACTCGAGCTAGGGTGTGGTCTCGTTTGGTTTCTCTTACGATGTCTCGGGCAGTCATAGGCGGCGAGTTGAGTGTTTCGATCTGCAACGTGGTTGCCGTCGGTGCCGGATCGTCGAGAGTCTCTGGAAGTGGTGCTCGGCTTAATGCATCGGCGTGGGGAATGGCTTTCCCCGGGTGATATTGCAGGCGATAATTATAAGCAGCTAGGAATTCTGACCATTGGGTCATTCTAGGGGATAATATGTAGGGGGTTGGCTTGTCCCCGGCTATTATCCCTAGCAACGGTTTGTGGTCAGTTATAATGGTAAATGTCCTTCCATACACATATTCATGAAATTTCTTTACAGCTGAAACGATTGCGAGGGCTTCTTTATCAATTTGTCCATAGTTCCGCTCTGCTTGTGAAAGAGTCTTCGAAAAGTAAGCAACAGGGGCTTCGTTCCCATTAGGCAGTACATGGCTCAAAATGGCGCCCACCCGGAAAGGCGATGCATAGCAGGTTATAACTAACGGCAAAGTCTCGTTATACTGCATAAGTACAGAGTCAGATGTGAGAAGTTTTTTAACATTCTGGAACGCTTGCTCTTCCCGGTAATCCCATACCCACAATGCTTTCTTATCTAATAATCGGTGTAACGGTTCAGTGACAGTTGCCTTGTGCGGTAAAAATACATTATAGAAATTAATGAGGCCTAAGAACGCCTGGAGATTGGCCTTGTTGCGTGGCCTGGGAGCGTTTTTGATCGCTTTTAATTTACCCTCGGTAGGATGAATGCCCTGGCTATCAATCTGGTACCCTAGAAACTCAGTATACAATTGACATTTATTTTTTTTCACCTTAAGTCCGGCCTCTTGGAATTTTTTTAGAACGCATTTCAAACGGTCCCGTAAGATTTTTTGGGTAGGGACTGCAATTAATACGTCATCAAAATAAGGGACCACACCCTTGATTCCTTGTAATAACCTTTCCATAAGGCTCTGGAAGATCCCCGGGGCTACACTAACTCCGAATTGCAATCGGGTACATTTAAAGGCTCCCCTGTGTGTTACAATTGTTTGGGTTTGAGCCGTTTTTTCATCCACTGGTAATTGTTGATAAGCTTGGGCTAAATCTAATTTAGCGAAAACCTTACTGCCCCCCAAGGAATGGAGGAGGTGCTGCACCACCGGAACTGAACACGCATTCTGCTGTTGGGCGTGGTTCAAAGTGGCCTGGTATTCCCCAAAAATTAGGATTGACCCGTCTGGCTTAATGGGTGTTACAATAGGGGTTTCCCATGGAGAGTGATCGATGGGCTTCAACACCCCTTGAGCAATTAACTTGTTGAGTTGTTCGTCGATCTTAGCTTTAAGAGCGAACGGAACTCGATGGGGCTTCAACGAATGGGAGCTACTTTTGGATCTAGACTGAATGAGATCGGGGTCCCCTTATACTCGCCTAAGCTGACCGCGAAGACATCGCTAAACTCAGAGATAAGGTCTTCCTCCCACTCACAACCAGCAACTTGGTTCACACCGGCCACTTCAATGCCGAGTGGTGCGAACCATTGGAGGCCTAGTAGACTAGGCCTATCTCTATCGATGACTGTTAGAGGTAAGTACGCTGTATGCTTCTTGAAGGAGACTCGGACTCGGCAGGACCCGACAACGGGGATTCAATTTCCTTGGTAGTCCTTGAGAATGAGGCGTTGAAATTGGAGGTCCTGGCGTTGAATTGTGGGGATGAGTTGCTTGAGTGTCTTCAAGACACCATCGAGAGAGACAATCCCGAGTTGACCTCCATGTGGCACGGCTGGTTCTCGATGGCTACCGTGACTCGGATTTTCTTAGTGTCCAAAGCTGAGGCGTGACCGATAGTGATAGTATGGTGAGCCTTTTCTCTTTGCAAAGCTCGATTTCTGTAGGAGTGGTTTATTGGCTCTCACCTTACAGGACGGTTTCCTGTCGATTGGCGATAGTTGGCCCCTTTTGAGGCCTGGCTGAGTCCTGGTAAACTGCGGCAGACCCGGCCGATGTGGCCTCGTTTCCCGCACTCATGGCAGAGTGCGTCGCAGAATTTGCATTCAGCCCTGGCATGGTTGGCTCCACAGCCAGCACAAGGGCGTAAGGGCTTCGGGCGAGGGTCCCGGTTGGACCGCAGTCGATGGACCCCTTCTTCATCGCTGTCTGACGACGAAGAGAGGTCCTCGTGGTGCGTTGTTGAAAGCTCCCCTTCTGTGCTAGGTGAGATTTCGCTGGCCGGTGGTGGTACCGGAGTGCGGCTTCGCCGTAGTTGTGCAGCCGACTTTTTGGTCACCTCCGCAGCCGTGGCTTCGGCGATGGCGTCAGCAAGGCTGATGTCGCCTTTTGCCATCAGCTTGCTTTGCATGCCTAGTGCATCTAATCCCAGAACTATTCGATCTCTCAGTGCCTCTTCTAAATCGGCGAACCCGCAGAGGCCCCCTAAATTTCGGAGGTCCGCCACAAAATCGGCCACGCTCTCCCCTTTTCGTTGGTTTCTCTGATAAAACTCATGGTGTCTCACGAGTGTAGGCACGGTTGGCGCGTAATGGTCTCTCAGGATGGGTTTGAGGTCGTCCCAGCTCATGGCCTTCACTTCTCGAGGTTTGGCAAGTGCTTTAGCCATCTTAAATACGGCTGGGCCTCAATGCATCAGGAACAGCGCCCTTTTCTTTGCTGGTGTGGCGTCCTTCAAGTTATTTATTTCGAGAAACATTTGGAAGCGATCCATGTAGGATTCCCAATCCTCTTGGTTCAGATCGAACGGAGCGGGTGGTACGATGCCGCTGGACATGGTTCTGTTGTTGTCGTCGTCTATCACGTGCTCGGTATTGCTTCCTGGCTTCTTCGGTTCAGACGTCTCCACATCCCATCCTCGTCGCTAGTGTTCAGTACTGAACATGGGTCAGAGTAAATGGAGACAGCCTCTGAATAGTGAACTTTCAGCTCTTTATTTGCATAGTGACTTCTCAAAACAACAAAAGTGAACTCTGCCTTATATAGGCAACCCTTGTCAGAATTGTCCAATAACGAGCTATGAATGCTAGCTCTTTTAACCAATAAGAATCCTCTGTTAAGGGCCAATCGGATTCCTCAGAACTAACCAATCCGATCTGGCCGCCTAACAGCCAATCAGAAGTGCAGGGCCAGAATCCTGCACTTTACCTCAAGCTCATACTTTATTAATTATGGTACATACACAACATGTATATGTATATGTATGTTTGTTTGTATATATGTATGTTTTCTTAAGTTTTTGCGGGTACTTACATGTATGTTATTCAGCTTTTGGTCAGGTATTTTCCCACATCATTATAGTTGTACTTTTAAATATATATAAATTATATATATATATATATATATATATATACCAAGATTGAGGAACCATATAGCTCCTTTTTCTTTCTCAGGACTTCGAAAAACAGACCAAAATGTGTGTGTGTGTGTGTGTGTTATTATGCATAGTCTATACGGATTGTAGAATTCAACTTATTTTGGCAAGTATTAAGCAAGTTCAGAATCTATATAACCTCAGGAAATATGGAAATAGAGAATGTTAAAAGTCAGGTTGCGTTGGGCGGAATTTCCCCTGCTTGCATTAATGGATGATTTATTCCCAGTGCAAATAGCAGCATGAAAGGAATGAATTTCTCCAGGACTCTAGTAAAGAACACAAGATTAAACTTTAGTTCCTCCCATGCTGCAGCAGTCCTCGTAATTATTAACTCATTCCCAAGCTTTTATTTATATGGTCAAAAGTGTGTGATTAAATTGGGTTAACTCCGTGTTTGATTTGGTTGACAATGGCCCCATGGTAAAAGATGGAACATAAGAAGAGCTACAAGCAGAAATGAGAGCCTTCTTTCTAAATGTTGTCAATTCACCTCATTCTTCACCTGTACAACTTTGCTGCCATTTGGATCTGTGGCCTGGTTATGTAGTGGTTTTCAGATAAATAAATAATGGACACAAATAAATCACAGGCTTCAGTAGATCTCCTCTGGCAAAGTTGAAATTAATACTTCAGACAATGTATCACAGTGGTGGGATTCAAAATTTTTACCACCAATTTGGTGACTGTGGCTTGGTGGGTGCGCTTTTCACGCGTGCATACACTTTTGTGCCATGCAAAGCAGCTGTGCTTCAAAAGCAGAAGATAAAGATGAATATGGGAGCCCAGACAGGTGGGTGGGCCCAACAGTAGAGTGGCAGAGAGAACTGGTTCAGTCTCCACTGCTCATCGCTGTTATGTTCGGTGCGTGGCGCAAGAAGCGGAGACAAGTCGACGAACAGTGCACTTCAACTCTTTATTTAACATGGTCCAACAGCTCTCAGAACGGCCTCAACAGCTCCCTTTATATAGGCAAGCTCTTGGGTATTTAGCCAATGAAAACACAGAAACGTTAGCTCTTTTTAACCAATGAGAAGGGCTCGTTAATAGCCAATCAGATTCTCCTGAACGGACCAATCCGATATCGCTATTATCGGCCAATCAGAAGTGCAGGGCCAGAACCCTGCACTTTGCTTTAAGGTATTCAACAAACTTTATTCAAGCACTTTTATTAATTCACAACACCCCTTCCCCCCGGGTTCCATTTAAGGGGTGCGGTAATGTAGTCTTTGAGGTAGGCAGGTTGTTTTGATTGTCTGTTTGATTTACGCTGTCTTTCCGGTATTTGTCTAGAGTCTTGTTGGGGTAGAACATTATCTGGTGAACAGGGTGCCTCTGATTCTGTATCTAAACTTCCGTTACCATTAATGTCCTCGATATCTCTTTGAAGCGAGTTAACCCCTGTCCCCGATCCTTCTTCACATGTTGAGTCTGAGCGGTCGTTTGTTCCGCTTTTGCTTTCCGCCGTTCCAAACTCAGCCTCCTTGGCGTCTCCTCCCCGCTCAGTTTGGAAATCACCGGAATCGCAGACCCCAGACTGCAGCCTTGAATGCAGCTGATCAATATGGCGCTTCCATATTCTATCATCACGACATTTTACTCGGTATGATCTGGGTCCGGTTACTTGGATTACAGTTGCCTCGACCCACAATGGGTCGCCATAAAAGTTTCTCACGAAAACCAAGTCGCCTACCTGGAAATTTCAGCATTTCCCGCTGGATCCGTGTGGTTTTTCAGGTTCGTATGATGGGTGTAGTCAGTCCAGGTGGGAGCGGAGTTTTCGTCCCATCAATAACTCAGCGGGAGTTTTGTTGGTGACGCTGTGTGGAGTGATGTGCTGCAAAAGGAGTATCCGGTTAATATTGTCTTCGATATCGCCATAGTCCATTTTATGTAGAGTTCTTTTGACGAATTGTACCATGCGCTCGGTCCTTCCATTAGCCACAGGATGCACCGGTGAAGTTAGCGCACGGCGAATACCGCGGTCCGCCAGGTACTGTTCAAAAGAAAGCGCGGTAAACTGGGGCCCGTTGTCGGATACCAGAACATCCGGTAATCTGTGTGTTGCAAATAATCTGTCCAATTTCCTGATGACTAATTCGGTTGTTGTATTTTTCATCTGATGGATTTCGAGCCAGTTCAAGTAGGCATCCACTGTTAATAAAAATGTGTGTCCATTCGTAGGTCCCACAAAGTCCAGATGAATATGGGACCATGGTCCCCTGGGTGTTTCCCATTCTGTTGGGGTTGCTTTCGGTGGGGCATTGTTGACTTCCTGGCATTTGGAACAAGTCTTTACCCAGGCTTCGATCTGCTTATCTATGCCCGGCCACCACGCATAGTTTCGTGCGAGTGCTTTCATGCACACGATGCCGGGGTGGCCATCGTGCAAGGTTCTCAGTACCGCTCGCTGTAACCGCTCTGGGACAACGACTCTATCGCCCCAAATGATGCAGCCCTTCTGGGAAAACAGTTCCATCTGTTGATTTTTGAAGGGAGCGTAATTGTTAGGGATTTGGTCCAATGGCCATCCACGTTCTACCCAGCTGAGGACACGTGCTAAAACGGAATCGTGTTTAGTTTCAATTGCAATATCGCGAGCTGTCAGCGGTGGTTTTTGGAGTGTCTCGATCTGCAGTGTTGTGACGGTCGGAGCAGGGTCGTCAATGGTTTCTGGAAGCGGTGCACGGCTTAATGCGTCAGCGTGGGGAATGGCTTTCCCCGGGAGGTGTTGCAACTTATAATTATAGGCAGCCAAGAATTCTGACCAGCGGGTCATTCTGGGAGATAATATATGAGGGGTTGGTTTATCTCCCGCTATTATTCCCAGTAAGGGTTTGTGGTCAGTTATTATTATGAATAGATATATTCATGAAATCGTTTAACAGCAGATACAATAGCGAGAGCTTCCTTATCGATTTGACTGTAATTGCGTTCTGCTTTTGACAGCGTTTTTGAAAAGTAGGCAACAGGGGCTTCACTTCCGTTTGGTAAAACGTGGCTCAAAATGGTGCCCACTCCAAAGGGTGATGCATCACAAGTAACAGTTAAAGGCAAAGTCTCATTAAACTACATCAAAACAGTGTTGGAAGTCAATAAGTTTTTTTCTTGTCGAAACGCCTGTTCCTCTCGGTGCCCCCAAACCCAGGTTGCTGTTTTGTCTAATAAATGATGTAGGGGTTCAGCTACAGTTGCCTTGTGAGGCAGGAAGACGTTATAAAAATTGATAAGGCCTAGGAACGCTTGGAGATCCGCCTTATTTCGAGGTCTTGGGGTGTTTTTGATTGCCCTAAGTTTGCTAACGGTGGGATGAATGCCCTGTTTATCTATTAAATATCCTAAAAATTCTACTTGATCAGTACATAGTTGACACTTGTTTTTCTTAACTTTGAGACCCGAGTCTTTAAATCTCTGAAGAACCAACCCCAGGCACTCCCTTAGTATTTCTTGAGTCGGAGCATTGGTACTGCGATCTCTGGCGTTGGTCTCGTTCAGACCGGAGCCGTTTGACCTCTTCTTCATCGCTTTCCGATGACTATTCGAGGTCCTAGTGGTGGGCTGTCGTTGCCTGTTCTTCTAAGTGAGGTGAAACTTCACTGGCGAGTTGGCGAAGTGGTGCGTGGGTGCGGCGCATTCGGGTAGCCGACTTCCTGGTTGCTTCTGCTGCAATAGCGTCAGTGATGGCATCTGTAAGGCTAATGTCGCCTTTCACCATCAGCTTACTCTGCACGCCGGGTGCATCTAATCCCAGAACTATTCGGTCTCTCAGGGCTTCTTCAAGGTTGGCAAACCTGCATAGGCCTCCCAGATTCCGGAGATCAGCTATGAAATCAGCAACACTTTCACCCTTCCGCTGATCTCTCTGGTAAAATTCATGCCTTCTAATGAGCGTTGGTATGGTCGGTGCATCGTGGGCCCTTAGCAGGGGTTCGAGGACATCCCAGTCCATGGACTTCACTTCTGCCGGTTTCGCTAGTGCCTTGGCCATCTTGAATACGGTTGATCCGCAATGAGTTAGGAATACTGCCCATTTCTTCCCGGTAATGGCATCCTTCAAATTGTTGGTTTCCAGAAACATCTGGAAGTGATCCATATATGAGTCCCAGTCTTCTTGTGCCGGGTCAAATGGAGTGGGTGGTATGACGCTGCCGGACATGGTTCCGCCGTTGGTGCGTTTCAGCCATGTGCTCTGTTATCGCTTTTTGTAGTGTTCAGTCAGCTCTGACGTCTCCACATCCCACCCTCGTCGCCAGTGTTATGTTCGGTGCGTGGCGCAAGAAGCGGAGACGAGTCGACGAACAGTGCACTTCAACTCTTTATTTAACATGGTGCAACAGCTCTCTGAATGGCCTCAACAGCCCCCTTTATATAGGCAAGCTCTTGGGTATTTAGCCAATGAAACACAGGAATGTTAGCTCTTTTTAACCAATGAGAAGGACTCGTTAATAGCCAATCAGATTCTCCTGAACGGACCAATCCGATATCGCTATTATCGGCCAATCAGAAGTGCAGGGCCAGAACCCTGCACTTTGCTTTAAGGTTTCAACAAACTTTATTCAAGCACTTTTATTAATTCGCAACAATCGCCGCTACTGGCTTGTCAGAACTGGACCAAACCAGTAGAATACCACCACTGATGTATCGGGGAAGGAAGGCTTCATTTTAAAAAAAGGATGAGTCTATTGCCAAAACTTCCTTGCAATGTAGGAATTAGAGAAATAAGACAGAATTATAATTGATAAAATATTATTTCATTAAGCTTGCAAACCCAAAAATTATTTATCTTCTGTGATTACATTTGCTGTTTTTTGCTGAGAAATAACCAGCATTTTACTTGATAAAATAGTATGTTAAGTTTGCAAACCCAAAGTTAAGTGATTCATCTTCTACAGTTACATTTGCTGTTCTTGATTTAGAAATAACCAGCATTTATATTACACTTTTCTGAAGAGCTCAAATAATCTCTGGTCGCTTCAACAGTGAAATGGGTGGTATATAAATTTAATAACTATTACAGGAATCCTCTCCACAATATGCCATCTTGCTGCAGGAGCAAGCGACAAACAATTTCATGGTTAATTTTCAGAAATACCTTCACATGTGGGTGTTGATTTTGATACTGAACTTTGAGCATTTGCTGTCACTGACCCTCTCTTTGGGTGTTCACTCAACATACAAAACAGATAAGAAAAGCCTTTTAGACTCTATAGAAATCATTCAAACCTCATCCCAGAGCTAGTTCTCATAGTGGTTCAACGCACCAAGATAATAGCATTGTATTACTCATGATCCTGAATAATTAAGAGTTAAGGAATGTTGGTTTATAAATCCTATCCCTGACCCTTTCCTGCTTGAATTTGCCCAATTCTGTTTTAAAAGCATTTGAACTGAAGGAAAGATGCAATATAAAGCTAAGAACTAACGAGTTTATTTTCTTGTAAGGATCCCAATTTTCCCATATTTAATTTCAGTTGAAGATTCTGATTTGGATTATAAAAGTGAAGGAAATCTCTTTCCCCGTTTTCCACACCATGTCTGACTTTATTACCTACCGTATTCTTCAAAATCCATCCTTATCTATCTGTCTGTCTGTCTGTCTGTCTATCCATCCATCCATAAATACATACAAACACACAAACACATACCCATCTCTCGTCTCTCTCTCCCTCTCTCTCTCCTAGCTATCTAGCTATCTACATTCAACTAGTACTTATAGTATTCTTTTGTTTCCTTTCTAAACTCAAAAAAGCTCTACATTCCCTTGTCTTGCCTCATAAGAAACTGCTCATAAGAATCATTGATTGTCCTTTTCTGTAACATGAGAGTAGATCCATAGATGGGTGGAAGGATGGATGGATGAATGGATGATTTCCATGGTGTTTCTCATTTTTTCCCCCTCATACTAACTCCTTGCTTCTCCATTGTTCTTATCTATCCAGAGACATTAATGGCATCATGGCATGAGCCATGGTTAGAATGCAGTACTGCATGCTAACTCACTGCTCACTCCAGGAGTTCGATCCTGACCAACTCAAGGTTGACTCAGCCTTCCATCCTTCCAAAGTCAGTAAAATGAGGACCCTGGTTGTTGGGGGCAAGATGCTGACTCAGTAAACAGCTCAGAAAGGGCTGAAAAAGCACTGTGAAGCAGTCTATAAGTCTACGTGCTATTGCTATTGCTTTGTATTAGTCTGAATGTTCTTCAAGGCTTCTTTTCATTTTATCATCTCAAGGGAAATAGGGACCACTTCTCTATGGAGCTTTGTCAAATTGCCTCTTTGCCAGCAGCTGAGGAAACTGAAGCATTTCAAAATAATAAATCACACGCTTGCATGCGATGATATAGCTAACTCTGTCTCTCACTCAGGTCAACACTGAAGGCAGTTTAGACCAATTTTCATATTTCAAATATCTCAGCACAGTGTAGTAGCGGATTTTTGAATGATTGGTCAATGATCTTCTTTATTAAGAAATTAGTGTGTTTTTAATGCACTCACCATAGAAACTAGAAATCGAATCTGCTTAATTTTGTGAGTTTTCAACTCCATTCAGTTTTGTTTCTATTCTACTCAATCCAACCCTGGTGAGATTTTTAAGGTATATAATGCAGGATCATGTCCTGATTTTTCTTAGTTAAACAAGCTCTTTGGAACAAAATGTTTGTTTGTTTGTTTGTAGATTTTCTTCCAGAAAGATTTAGAAATGCAAGTGGTTCAATTAAATTTCTTATGCATCAATCACATTTTGTCTGTGACATAGCATGGATGTGAGCATGGATGTTGAGATCTAGATTGTAATAAATGGGAAATGGAAGATGATACTTTTTCTTTTTAAAAAATGTTGTTTCCTTCTTATGCTCAGTGGAAAATTCTTATATTTTCCAAAACCATATTTGGGGGTGGGTAGAGGGGAGATAGGAACAACTGCAGTCAAAAGTTACTTCCATCAGTATAGTGTGCATGATAAAAACTAAAATCACCTTCACCCTGTGTTAAAGTCCTAATAAAACCCAGACCCTATGAGACACAATAATGCAGTTAATATAACTGTGTGGTTTGTCCCAGAATGTAGTTAAATTAAATGCACATATGGAACTGGTATGAACAGGAGGGAAAAATGTTATTTTCACCATTAAATGGTTGCAAATGACACCCACTCAACCACATGCTGCATTACGCTAATTAATATAACTGAAGCAACTGTTGACATATTGGAATAGAAATGTGGATTTTTGAGGCATCTGTTTTGACATTCAGATGCTTTTTGAGGGCTGAGAATATATCATTGACACACAGAGTAACGATTGCTTGAGGAAATATATCTCGCTCTCCTACTGCATCCAGTTAAAAATTACTGCAGAAAATCAATGAGAAGCAAATAATTAAATATAATCTGGTTTTTCTGTAGGCAGGGAACAAAATATAGCTTGTTTAAAGTTCAAAATTGGGAGAGATCAAGTTGTTAAAATTAAATATTCTTCTGGCTCACAGCGTAGAAAGTCAGTAAGTTCCCAAGAGGTTGCTTAGGCATAGCTTCCCGAGATAGGTTTTAGACTGTTAAACAATTATTAAGTACAAATATGCAATATTGAAATCAGGAGTTTGCTTTAATACTAAATCCAAAAGTCTTCTTTCCTTCCTTCCTTCCTTCCTTCCTTCCTTCCTTCCTTCCTTCCTTCCTTCCTTCCTTCCTTCCGTCATGCTCCTGTTGGCATCTGATTCTGAGGGGGAGGCTGAGCAGCTGACAGGGATTGGGAGTGTGGCTTTGGTGGCTGTGGAAGAAACTGGGGAAGGGCAAAGGCCAGCTGGGCAAAGCAGGAGAGAGGTAGAACAAGGGAGGGGGAATTCAGAGGAAGACCCAGGCCCACCCCTCCTTTTCATCCTAGGGCACACAGGTAGGAACAAAGAAGGGAGCAACATGAGTTGCATGGCTTACAGGGGAGGAAAGGGCCCCAATTCCCTTCATTAGCTGCAGCTGGGAACACAGTGTTTAAAAAGGGAGACTGGGCACAGCAACTTGTTGGAAGCAAATCTGAGTTATCTTTTATTGTCAAGGCTTATCTGGGTTCCTGGCATTTTCCCAACTGTGTGTGTTTTGTTAGCCTTTGAAGTCTGCAATTCCTTATTCTGCCCTGTCCAGTTAATTTCTGCAGTGTGGTTTGTGTGGATTTTTATTTACAGTTTATATTACTTCGTTTTTGGACTGAATTTCCTCCACTTAAATAGTTTTTTCTTCAGCTGAAAGTAACTGGACATTGGGGGCAAAGTTGGGGGTATTAAGGGACTTTTTTTACTTTTGTGACTGTGTTGACTTTGTGCCACACCCCAGGTCATCACATCTTCCTTCCTTCCTTCCCTCTCTCCCCCTATTGTGAACACCCGATACTTGCAATATTAACCAGTGTCAGTTCTATGAACTTGATGTTATTTCTGCTTTAGTCATGTTCTTTCCATCCAGAGAAATAGAAGTAGATAGATTATAAAAGGGAAATAAAAGTTCATATTTACAGTTACTAATTAGGAAAACTATTTCACCAATAGGTCATTCTTTAAATGCTTATGTAGCTGATTATATGAAGGCTTGTTCTTTATAAATAAGTTGACTAAAACTTAATAAACTCATTGTTCATTGGTTATCTGGACAGTCAGAAAAAAATGGGTCATTGTGTAAATGTCTCTTCTCTCCCTCCAATATATCTTGTATTCCCCTCCTGCTTTCTACCTGGGTTTTTCAGATAGGTGCAGCTAGAGCAGGCAAGACACACACACCCCTGATCAACAACCAGGAAATAATTAGAAACACACACAAATCACTTCCAACCAAACACTGAAGCGGCATCAGGTTGTTTTGGAATACACAAGAGACCCAATTAATTTAAAGTTATCAGCAAAACTTTACTGGTTACAAGTTACATTTGCTCTTTCTCATACACAAACACAAACTTTTCATCTTACCTCCCCAAAGGGATTCTTTTTTTTTTTTTACAAGATTCCTGACTTTTGTCCTCTCTACTTATGTCCCCGCATCACCTTTTATCTCCCTTTACTTTCTCCATCATAGGTGGACCTGGAAACTGAAGATGTCTCGTAGAGTGTGCACTCTTATATATGGCAGGGATGGGCAGTAAATATGGCTGGCTGGCTCAGGGATTCTGGGAGTTGAAGTCCGCAGATCATAAAGGTCGTGATGAGGCCATAGTTGCTCATCCCTGCTCTACAGTGATTCCCTGGGTAAACTCTGAAGTTATTTTTATCATCATCCCCATTAGCACGTCTGCAAAGAAGTGTGAATTGTTTTGGACTGAGGGAAGAAGACAAAGCATGAAAGTCTCCAAGGTGACTTCCTAGGAACTTAAGCCATTCAAATAACGGTCTGGTTATTAACGAAATAATCTCATTGTACTGAGTTCATTATGGTATCCGATGTATTGCTTTTGACTTATCCTGCTTATGTGGCTTTTAAGTTATGGATGGTTATGGCTCATCTTTGTGCAGCTTGATTAGAATTGAACCAATTGTGATTTATGAAAACCACAGTGAAACTATCATTAAGAGTGAAAGAACCTAAGTGATGTTTTCCTCTTTGTTCTGTATTTGCTCGCCCATTCTTGTGAACTGACACTGCCAGGAGATAATGATTTTCAGAACTATTGCAGCCTACATTCTGCCAGAATACTTAATCTAGGTTGGAGGACTGAAATTTTACAGCCAAAGTTTAGCAGTGGTGAACAAATGTAGAAGAGCATGCAAGCAGCTTTTGAAGGATTTCAATGATGCTTGAAGCAAATGTCAGCTTAGCCCGGCTAGTCAGAAATTTAAGGTTGTGCTGCTTCGATTTTCATTAGTATAAAAGGAGAGGAGAGAGTGAATCTCTGGGAAACTTTCAAAATTGCTGTCACAGTGACTGATCTCCAGTAGATCAAGCCGTATCTGTTTTCTGATCTGGTCTACTTTGAAGATTTAACATGAAGGAGATGATAAAAACCAAGTTCTAGAAAATATTTTTCACAGGTCCAACTAACCTAATCTCAAATGGATAAAGGAGGAGCTGTTGGTGGGGTAGCAGGGAGGAGAGGGAACAACAGAATATACGATTGCTTACACAAAAACATCAATATTTGGCCCCTTTATCTTCTCCTTATAGAGACAAGGGACCAATATTACTTCTTACATGGAAAACAGAACCCATGTTTGCATAGTTATCACTAATATGTACAAAAATGATATAGACATGTACACACTGATAAGGTTAAAATTACAACTTGTTCCACTTCACAGCAATATACTGGGAGTGGAAAAATCTATTCATTTCCTCTCCTTCGCAATTTTACTTCTGTTGTCATCAAGAAAAGACCCAGACTTCTCAGAAAAAGCTTGCCTCTGAAGCCAAAATACATATAGACCTAAGCACTGAACATAAATTTATTAGTGTGAGGGTCCTAAAAGTGCATGATTTTCCTTAGCTGTTTATATTCCCTTATTTTTCAAGATTGTTCTAAACTTCATTACAAAGCTGTACTTTCTGACATGAATGGCACATTAGGATTTATTGATTTTGTAGCTATACATTTTATACCTGAAAAGTCATGTGCCCTTAATTCTACTTATTCCACCAATATTCTGCTATAAGTCACTTTAAAAATTTCTCCTTTAGTAATTATAATTATTACATTTCATTTCAACCACTGCATAGTCCAGACCCAGCGGGGAAATAAAGAGAAACAAAAGAAGCAACCTGAAGAGAGAGAAAAGGGGGGGAAATGCCCTTAAAAAATCAAGAAATTGAAAATTCGTGTCATTTCTGAAAAATTGTGATTATTTTTTAAAGTTTTCAAAAACATACAGCACAAATATAGAAATTATAATTTACATGTAGTTACATGTCCACAAACCTCAATTTAAGTAAGATCAATACAAAGGTGAAGACAGAATTAAATGTTTATTGTAAGAGATAATCTGTAAGTAAAAGCATAACTTTTTGTATCATGGCCAGAACAATTTTATATAGCCAGAAGTCTTCAAAAATTTGTAATGTTTGATGCCAACATGGTTAACTTTCTTCTCCAACTGTTTGCAAGTTAATTATGGTACCAATTTGGTTTTTCCATTTGACTGGACTGAATTTTAATTTGCAAAGAACAATTTTACAAGTGGGCCATTTAAGATGGATGCTGCTTCAATCTCCAATACAGATGGGAAGTCTGGATGAAGAATTCAGATTTATGCATCAAGGCCCTGCCTGTAGTTATGATAAAGCATCTAAAAGGCATGTTGGTCCATTCACTTGTAGAAATGGATGAAAGTCATGAAAACTAAAGATCAGGTTTAAAAATATTTGTGTATTGTCACTATTGTATTAAATGCATTTTAAATTTAATCCAGTCTGTAAAATTTAGTTTAAATAAACATGTTAAAATCTATCCTTAAAATATCCTAAAACCAAGTCCATTGCCTTTTATTAACATCTCTTTTATTAAGAGACGCAATGGCTGGAAATATCCAATCATTATAAATTTAACATACACCATGCGTTCTTGTGACAAATTACTATTTATGTTGCTTCTTGAAAAGAAAACATACTGTCTTAGCCTTAGCAATTTTTGTTTTCTTAATAGTTTGCTTTGCTTTCTGAGAAATTGAATATATTTCTGTTAAAATAAATTCATTCCCACACTGAGGATTCAGAAATCCAACAATATTACAGTACTGCATGATTCATAGGCTTTAAAAAAAGTAGACAAAGCTATTATACAAAAAAAATGTGATTTCAATTTCAGGGATGCAAAGTTGATATGAATGCAAATTTGCCTTTTTAATTGCTTAAAGGAAGATACAAAATGGTCTCTTCTCACTGTTCACATTCCTGTTGTGGTTTTTGTTGCTCCTTTTTCTCCTGCTGCACATATAAACCTAAAAGTAACACAAAATGATGTATTTTTCTCTGCATATGGGCAATAACTGTAGTCTTTCATATAATACCTGCATCTTTTGCTAACTAGGGTATTATATGAAAGGGTATATTTCATTTAATATGAAATCATAGTATAGAAGAGAATGTTAATTATTCTTTGCCAGTGCATTGTTCCAATAACTGCTTCAAACTGAAGCAAAATTATGCCTATGAAATTGCAAAAAAAAAAAAAAAAAAGTCCAAAGGTAAAAGTGTTCAGTTCATTTTGTTTACAAAAGAGGTGTAGAAAGGTTTTTTAAATGTAAAAACTGGAAGCCTTTATTCAAAAATCCAAATAAAATAAAATAAAAATCAGAAAACAAATTATGCAGAGGAGGGAGTGGGAAGGAAGAACAAATACCAAAGAATTCAAGGAAAAATACATAGGAACTCTTAAAAAGAAAAAAAAAATGTTTTCATTCAAACCAGGAATGGGCATTTGTTCTCCAAGTTTTAGCACTTTAAAAAAAAAAAATGCTTAAATAATAAAGACTATCAATTGCAAACCTTATGCATACAATGGATACAAGTTGATACAGAATTCAGGGAGGCAATATGTATTTCCCCTAAATGTTATATGAAAATGTAAGAGTGCAAGAATTCAAATTACAAAATAAAGGTGCATTTTCCCACTCCCAAAAATACAGAGTGATTGGCAGGAAACAAAAGATGAAGCTTATTACAACCATATGAGAGGTCACCTCTCTCCATAGCAAAGTGCTTAGTCCCAGAGATGCTTAAGGAAGGCATAAATACGTTTATTCTTGCTGCCTAGATATATATCTGTTAACTCAAGATAAGCATCATTGTTGTGAATATGACTATCTCAAGCGCTTAACTGCTTACATTTCTGTAATCAGGAAAAAAAGAAAGAAAAAGAACCTATTGGGAACTAACTCGCCTTCGTTGGCATGAAAAACAGAACAACCTTTCTAAAAGCTGGCTTATTATTAAAATCCCTTATGTGAAGGCCTTCTTGTAGGCTAACAATAATGTAAAGTGATATTCCATGTTGAAAAACCACACTGTCCTTTCAACTGCGCCATGTTGCAGATCTTCTTTACTGTGAATATTCCCTTTGCCAAAAGAATACTGGCTGGAATGCATAGAGAAGATGCATTCCTAGTCTTTAATTGCACATTATGACTGTAGGCAGATGGAGGAATAGTGAGACAAGAGATATGCTAAGCAAGAAAAAGGCAGAATCAGGTTAGCAACTTTCTTATGCTGAACCTTAATGAGATGGTAAATGCAAGAGCGAATTTAGATTTTCTTTTTTTTCCCCCCATGGAAATGGGATCCAAATTCATCCTTCAGTCACACACTTAGAATATGCCCTTCTTCAGATCCACACATTAACTCTTTTTGCATTATAGATGTAAAGCTTTCTTGTGGGGAGGCTTATGCTAATCAAATCATCCAGCTGAATTAGCCATGTGCAGTTCAATTGATGAGAAGAAGCTTTTAATTTGCATACTTCTTTTTTTTCCACCCCCAAATATCTGTAACCTGAACAGCTACTAGTCTGATGGGGTTACAGCCCGTGTTTCTCTGTCAAAGCAAAATTGTGTTAAATAATGTGGGAAGAGCTAAAGAACACAACTCCTTCTCAAACTGACAACTAATCTTGTGACTCTATTTGTATTTCTTCTCTGGTTTCCTGCAATTATGTGAGATGGTAGCAGGGCAGCAACAATCCTTCTTATTCTCTTAACCAAGAATAGCAAACCAAATGTATGAAGCTGGAAGATATCGGCAGCTTAATGCTTTCTTCATGAAATCAGCTCCTCCCGGATTTCAAAATGGCAGTGATTTAAAAACTCTATTATACGTTAAGCCATTATATTGCCAACATCTATGAAGAGGGTAATTTTACACAATTAAACCACGACCAAAAACAAAAAAGTATACTGGGACAATCTTGTTCAGCCCTCAGTAAAGGAAAAAAAAAAAAAGCTTTTCAACACATATTTATGGAGATACAAATTGTATGATTAAAAATGTTCTAATGTGCATAATCAGATGAATGTAATATACATCCCAGCAGAGTCCCGAGAAGTTGGTACAAGTTGCCTGCGTCCCCCCCTCAAAAAAATCATTAGACCAACATAATGGATAGTACATAATACTATGAAGAACAGTTACCCCTTTAAAATATTCCAGATTCAAACATGATTTTAGTTAAGTCTTACTGTATTCAGCTGCTTAGCAGACTATATGCATGGATTTTATTTTTTTAAAGTTCTTGCTGATTAGCACATATATATATTGTATATGTATACATGTGCAAGACAAAAGGCAATGCTTAATATAAATATTGACTAGAATGAACAGAACCAGCACTTAAAGCTTGAACCATTCTGTCATTCACTAAACTGCAAAAAGAATCCTGCTTCAGATACAGTAGTCATCTTTCCCTATTCGTCGGAAGGTAACTGGTGGGCTGGAAGTTCACATTTGATAAAGAGAAAGGAATGTCTGGTTGCTGTAGCCTGTGAATGAAAAAAAAGCAAGAGTTACATTCCAGCATACGTGAACTGGGCTGAGCGGATGAACAAGAATCCATTCGTCTTGTCATATCTTGCAATGAAAGATGCTACTTGATTACTCAAATGGTCAAATATGTACAAAGAAGCTTTGGGAAATCAAGACTACTTCACTAAGTCTACAAATCATAGGCTTTTCATCCTCTTCTGTGAGTGTCAAAATAGTTTTTTTTAAAAAAAAATTAAAAATCTCTTTGGAAATACCAACACTATCAAATGCTTGATCAATTGGTACCACTGTTAAGAATTTTCAGCAGCAATTCAACTGGAATATCCACCTATCAGGCATGCCAAATTTTGCAGACTTGAATTGAATTTGAATTGAATTGAATTCTTTATTAGCCAAGTGTGATTCGCCACACAAGGAATTTGTCTTCGGCGCAAATGCTCTCAGTGTACATAAAAGAAAAGATACATTCATCAAGAATCATAAGATAAAACACTTAATAGTCATAGGATACAATAAGCAATCAAATCATACCAGGAAACAGTCTATACAAATTGTAAGGATACAAGCAACAAAATTACAGTTATACAGTCACAAGTGGGAGGGACGGGTGATAAGGAGTGATGAGAAGATTAATAGTAATAATAATGTAGACTTTGTAAATACTTGGACAGTGTTGAGGGAATTAGTTGTTTAACAGAGTGATGGCGTTCAGGGAAAAAACTGTTCTTGTGTCTAGTTGTTCTGGTGTGCAGTGCTCTATAGCGTCATTTTGAGGGTAGGAGTTGAAACAGTTTATGTCTGGGATATGAGGGTTCTGTAATATTTTCACAGCCCTCTTTAAAAAAAAAACATTTTTCCAAATTGCCGCATAATTCCTCTGTCTAAACAAGTATCTAGTATCAAAATGCTAAATGTTCTCTCTTTAGGCATCTAGAATTATATGCATGCTTTTAAATTGTTTGTAATATTGCAACTTTCATTTTGATTTATAACATGAAGTACTCTGAAGGCAGTTGTCACGGAGCTGGCTATTACAATATTTAAAAATAAATTCACTGGAGTTAATTAATGTGAAGCCATAACAAATGAGAAGGCTACAACTATTTATCACCAAAGTCTTCTAAGCTAATAACTGATAGGAAAATGAATTGATTTTAAATATTGTTAACGGTTTACACATGGGAAATTTATCCATGTTCTCTGTCCCATCTTATATTTATAACTGTATCCATTTTAAGGTTTTCTGTGACCTTAACAACTGCTCCTCATATCATTACAACTTCCAGCCTTTCCTTCATTCTCTCTTTTCCATAAAATATTTGGTTAATCTTCTCAATTGCAACTAAGGCTTAAGGATGTGTAAAAGCATTTGCACCTTTCTTAACTCGCCTTCATTTTGCCTCTCTCTCTCTATTATAGGATTTAAACTCCTTGGGAGAATTCATTTAAGTTGCTTATTTAATTTGTTAAAATAGCATACATGTAAATATCACCTAAGTTTTGATCACATCTGGGCAGAAACAAAATAATTCATAATGACTATTTTGATGTGAAATAAAAAATAGTGAACCACAGTCACTATGAGAACTATTAATAAACTGAGAATACTGTGCTTCAAATCTCACTTTGCCACAGAATTTCTAGTTGACATTTATTAAAGCTGTCTTCAACTTACAATGCATATATCACAGATTGAAATGTGAATAATAATACTGGATTTGTATTACTGTATATGTGGCCTTATGTGTCAAGTGCTGTGAAATCTGTAAGAATATGTAAACGCTTTTATAATGATTAAATTAAACCCTTAAAATTATCCATCAATTAAAACTCATCACCTCCTTTGAGATTTAAGTGGAATATACTTCAAACTTTTCAGATATGAAAAGGGTATTTTAGGAGTCTGGTCTAACCTCACTATGAAAACATGAAAGAGTCTATGGATGAATCCAACAGAAAAAAATGCAAATTATACATAATACCAATTTTATTGTCCACAACAGCCATAATGAAACATTAAACTGTATAAGAGTTGATTAGTACATGCCTAGAATATAGGCAGATATAATAAACTAAAAAGAAGGACTATCACAGAAAAAAATATCAAAATTTAGTATTGTGATGAATATTTGTAGAGATATTGGGGGGCGGAGGGGGAAGTTATTGACAAATTAAGCTTGAAAAATCAAAGACAATGTTCATATTTTCTGGTGTTCGGCATGAAAACATTTCTTTCCATCCATTGTTAGCTAATGTTTTTCCTTCAGATGCAATTTAAGTATTTACTTATAAAGAGGTGTAACATGGCTTACCTCTAATACAAGAAGAAAAATCTTGTTCTATGAGCTGCCGCCATACTTTCAGACATATTTCTAACTTTCAGGTAATTAACAAAACCTCGGAAAAATAGAAGGAGGCCTAAAACCAGAAACAGAGTATGAAATATTTAAAAACATTAATTATTCTGGCACCTCCAGTGCACCTTTGGCTCATACTTAAATGTGATCTACTAGAACAGTGATGGCTAAACTTTTTGGGCTCCTGTGCCAAAAACTGTGCATGCATTTGCGTGCCAGCACCCAGAAGGCAATGCGTACAGTGCCCCCACCTCCTGCACATGCACGCATGATCCCACCACCACCTTACCTGCACTGTGCGCCTCCCAGATGATTTTCGGGCCGTTTGAAGCTTTTCTGGCCTCAAGGGAAAGCCTCTGTAGCCTTTGGAGGCCAAAAAAATGGGCCTGTTTTATCACTTCCTGTATTTCCAGAAATACAGGAAGTGATGAAACAAGCCTGTTTTTCGGCCTCCAACTGCTGCACAGGCTTCCCTTGAGTCTCTGGGAGGCTGAAAATCAGCTGGGAGGCGCACGCATGCGCAGTGCAGATAAGTTTGGCTGGGACTCAGGTGCCTGCACAAATAGCTCTGCATGCCACAGGTTCACCATCATGGTACTAGAACAATGAGATCCCTTTTGCAGTTGCTAATATTGAGCCAGGTACCAGCTATTCTATACCTGTGCATTTGTTTTGTTTTGGGTTGGTTTTTTTGCCTATGTGTATTTTATTTTACGTCAAAATATTTAATTTCAGTAATAATTGCGATATGGAAATCAAATCACCAAAAGTCATAACTTCAGAATACTCAAAGCATCTTACTCTGCTACAAAAATTCTGCTTATGGCATTGGTCTGTGACAGACTGCTAGATCCATTCTTGACATAGATAAATACTCTCACAAGGACATATGCACCCATTCATGATATATACACTATTTCTTAAATTTGCCTTTGGATTTTTATAGGGAGTTAAAATCCTAAAATTAAACCTTTCGATCAGGACTTACCAAGTACAAGAAATATCCACCAAAGCCAGTACTGCCCATTGAAATAGCCAGTAAAGTAATCTGAGAACTGATAAGGGAAAAAAAAAAGGCAAGATATACTGTGTTAAAGTTATCACTGTGATATATGAACATTACTGATGCAACACAGATGTATTTTGGATATACAGAAATGCTCAAAGGAAGTACAGTTAATGAATTGAGGAAAAGAAAAAGTTCTAATACTATTATTAGAACAGTAGAGAAAACAGGCATTTTGCTATGTGTAGTTGCTAACAAAGAAATCTAAGCAGTTTGTGGAGAAAATATTAATGGGTCTCTTTACCACTATAAGACAGTTCACTGCTATAATAGTTCTACTGGTACATAAAATCCCTCTCAGTACCTGCCATCCAAAATAATAAAATAATATTTTTATTATTAAAACCAAAAATTTCCAAGATGCTAATCTGAGTATAATGTAAGGCAAGTATTAGAAGTACGTTGAAAACCCTGTTAACAATTTTAACTGTTCTCCAGATGTCCTTTAAATGGCTTGGTTTAAACTTTTAAAGTCATAAATAAGCTTGGAATTTGGCTATCTAAATGACTACCTATTTGAATATGAATCGGTTTAGAGATTAAGGACCACAGATATGGCTTCATAAAAGTGTTCTTCCTTTCTGTGGTCTGCTTCCTGACCCCCTCCTATGCTGTGAACAATTAAAGAAAGTCCTTTTCACAAGCTGGATTCGGTTCTTCTTCTTTCTGAGTGTAGGGAAGGAGTAATTCTTTAGCCAAGATTTATTTTTAAGGTTGTATTAATTTAAAACATTTTTTTGCAAAAGAAATTTAAAATCAGATAAAAATGGTTGCTTCTGTTCTTTTGAGGTGGTATTGGTGAGTGGCAAACAAATGTATTTTGTATTTTCTAGCAATGCCCAGTTAGTCTGGTACTTTAGTCAAAGATGAGGAAAATAGGGGGAAAAAATCATAGAACAGTCTTCAACAATGGAATCTGTGGTTGATTTATTTGTTCATTTCCTGAGGCTTATCAATCAATTCAGGGTAAGGAACGGATTAATTTCCTCTTATTAGTCAATAACGCTATTATTCCAAAACATTGGAAAACAGAAGTATTTCTTTCTTTAAATCAATTAATGTTAATAGTTTTTTCAGTATATGTAAAACAACTTTTGGATGAATATTAATGCAATAAAGAACTTTGAGATTCATTCAAATATACTTAATTTATACTTTAGCTAAATGAAAAAAATTGTAATATATTTGCATTTGCATTTTTCCTTAAAATGTATACAACTTTATTTTCCTTTCTATTTGCTTAAAAATTATGGGGTTATCTTTAGTTTACACCCTATCCTTTTTATTGTTTGCTTAGTAAACAACCATAAGTATAGTTTTTAACATGCATTTGTGAAACAGATGCAGTAGGAAAATGGACAAATACTCATTTTTAAAGGAGCCAGCATCATCATTATCATGTAACCCCTAGTCCTTCTTTTCACTAGACTAGATATACTCAATTCCTGCCAACATTCTTCATGTGTTTTAGCTTCCAGACCCCTGTTCATCTTTGTTGCTCTTCTCTGAACTCTGGAAGACCTAACACAGAAAATCAATGAATTTCTTGGATCAATTGTTTTTACATATTATTCAAGGCAGCAAACTTCCTCTTCCTATTTTTCCCACAATAACAACCCTGTTAGGTAAGTTGGGCAAGAGTGAGTCACTTGCCCAAAGTCACTCAGCTGGCATTCATGGCAAAGGCAGGACTAGAACTCATGGTCTCCCACATTCTAGCCTGGTACCTTAACCACTACACCAAAGTGGTTTTGATTTAACACATAACTCAAACTAATTTAATTCATAACAAGCCAAATCATATTCATATTTCAGTAAGGAAAAAAAGGCTTTCAATAGTAAATAAAAGTAAAAGCAGGAATTCTAAAATGCAAAAGTCCCAATAACACCACACAAAAGAGCCATTTGAATTTGGTTGCAATATACAATAGAATTTAAAGTTTCTATATGTTGACTTTTTACTTTTTCTTCTTCTTGTGATATATCTGTCATCAGATGTTGGTAATCATGTTGGCAATTCTATTTTTATCAACAGCCACATGAAAAACTTTTTGCTTTTTACTAGCAGAGAATAATCTATCAACTTTATAATAGACTAAGAAATATACAATTAAAGACTATAATGGTGTTTAATTTAATATGCTTCCATATTGAAACTCACCCGGACAATAAGAATCCATTTGATCAAAGACAATCCAAATCCACAGATTGCACCATATCTTCCAGCTATGGTGTTAGTTATACAGAATGATAAGCAAAATCCAATCCAGTTGAAAATGAATGCCACTAAACACACACACACACACAAACACAATTTATTGTTAAAACTTGATTTAAATGGGAGAGAACATTTGAGAATTTAAATATTTTTTCCAAATGGAAGGCAATTATTATCAGTTAAGCTACTTGGGATAGAGAATTGATATCAAGTGATAGAAAGGCAAATTATTGACCTTTCTAGATTTTGCCAGCGGAAAGCCAACGTGAAATCACAAAAATAATTTTAGAAAATGGTCCTTTGGTGTCCTTCTGTGAGATATTATATTTCAGATAAGAAATTGTAACAAAGATCTAAATGAGAACTGCAAGACTGAAGCTTCTTAATGAAGTTATCCTGGTGAGAGAGTGGAATCTGTCGATTAGGACATGGAAACCTGACCAAGAAGCTATTGTTTGATTGCAATCAGATTTCTGGTTTCAATGGCTGATGAAATATCATGAGTGGATGAGTTATGTTTGGATCCTGCTGATGCCACTATATCATAGAAATATACTGTGGAAATCAGTGGAAAATATAGATTTCTGTTCATCCTTTCTGAGTTTTACCACTGCTGAGGAAAAAAATCGAATCTCTATTGCTTACGCCACCATTGGAACATCTGTTGCTATGACTTAACAATCACATTGCCTTCTAATGTGTTAGTATTTACCCAAATCTACAGAATTGGAAAATGTATAAAACAGGTATCTCAAGGATTGTCTATGCCACATTTGTTTATCTTCGTGTTAAGAACAATGTGTGACATCCTCTTTTGGGAGTTAGGCAGGTAGTGATTGGAGAAGCCTATACGTGGTTCTCTTGGTTCAGAGAATTTTCTACAGCTGAGTTTACTGCCTTAATATTGGCATTTCAATCTGGAATTTTTAGACCTGTCTCAAGATGGCTTTGCAGTTGCCAAGGTTGGTGTTAATTTTTAAAATAGGCTTTTAGCAGGTCACTATGGAAATTTGAATTAAAATAAGAGCACTTTTTTAAAAATGTCGCTCGTTGTTTTTGTATGCATAAATTATGTGGAACAATTGCTGTATTTTCATTCCTGGTAGAACATTGTTCAAAAAAGGTATTTTAAAAAAGACTCAAAGAGGTTATCTTAAATATTTTAGAGAGCATATTTTATGTGGTGCATTATGCATTAGGCCTTCTTTTAAGAGTCCATTTTTATTTTGTTAATCTATTTATAAGGTTTATTATTTCTCCAGGATATGTACCCAGTTAATTGCCATTTATAGAAATATTAATCAGCAAGAATATAATTTTCTTCCCATGTTACTTAATTGTACCTATGATAAAACTGCTAGAAGTCTTAGAACTTTAAAGTTGTAATGAACACATTTGTCACAAGGTGGCAGTCACATACCACAAATGGACTGCAACAAGTTTCATTATAAATTATATTTCAAAGGCATGCATATAGAAATAAACTTTTTTTTTCTCCATCAGCAAGAGATAACGTAAGGAACTTATGTGACAAACATATACAATTGGTCAATACATCATTTTCAAATATTCTGCAATAGGGAAAAAACTTAATTGAAATTATTAACTGAAAATATACATTTTCAGCATTTGCAGAAAAGACAGTCACATTTTCTCAAAACCACTGCCATATCCTACCAGCACTTCTGCCTTCCTATCAGTAGTGCACATATATCAGGGGTGTCAAACTCAAGGCCCATGGACCGCATTTGGCCCACGGGGTGCTTAGATCTGGCCCGCGGGGCTGCTCTAGAAATAGCAAAGGACCAGCCTGTGGTGCCTCTGCTAGCGAAAAGGGAGCTCAGGAGGGCCACGGCCTCTATTTTTGCTGGCAAGAAGGTTGCATGAGGCCGTACCCAGCCAAAAACGGAGCTCTCAAGCCTGTTTTTGCTGGCAAAGCAGACAGAGGCCACCACAGGTGTCCCCAACATGAGGGACATCAAGCTGGCCACCCCCCCAGGCCATGGCCCCCCAGTCCCCCTAGCCCCCCGAGGTTAAACACAACCCTGATGTGGCCCTCAATGAAATCGAGTTTGACACCCACCTCTGATATACATGTATCCCTCAACAGAGAAATATTCTCCTTTAAATGAAAGTAACTTAAAGTAATAACAGAAAAATTACTGACTGAAAAAAGCCAACATAAAAATGCCATCATTCCCCACACGGAGTTGGTCTGCATCGCTGAAGTCATCTCTCGGGGGATATTCTTCTTCCTTTAAGAGGACAAAAAACACCATTTAACAGCATGATAATCAGTTAAGATTTTGTAAATCACAACTTTTTTCAGCAGCGGGAATCTATGTATAAAATCAAGGATGCATTACCAAAGGGATGTATTTCGGTTGTCCAGTTACATCAGACGTAAATTTGTCATGACCCTTCATTAAAATCAAATCAACAATACACCTTCAAAATGCATCTTATGTTGCATTTATCAATAGCAGCCATATGCCCCAGTTTTTAAGTTATATTCTAGAGTAAAAATGGTAGATAGAAACATAGAAAATGGACGGCAGAAAGAGATTGAGTAGTCTATTGAGCCTGTCTTTTGAGGTTTTTTCCCCTAATTTATGTTTGTTTGTTTATTTATTTATTAATATTTTTTAAATGAGATTGCCTTTAGATGGCCTTTCTCTACCTCTCCTTGACTAACCTAAAATTAGCAGTAGGTGGAATTCATGTGCTTGCCTGTTAGAACATTTTACCTTATTTTGGCGGAACCTGGATATAATATACAGGATCAGACCTGCGTACTGTAGTCATTGAATTGGAGACTGGTAAAAATACCAGTTTTCCAGGTTTTAAAAACTTTGGGGAAAAGGCAATTGCAAAGTACTTTTGTACCATTGCCATGACCAGAAGTCTCCACCAGGAGTAGAACTCAAAGGAGATTTTATCTTCTTAAAAATAAATAAATAAAAGGTTTAGGAGTTTCCATAATCAGTCCCTACTTAACTAAAAATCATTTCTATGGCACACAACACTTATTGCCAATTACTGTGATAACCACACTTGTAATAGACAGTAGCCCTTGAAGCACTGCAAAATGAGAAATATGGAGGGTAAATGCAATGTTATTTTATTACTCGATTCTAATCCCAGCTTTGACACTGAGGACACAGAGAAACCTCCAAGTGGCCTCAACAACTCTCACAGTGAGTGCTAATGACCAGATGACTGACAGGAATATAAATAATTCCATTCTCCAAAAAACAAAGTCCAATTGCCTTTTGAAAAAAAGCACCTTTGGAACTATGTGTTTGATAGTGTCTCTTAGTAGCTAAGAAAGTCATTCTATTTCCAGAATGATGTGTGATTCTCTGCAAGTGAGTATCTTTCATTAAGTATATAGTTTGTTTTCTTGGGATACACCCCTCAGGAACATTATGTTGTAGGGAATAAAAGATTCTCTAGATTTCCTCTTCCAATGGTAAGCCAGCCACTAGACTTTTAAAAACAACACACTTTAACTGTTCTCATTCTGTGACTTGAAACCTTTTCTTTTCTTTTATATGTGAAAGCAGGAAGGAATTACTAATCCATAGTATAATCATGAGTTTCATGTACTCCATTCAAAAAAGGCAAGTATATTTTTATAAGGTGCAACATCTGGCTGCCATTTATAGCACGTGTGCTATTTAGTTTTTAGTTTGTTTTGTTGTTTTGCCCTAATGCATGCCCATTGGCAGAATATTTCACTAGACACATTCAATTAACATTTTTTCCATAATATTTAATGGAAAGCAAGAATGTAAGAATAGCTATCCTTTCTATTCAGACGGAAAGTTTGTATTACTTAATACCTGATGTGTATATATTGGCCAAACAATGTATCCAATGATAGGCTAAGATCATTCTTAAGGATACAAAGGAAAAGACACTAGGCCCACAAGGTTATTGATTACTGAAAATACATTTATAAGGCAAACCAATAATGAACTAACCATGAAGCCCAAATGTTTTTATCTACATATTGGCCACAGTGGGGCCATGCAAAAGATCATTATGGGAAGGATATGATACTTCAGAATTTCAAAACATTGATTAATTACAAAATACAGTAAGTATACAAGTGATATTGTACTAACACTTTACATCCCCCAGACGTGCAACACATGGCCATCCAAACATGCAACAACAACAGTAAAACTATCACAACATCCAATCCACAAAAGTACTGAAAGCATTCTAAAATTAATACTTTGCTGATATTCAAACGTCAGAGGGTGCTAACATCCTTAAAACAAATTACATGAAGTCATCTAGGCAGGCCCCCTTATATTTGTTTTGGCTCTCCACCTCCCCTTGTATAAATTGTATGAAGCAGTTTATCTGCATGCAATTTCAAAGACCTAAAATTCACAGCACAACACGGAAGCTGCAACTCTGCCCAAATAATCTCTGTTTTTCATTTTGAAATACAAATATGCAGATGTATATTCAGCAGAATTATGCAAGCTAATTTAGAAAGCATGCACTTTATCCTTTGGAACAAGGTAAGCTGCTATGCTATTTTAAGTTTTTTTTAAAAAATTCCAGTCAGTGTATGCCTATTTTTTAAGTGGAGTTATTCTTAAACAACAGGTTTATTTTTTAAAAAAGACCTTCAACAAGCGGAAGAATGATACTTTAAAGACTATTTAATTCATGTATCCCTTTCTACACTCTCCAAATATTGAAACAAGCAAAGATTTAAAGATTTCAACTTGCTACCTCATCATTAAAAGTTAGTGCCAAAATAAGCAAATAAACAGGTTATTTCCTTTTTAAATATTGATAACCTTAGAATCCCTGAAATTATGCTTGAATGGGGTAAACGTGCAGGGGCTCATGAAATCTGGATTAGAGTACTATAACTTTAAGTTGAGATAGTCAAAATTATATGCCAACAAATGTTAATTCTTATACAGAAAAAATAGAATGATTTTGCTGGGGTATGTTTTTAATTAATTATTTTTAATAGTAGTCACAGAATAAGTTAAAGCATTGAATTCTCCAGTTATTGAAAATCATATCAAGTCACATCTTGATATGTGACCCTTCAAATCTGCTGATTCTAATTACATGAGAAATGTATGAATAATTCACAAGTATTATTCCAGGTACATGAGAGAATGAGAAAGGAGTGGTGCAGTGGCCTAAAGGTGGAGCTCTCATCTCACAATCAGGAGACTGTGAGTTCAATCCTAGGTAGAGGCAGATATTTCTCACTCTGGGCACACTGAGAACATATTTGTAGAAGAAAAACTCCGCATTGGCGACAGGAACGGCATCTGGCCATTAAAACACTCTGTTTGCTCAATTCAGTTGCCCAGACTCCACCCTGCAAGGGATTATGGGGTCATTAAATGAAGATGATGATATGAGAAAATGAGATATACACATCCGAACTCAGATATCCTAAGATATATTATGACTGAAATTAAATAACCAGTCATCATCATGAAAGCTATCAACAGTTTTAACTATTTTTATATGTAGTTTAATTGGGTTACGCTATTTTTCCTTGAATATTTCAGTGAGCAGAATCCAAGACAAACAAATATTTGATACATTAAGCTAACATGTTTCAGAATGGTAGAATCTGATCCCTTACTCTGGTAAACAACTAGTAAGTTATTCACATAAACAACAACAAAATTGATTTATTCATTGATTCAATTCATTTTTCAAATTGCCTCCTGCTAGAAAATTAATTGTATTGGAAACTTTATTTGCTTTTAGAAATAGTTTTTCCCACACACACAATTTCATCCAGAGCTCATTTGCTTCCTGTACTGGAAACAGGATCTAAACTCTTAAAACTTAAAAGCTGTCTAATCGGTATGAGGTGCAATGCAAATGAATACTAGGACTATTTAGTTCTTTCAGTTGGAACTCCAAGAGGCAGCTCAAGCATCATGTAACATCTGTGGGAAACTTCTTAAAGCACTGGGTCCTTTTCAAGAATCACTGTGTACAGTGAATTGACCAACAACAGTTTGTTGAGTGAACTGTTCAAAGTTACAAGGGCAATGAAAAAAGTGACTTATGACTGTTTTTCACACTTAACAACCGTTGCAAGCATCCCCATGGTCATCTCCTCAAACTTCGGGTGCTTGGCAACTAGTGTGTATTTATGACGGTTGCAGTGTCCATATTTTTGGGAGGATCAAATTCAAAACGAAGCGTATATAATAAATACACGAGTGCCTCAGAGCAGTCTGGAATATGGATGACCTACCATACCTCATTCACGGTGTCTGGCCTTTTAAGCAAAATGCCTCTATAATTATTCTCCATAATTATCAGAGCTAAATATCCTTACAGAAAAATTTCTTAAAATGAAGATGGAGATGAAGCCAGAGATTTTTCTTCTGTATTTAGTGGAAAACGACTTTGGAACTTTGGTTTTATATATGTTGACGGCAGCAAGACGACTGTATGCACAAACAAATGGAAGGACGCTTCCAATTCCCACCATGGACAAACGGCTAGATAATTTGATGGCGTTGGCAGAGATAGCTAAATTGACTGTTTTGATCAAAGAAAAGAATATAAGTATTTTTGTTGCTACATGGAGACTTCTGGGCTTTGTGCTTAAAGTGGGGGGGGGGCGGAATGAAACTTTGATTTTGGGTTTTACGGATTAGACTGGTTTGTTTTTTTTACAGAAATGTCTAGTTTATAAAATTTTGGAAAAGTAAAAAGTTGAGGTTCGATGTTAATGCTTTATTCTATTGCAACAGAGGGAGTTAGGAGTCAATGCTTTTTCTGTTTTTCTTTTCTTCCTCCCTTCATCATTTTTCTTTCCCCTTTTCCTCCTCATTGTATCCTCTTATTTGCTTTCATATTTTTGTATTTTATTCTGTAATATTTTTTTTTAAAAGAGCTAAATATCCTTATGAACAAAAATCAACCCATGCATAATGAGTTGAAATTTGTCCTATTTTTTATTTTATTTATTTATTCAATTTGTGTCCATCTCTAACCAGAGAGTCGGGGTGGCAAACAATCATAAAAACAATTAAAACAGTCAAAAACACAATACAAAAAAGAAACCAAATGCAAATAGCAGCCAAGAGATATTGTAATCCATCAGTGTCCTGTATTCATTTTATTGGAACTATATTCTTACTGCATGCAATAGGATACTTCCAAACAAAAATGAAAGTATTGTAATTAATTTGAGAGGGAAATTTTATTTAGAAAAGGAAAGTATTTTTTTTTTAAATGACTGCTTGCCATAAATAAACTTCACTGCAAAATCTAAACTTCACAAAATGGAACCATACCTCTGGTGGACTCAGGAATATTTCATCAAACAGACTCCTAGACTCCCTAAAATGGCCGTGCTAAGCATGTAAAGAAAATAAGACAGAAGAACTAAACGTATGTTAAATCATTCTGTACAAGTCAAAATGTTAAAATTCTTTCTCCGCAAATTATTTTTTAAATATATTTTTAAATAAAATTTAAGATACAATGAAGTTAAAACCAAGGACACAAAAACCCAGTAATTCAAAGTTTGGGGGGAATTAATGATAAATTATTCCTATTAAACACATACAGTGAATTTTGATCAACTATTTGTAGCTGACTCGTTGCATCATGTAAGAGCATTACATGAAATATAATCAAATTAGCATTGCATGAAATATATTTTAAAAACTTCTTACTGCTCTCCATACAAGATTATACTGTATTATTACATGCTTTCTTGGATTACCTGGACAGTATACAATATAAAATATCATAAAAATATTATTGTTAACACAATATAGCAATAGCACTTAGACTTATATATTACTTTACAGTGCTTTACAGCCCTCTCTAAGAGGTTTACAGAGTCAGCAAATATGCCCCCAACAATTTGGGCTCTCATTTTACCCACCTTGGAAGGATAGAAGGCTGAGTCAACCTTGAGCCTGGTGGGATTTGAACTGCCAAATTGTAGGCAGCCGGCAGTCAGTAGAAGTAGCCTGCAGTACTGCACTCTACCACTGCATCACAGAGGCTCCTTGCATAGCATTTACAGATTAGAACCTGTAACTTGCATCAAAGATTAAATAAAAGGGGCTAACCTGTGCTACTTCTTGTATTACCTGCCTAGGAAGTTGATGTAGCATAATAACTAGGTGGCACTTTAACTTCTGACATTATCAGATTAAAAACAACTCATCGATTAGAAATTGGGGGAGGAAAAACTGCCACTGCTGCTTGTCAAGGTCTGAAAAAAGCCACTGCACTGACCTGAATATCTAAATACAAGGTAGCCCCTGACTTACAACAGTTCATTTAGTGAAAGTTCAAAGTTACAACGGCACTAAAAACAGGGACTTATGGTTGTTTTTGACACAGGACCACTGCAACAGTCCCACTGTCATGTGGTCAAAATTCAGATGCTTGGCAACTGGCATGTACTTGCACTGTCCAAGGGTCAATCCCCTTTTGAGACCTTCCAACAAACAAAAAGAATGGGGAAGCCCAGATTCACTTAACCACCATCTTACTCACCTAACAACTTCAGTGATTCATGGACTAGATGACCTATAAGGTCCCTTCCAACTCTGATTACCTGTAATCTGATTAAAAGACCTCCACACTTAAATAAGAAATATGTATCCTTTAAAAAAACTATACAAATGTATAGAAGAACTGGGAAAAGCACTTAATACGGTGCATAAAAAATGCAGACTTATGCAGTGTAGGTTCCAAAGTACGCCGATTATGTAGCACAAACTGCTTACTCACTCTTTGGGCTGCTGCTTCTGCTGCCACAGCTGCCATTGCCGCAGCTTTGGCCTTCTCCACCTCATCGTAAGTGGGAAGAGAGGTAGCTACGCTGTAGGGAGGCGGCACTGGGTAAAATTCGTTGGGTGATTCCACTTCTGTAAAAAAACAATGAGACTCTTCTGGGTGGGAACAAACAAGCAGGGGCTAAATCCAGATACTGTAAGACAAAGCTGCTGTTAATTCAACATAGTTCTCTGCCAATCCTTGTCTCTAGAGCAAGGGTGTCAAACTCAAGGCCCAGGGTCCGGAACCAGGCAGAGGTGGTTATTCAGCAGGTTCTGACCAGTTCTGGAGAACCAGTAGCAGAAATTTTGAATAGTTCGGAGAACCAGCAAATGCCACCTCTGGTTGGCCCCGTCCCCATCTATTCTCTGCCTCCTGAGTCCCAGCTGATTGGCTGGGTCTTCTTTTGTTGCCCTTCACAGGAGAATGGAGCTGGAAAGCAGGTTAGTGGGGCGGGGAGGAAATGGGATTTTGCAGTATCCTTCCTTCAGGAGTTGGGAGGGAATGGGGATTTTGCAGTAGCCTTCTCCTGCCACGCCCAGCACACTATGCCCACAGAACTGGTAGTAAAAAATTTTTGAATCCCACCACCGGATCCAGTCCACAAGGTACTTAGATCTGGCCCACAGGGCTGCTTTGGAAACAACGAAGGACCAGCCCTCGGTGCTTCTGCCATTGAAAATGGGCTCTGAGCTCAGTTTTCACTGGCAGAGGGTTGCAGGAGGCCATGGCAGCTGAAAATGGAGCTCAGGAGCCTGTTTTTGCTGGCAGAACGCTTGGACCACCACAGGTACCCCTGGCCAGGCCCCCCCCCCAGGTCAAACACAACCCTGATGTGGCCCTCAATGAAATCGAGCTTGATACCCCTGCTCTAGAGGAAGCTTGGATGGGTGGACAGGGTGTTGTTGTGCTGTGGGTGTTTGTATCATGCTTGATTTGTTTTGTAGCAGATGGCATGTGACTGCACCTGCTACTTTTTCTTCATCCTGGTTGTGTTTCCTGTTTTGTTAATAGCTCGTTTTGTTGTTTGATTTTTCTGGCCATTAACTTAATAAATAAATAAATTTCAAATTCAAATTTCTCTAATGGAAGCAACTCTACGGCCTGGGGTTGTTCCAATGGGACAATTGGAGGTTACACCTAAAGAAATCTTGCCTAGCTACGCTTGATGCATGTTACAGTCCTATCTGGGAAAGCCAGGAAGGTTTTGTGACGGTAATTCACACTTTTATCATAACCAGCTGTAGTACTGTAAGGCGCTTCACTTTCCCTTTAAAGGCCAGTTTGAAACAAATGTTAAATCAGTGGAGTGGCCCACGTTACCTGGCACTAAATTCTACAGGCACAATACATCTATGCCACAAGTGTCAAACTTGCAGCGTCAAGTTAATGTCACGTGACGTGTCAAGATTGTTTTTTCCCTTTGTGGAGCTGGACTGGGCATGGCCTGAGCGTGACGCATCCAGCCGGCGGGCTGCCAGTTTGACACCCCTGATCTATGCTGCATGCCTTGCAGTGGGTGACAATAGATTTCTGTGTGCAGTTTAAAGTTCGACATAGCAGAGTGTGGCGATACCTTCAGAACTATACCTTTCAGCTAGAATCAACCAATCTAATATGACTATCTGGGAAACATTGTGTGTAATTCTCCAGTAATATAAAACAGGCAGGGGGAGGGCAGAGAGAGGAGGCATTATCATGCTGCCCAGATTATGGAACATCTATATTTGCTCCCGTGCTGTTGGTTTTCTGGATGGGTCAAAATGGATCTCACCTAGAAAGTTTAACTTTGATCATGGGAATGTTCCATTAGAGTTTTGATTATTTCAATTTATGTGTTACATTTTTTATTATTATAAGACTGGTTTTATTGCTTAATATTTATATCCATGTTTTTGCGCTGGTGAGTCATATAATCTAGATTAATTTGCTTTTATTTGCCAAATTATGTTTGTTTAATTGTTGTACTAATCCTGGGTAGCGTGCTGTTTTCTTCTGTTTAATCTCAGAAATTGCAATTCCCATTTTCTACCCGACAAGAAAGTCATGACCTTTTCAAAAATGGTATGTACCCATCTGCACCACTTAAAAGCAAGAAAACACACTTCCTTTCTATGCAATTGGTCTTAATTAAATAGCAATAATTAATTAAATAGCAATAGCACTTAGACTTATATATCGCTTCACAGTGCTTTTACAGCCCTCAGTTTACAGAGTCAGCATATTGCCCCCAACAATCTGGGCTCTCATTTTACCAACCTCAGAAGGATGGAAGGCTGAGTCAACCTTGAGCCAGTCAAGATCAAACTCCTGGCACTGAACAGTGAGTTGGCCTGTAAAACTGCATTCTAACCACTGCGCCACCACGGCTCTTGATAAGACAGAAGAAATGGTTGTGGAATTTCAGTGTTCAGGCACACTAGCCAACAGTGTGTTCTGCAACCAGGCCAAGTTTGTTGGGTACTTTCCATGATTCTACAGAAACCGACAGTCAGCAGAAGTAGCCTGCAGTACTGCATTCTAACCACTGCGCCACTGCAGCTCTAAATCAATTAAATTAAAGATTCTTTAAAAAAAATCATTTGATTATCATATGGGGAGTATAATCCACGTTTAATCAACATCAATCAAACAAAACACGCTACTCTCATCATGCATAGAGAGGAAGGCACAATTAGACAAATTAATTGTGTGAATATCCAATTTAGCCTGTTTGGCAGTGATATGTGAAACAAAATCATTTGACTTCTGCATGAAAGAACTGAGCAAAGCATCTTTAAGCGGGTCAGCAGAAGCAGGCACAGGAGTGCTGGTGGCACTATTTCAGCATTGCTAAAAATATACCTGGGGTGGTTATATAACCATGAAAAATGGCAGTACCTGTTGGCGCAGCTGCTTCTGTAGCGATGGTACAATAAGGTGGAGGGGAAGTATCCACCTCAGATAAAGGTGCCTCTGTTGGACAGGCTGGTGCAGTTTCCGTAGAGGTGGATGGTTGTTCGGCTGTAGATTCTGCAGGATCATCTTCATTATGAAGCTTTAAAGAAAAATAAGCGGAATTAAATATTATGCACTCCAATGTGACATTGGACTAGATAAGGTCTACTTAAGTGCTTGTGCTAGAAGTAAACAAGAGAGGAATACTTTATCTTTCAAGCACTCAGGCACGTATAGTAGAACAGGGTTATAGGGGTGTTTCTTCCTCTTGAGTTCTGTGTTGCTTTCATCTCAACTATGATGGAGATCAAAAGCATTACGACTGATAGTTTTTCTTCCAACCCTTCCATATTCATTACATTGTATGTTTTCTTCCTGATATTAATAGAGCTTTTAACAATTGTATACTGGGATGTTGCACAATGAAACGAAGGAAGTATTTCAAAAATGATTTCTCCATTTATCATCTAACTCTCTTCTTGCAACTGATTTTTGAATCTGATTACAGCTCACTGGTAAAACATGGTTTCCCTTGAAAATATTATTGTTCACATATTCCCTTCCGGTAATTATGGCAGCAGTTGCTTTGAAAAAGAACAGCAGGGTAAAATTGTCTGAAAAACAACTCCTGGTGCTATCAAAGCAGTACAAAATATATATACAAACCTGACGATCTTAACCATCAATTTTAACTTGGTAGCACAAGGAAACAACAGCCAACGACTTAATAGCTGACCATCAAAACCCTAATCAACCAAATAAAATGCCACATCCAAGCAGGCACCACATACCGTATATACTCAAGTATAAGTCGACCCGAATATAAGCCAAAGCCGAGGCACCTAATTTAACCACAAAAAACTGGGAAAACTTATTGACTCGAGTATAAGTCGAGGGTGGGAAATGCAGCAGCTACTGGTAAATTTCAAAAATAAAAATAGATACCAATAAAAACTTTCACTAGGACAGTTGAGAATAAGTTTGATGTTCACAATTTCCTCTTTTTTTTTTTTTTGTAAAAGTTTTATTGATTTTAACAACAGACAAAAAACATATAAGACATAAAACATGACATAAAAAAAATAAAAAATAAAAATAAAAAATTAAAACATTCTTCATAAATTTACAGTGTATCGGTTGGTTTACCACTCCCTTTTGTGCATCCATTTCATAGTCATCAGCATAATTATATTACATAATAACTCACATTATCAATCATCAATAAAATTTCCCAATATCATTATTGAACAATCATTTGACTATAATTTTACTAATTCATACTTAAGCGAGATAACTATAATTAGGTTAAATTATTTTATGACAAATCATGAAATCATATCAAATCTATCATAATAAAATATTCTTAAGAATTATCAAAACCAAGAAAAATTATATATTCATTATTTCCTAAATTCCTAAATATTATATTATCATATTGTATTATCTAACCATTGATAAAAAAGATCCCAAACTTCATAAAATTGTTTATCTTCTTGTTCTCTAATTTCAAATGTCAATCTACTCATTTCAGCACATTCCAATATTTTCTTAATAATTTCTTCCTCTAATGGTATTTTCTCACTCTTCCAATGTTTAGCAAATACAATCCTAGCTGCTGTTAATACATTTACAATCAAATATTTTAAATTTTTATTATATATATCAGGTACGATTCCCAATAAAAAAATCTCTGGTTTCAAATCTATGTGTTTCTTTATCATTTTTTCTAGCCATATGCGAATTCTAGTCCAATATTTCCTGGCCTCCTCACAAGTCCACCACATATGGTAATATGAGCCAGGTATCTGATGACATTTCCAGCACTTTTCAGATTTATTCTTGAACATTCTTGCTATTCTTGTCGGGGGAAAGTGCCACCTGTAAAACATCTTATACACAATTTCCTCTTTGAAAGAGACCAGTAGATAGGGAACAAGAAGATGAAGAAAAAAAAGTGTGTTTTTTCACACTGCAGTGAACAAAAATGGCATCATAGGAACAGGCTTATTCTCAGTCCAAAGGTTTGTTTCTGAATTCTTCCCTGATTTAAGGGAAATTTGGGAAACGATCTCACTATCATGAAAGGTTTAATTGATTCACTAACCCAAAAGATGATGGTGATGACAGTGGAAGGCAGGAGTCACTCTCTCCCTTGCAAGAAAAAAGCAAGAGCCGTTCTTATGATCTCTCAAAATACAATCAAGCCCTTTCCAGCACGCGTGATCTGCCTTCGCCACTTTGCACCTTGCAAATGCAAAATCCTGGGGTTTTTGCATTTGCAAGGTGCAAAGCGGCGGGGGCGGATCCCGCGTGCTGGAAAGGGCTTGACTGTATTACGGGGAGAAAGAGAGAGAGGGAGAGATCATAAGAACGGCTCTTGATTTTTTCTTGCAAGGGAGAGAGTGACTCCTGCCTCCCACTGTCATCAACATCTTCAACATCTTCTTCTTTTGGGTTAGTGAATCAATTAATTTGGGAAATGATCTCACTATCAGAAAACAACGCGAGCCGCCACCACCTCCTCCTCCCCCTCCTCCCGAGTGGACTGAAAGCAGCTGGAGCTGAGGAAATGAAGCTGAGTGGAGCCGAAGCAACCTCGGCTCGCGTTGTTTTCTCAGCCTAGAGAAAGGGGAAGGGGGCTCATCTGGACCAAGGGTGAGTCTCCCCCTCAGTTTCCCCTGAAGGATCTTCCGTCGCTTTTGCCTTCTCCCTACATCTTCCCTCTGTTAAAATCCCCCCCACACACACACACACACACTTATTTTCGGTCGGATAGATTTCATGTCTGAGCATTCTCACATGGCGGTGGGTCTTCCCCCCAAAAAAAAACAGTTAAAAAAAGAAAAAACAATATATCCTCAAGCAAGAACTTTTCTGCTTCCGATTACCCCCATGCTTAAAAGTTGCAAAGGAAACACGGAAGCAGGGAAGCTGCTGCCCAGCTTTGGAGCTCCACACCATTTTTTTTTCAGAGGGGAATCTGACTCGAGTATAAGCTGAGGGGTTTTTTTCAGCACAAAAAATGTGCTGAAAAACTCGGCTTATACTCGAGTATATACGGTAAATATGATGCATAGAACAACCCCAAACCCACGTTCTGAGGATGGATTCCAACACAAGTCCGAAAGCTCAGAAGACTAAACCACTGTTCCCAATGACTGGCCTAGATTGGACCCTTTAACAATTGTTTTTAACTTCAGAATTGCCTAAGATGTCAGTCAGAAAAATTCAAAGTAAAAAGAGATGAGAAAATTAAAACAAAAAAACCTACTTCGTTATCTGTACCCTAACATCTCACCTGTGCCCTAACAATCACAGGTAAACAAGAATAGGCAACAGTGTAGGTTGCTAAGGTGTTGTTGTTGTTGTTTTTTAAAAAAAGAATTTCACAGTCTGATCTAGAGCCCCCGTGATACAATCAGTACATAAAGACACAACACAAAGTAGGCAATATAGACTTTCAACATGTAAACAAGATATTCGTATGTCTGAATGCTCCTCCATCACTCACAGACGTGTGTGTTCATGAAATTACAGAGAGAGAAAAGGACAGCATTGCAGTCAACACTATGATAGCATCTAGAATAATAAGAAATTCAATATTTTTAAAAACGGCAATTACACTTGCCATCTGGAAAGCTCTGCAGACTCGTAGCTTAAATGTATTATCCTTTATCCCTAGAATAGTAAAAAACAATTTTCCTTTTTCTGTGTTCCACTTTTCAGCTAGATGTAAAATCCAACTTTATTTCCATTTGGTTTTCTCCCCTCAAGGCTAAATATAACTGGATACCTCAATCTCTCCTCATAGGATTTAATGTCTAGTCTCATTTCACTGGACAACAATAATTTTGTATCAGGCATTACAATAGGTGTCCTAAGCAAGTTTTTTTTCGTGTGGAATTCAAGCATGAAAACAGATCTATTTCTATCACATTTAGTTTTTTTTTTATGACTCCACCTTTGTTATTCTGTTCAATTAGTGATATTACAGTTGTATATTTTAATTTTAGTACCGTATTTTAGTACTTTGTAATTGTAACAATCACTGAACAAAATCTAATTTATTATTGCTCTCTGGCATAGATAACAACAAGACAAAGGCAAAAGGCATGACAGCAAGAACAGAACAGCCCACTACACACTGAGTCATGTTTGAACACGTCTATATATGAGTCCAGTCCCTTCTGGACAACAGTTCTTGGTCAGTCTGGTGTAAGAATTCACAACTGATTGTAAAAGTATCATGTATAAATGGCCATAAAATTCTGGAAATAATCCTGATACATTCTGTTATTTGCATGGTGAGTTGACATTTAAAATCTCAGAAATAAAACTTCATCCCACTTGTCAAAAAATGCTATGAAGTTTATCTGGGTTGTGAAGTGGATAAAGAAGGCAAGAAAATAAGGATCTCATATTTGCTGTATGACATTGTGTTGGACTTCCAACAGGATGGTTAAAGGGTTTGCAGGCACCATTTGGTGTTTGCCATTCCTATTATTTGGAGGGAGCCAAAAGACCATTTATCAGTGAGGGAAGTCACCCCCTCCCAGAAGAATGAAACATTTTAGGAAATATTAAAAAGGGCAGAGTATATTTCCCCTAAAAGAGAAATAGAAATCTTAAGGAAGACAGAAACTCAGCCCCCACTCCTTGCCCGCAGCAGATATTTGATGCCCATCAAGAAGGACTGGGCCATCATATCTACAAAACAAAAGACCTTCAGCTCCAGGGTGATGGGATTAAGACATGACCCTCCAGGATGTAATAGGATTATCCCTTTACCATCTAGCAGCAGAGCTCACCACATGGTACAACAAGCCCCTTCACTGCATCACCCAGCAAGCTTCAACCAAGCCTGGGACTCAGATAGCCTACAAAGTTAGTTGGGACCCCTGCAATAGAATATATGCTATTGCCACAGAAACAGGGAGCTCAAGGGCAAGGCCCAAAAGAGGGTATAAATAACTCTCCCTTTCCAGTCCATGTGGTCAGCTGCACCAGGACCAGGTTCTTGATGGTTCTGCTTCATTACACCATCTTTCCAATCAGCCTCCAGGTTTCCAGTGTCTTTCTCCCTACTTGGAACTGAACCAGATGGATATTTCTTCCAACATCAGATTGTTATTGTTTCTGCCTAACAAGCACAATGATCATTAGTTTAACAAATTTTTCTTCCAAGATGATGAAGTGGTGCTTTGTAAAGAAGTTAACTCGATGAAGCATTAAATGAAGCTGGAAAGCATTAAACGAGGCTGCATGGAAATCATTCATAAATGTCTGCAAAAATTCTTTCCGGAAAATCATCAAGAAGAAAACTATTGCAAAATAACAAGTGATCTCCTAAAGTTTTACCAAGCTACATGTTACTCTTGGACCCTCACTTGGATTTTTACCTGAAAGCTTGGTGCAGTCACTGATGAGACAGTGAGCAATTTCAGGTGGACTCTCCAGTATATTGGCTGACTACTGCTGGGCCCTTAGAAAAGATGTTCCTGAAATCAAGTAATGCTTCTATTTAGGTAACACTAATGTGCTTTAATTAACTTGTAAATATAGGCTATCGTCAAGTCAAGCTGTGTGTCATGCAATCTTGTTTGATGAAAAAGTTATAGAAATATATTCAAATTCTATCTAAAAATTGTAAGATAATTTTGTTCATCTGACTTTTTGGGGGCGAGGGAGATTTCCCCATGTTTCCATTCTTGCTAAATTTTACATAATCAGTTGTAAGTAGGACAGAATAGAGCTGAAAGGGGCATTGGAGTTCTTCTAGTCCACCTCCCTATACCATTTCAGACAAGTGGCTGTCCAGTCTCTTCTTAAAAACCTCCAGTGATGAAGCATCCACGATTTTAATACAGAAGCCTGATGATGGCAGATGAGATTCTGCCGAAACGTTGCTACAACTTTAAAAGCACAACTATAATGACGTGGGAAAATACCTGAACAAAGCTGAATACCATACACACACACACACACACACACACACACACTGTATATAATATAAGCAACCACTGAGAACTACTTATAAGATTTCTTTGTTTCTTTGTTTTATAAGATTTCTTTCCCCCATCTATTCTATGCAAAGGACTAAAAGTTATTTTCTTTTAGATAGACACACATTTTCTCTCCATTCCTGATTTGGTATCAACCTCAAAATTTTAACCCAACATTGCTGCTACTTCTACTTTACCAAGTGAGACTTTCCTAATTGTAAATATGAAATTAAGACCGGATATTGCTCTTGCTTCTGCTTTAATTTTGTGAAGAAAAGCTGACAGCCAGACAATAATTTACTGAAGAAATCAGATTTGGCAGATTTTGGATAATTAAAACATCACAACACTACCATTTATTATCCACTTGGACTATCTACAAGCTTGTTTTACAATGCTTAAATTGTTATCCTTTCAAAGTTGGGTGATTGATGTTAGATATATGGAAAGCATTTAAAACAGGTACTTTATATTTCATTGCTTAGAAGGTTCTGCTGTTTCCAAAAATGTCTCTGTGCCTAATTTTGCTTTGTCTGTTATATTTTATATAAAATACTCAAATCACACTCACTGATTCGGCACACTTGCCAATATAAATTAGAATAATTTGCAGAGTACTATTTATACAGTAACATCCATGCATCCTGGAACTTAGTCTGAAGGGGAATGAGGATGAAGATTCTAGAGATAATTTTAGTAGACTGGATATATGTCGGTGATGGACATCCAATGAGTATGAGTTTTAAGCCAATTTTCATCTACATCTACTCTCAAAAAATTTTCTTTCAGTGTAGACATATGAGGACCTTATTACTGACCTTTCAACAGATACAGAATAACAGAGTCGGAAGGGACCTTGGAGGTCTTCTAGTCCAACCCATTGCTCAAACAGGAAACCCTATACCAGGGGTCTCCAACCTTGGCAACTTTAAGACTTGTGGAGACCCCTGCCCTATACCATCCTGGATAAAAGGATTCAATTTAAAGCTTTCATGTATTACAAAATAATGCTGAACAAAAAAGGTTCGCTCAAAAGAAAGATGGCAATCAGTGCAGCACATGAAGCAGAGGTTTTACATGGGCATATTGAAGAGTGCTCATGACCTCTTGGGTCACTGCATTTTGATCCAGCTGAAGCTTCCAGGTGGCATTCAAAGGCAACCCTTTGTAGCATGCATAATCAAGCCAGGAGGTGACCAGGGCATGAGGGATTGCCTGAAGGGACAGCGAATCTAGGAAGGTAAACAGGTAACACTAGTGAAACTTTATTTTTTATTTACCATATTGTTATCCATCTGTGTTTCCCAAAAAAGCTTCCTCCAGAGCTCTGTTATCGGCTGCATAGACTTTCAGGAAAGCCTTGCCAGCTGCAGAAGAAATGGGCTGGCAAGGCAGGTGTCAGGGTGTGCAAGTCCTGACTGCAAATATCTGAAGGTAAGCAGTAGAGCAGCTCCACCCTCCCAAGCTTAATTTTTACTCATGCACACTGGTGTAAGCGGGGGTCTTAATTAGGGCTTATTTGGGGGGGGGTAGGGCTTATATTGGGCATATGTGTAAAAATCAAGCTAGGACTTACTTTCAATGTAGGTTAATTGATTAAAAATTAATTCAGAAAGAGAAAGAGAAGAAGGAAGAAAAGTATTAACTTTTGGAATTTTTTTTTCTTTTTTTAATTGCTTTTGATTGTCTTTGATTAAAAATTCTTGTGGTTGTTTTGGAAAAAGTTTCCCTTTTCATAATGGCATTGTCTGTGGATGAACTAGAGATTGAATATCAAAAATATAAAAAAGAAGATACTTTGGGCGCTTTGTTTCAATTTTTAGAAATGGCGTTATGTTCCTTTGAAAAGTTGATTACGCAGCAGAAGGACTGGGACAAGGAAGAAGAGGAAGAAGAAGCCATCTTTGATGAACAATGGGTCCCTTCTGGAGAGGAGGAGAAAAAGGATAAGAAAAAGGGGATTTTAAGAATTATAAAAACAACCAAAAGAGAGAAAAATGAGCGAAAAGATGGAGGCAAGGTTAGAAAGCAAAGGAAAAGGAGCAAGAAAAGCGAAGAGAAAAAACAAAGGGGTAGAAAGGGCAAGGAGAAGAATAAGCAAGAGAGAAAGGGGGGGAGGAAAAGCCTTAATGTGGGGAAGCAAGACCTAAGGAAAAAAAGTTTATTTAGAGATAATGGGTGAATTTAATTTAGATTAAAAGAGGGATTCTGGAGGGTATATAAGAGTGTGTTTTTATATGTATATTTAGAATATAAAATTTATTATGTAATTTTAGAATTTTTTTTAAACAGAATCCCAAGAAAGATTGCTATATGTAGTATTTCTAAGTTAGGGTAATGAGTTATAGATGTTACTCCAATTGGTGTACAGGAGAAGTATAGTAAAAGAAAAAAAAGATGAATGGATAATTGGAAATAGAACAGACAAAGAATGTTATTGAAAATGGTAATAAGATATGGAAGGATATATATGCTTTTTTTTTTGGATTTTGTGTATTGATAAAAGGCAATAAAATTTTAATTAATAAATAATTTGGATGGAAAAGAGAAGTAGGGACAAGATATGAAGTTAATATTATATGAAATATTGATATTATAATCTGGAAATGTTATGCTTTATTGGTCTATTATTATTATTTTTTCTTAGAAAAGAATTTATAAGCTGCTATGCCTTGATTTTTTGTGCATTGTTTTTATAAAACTGATAAAAATGGTTTTTATATATATATATAAAAAAGAAAATGATAATAAGATTTGGAAGGAGATATGGGTTGAATATGATGTTTGAATTTGTGTCTGTGTAAAGAGTTTTAACCCGGGAACAGACAACCTTCAGAAAAGATCTTTTAGTTTTGTTTATGTTTTGTGTTTGTATGTTTGTGTATTGTGCTTATGGTAAAACTAACAAAATTTGTTTTTTATAAAAAAAAAAAAAAGGAAAGAATCAATAAAACCTTGGAGGAATGCTAGACGAGAATAATTTATACAAGCCAGAAAGAAAAGAATATGATGACTATAAAATGGATAAATATGGAAGAGAAATGAAATTGAATAGGAGTAAAGAGAAAAAATGAGAAACTTGCTGAAAGATGTTTGTGTGTCCATATGGAGATGGGATAAATTGGAATTATGCTGTATAAAAATAATGTTTTGTTTGACTTGTAAGGATTTACAATGTTAAGAGGTTTTATGTGTTTATGTATTTAATGGTTAATGATGTGTTGTTTTATCTTTAAAATTAATAAAAATTTGTTTCAAAAAAAAAAATGTAGGTTATATTTTCAGGGAAACTATACTAGACTGAAACTAGACACAAATATACAAAATGCATAAGCCCTGCTAATAATTAGACAGTCACCAATTCTCTCCACTCACAAAAGTTAGATTATTGCCCACAGTTGCATTATTAAATAGAAAGATGTATTTTAACCTTTCCAAAATAAAAGTCCCATGATAGGCAAGAAAAAAACTTACAAGGGTTTCTGAGGTGATTAAGAGAGAATAGAAACTTGACTCTCAAGCTTGCTAAAATATGTTTGCTTAAGGAAAATCTAATTAGATATACGTAAAGCAAATTTAATTAAGTACAAAATAGATCTCATGTGACAGCAAGAGGTAATAGGGCAAGGATTAAACAGCTAGGGTGGGCAAGCTTTTTTTGGCAGCTGGGGACCATATCAAATATATTTGAAAGGCAAAATGAGCAAGTTGAACAAGGGCAATGTAATACACATCACAGGAGACTTATGATTTTTGCCATTCAAATGATCATGTTACAAAACTAAGGAGCTGTTTTTGAGTTCACATATTTGCCTCCTCTTTTCCTATGAAGTCCTCACAGCACATGAGATCAGATTCTGCTAATGGATCTGGGGAAACTTCAAAACACACAGAATGAAAATAAACAAGATAGAAATAGCCGGCAAAGTACATGTTGTAGAATTCTTGCCAATCACTTTCATCAGTAGTGCCATGGAACAGGTCCACATTTTCCTCTGTGCAACAAAATAATGTATTATGTCTTTTTGTGTGTGCATTTGCCACACAAGAATAGCCTGGTATTCTGAATCATTTGACTAGGAGAGAGAAAAGAAGAGAACCAGAGGTGGTATTCAGCAGATTCTGACCAGTTTTGGAGAACTGGTAGCGGAAATTTTGAGTAATTCGGAGAACCGGCAAATACTACCTCTGACTGGAGATTTTGCAGTATTCTTTTCCTGTCATGCCCACCAAACCACGCCCACAGAACCGGTAGTAAAAAAATTGAATCCCACCCCTGAGGAGAACTTAAGATGGAGTAGTCAGCAGCACAATGAACTGCGGCTCAATTGCTTCTACTGTGTCTCCTCTACCAGCTGTCAAATTGATCCAGACCACTTATAAACTCTATTTTTTCCTTTTGCAAAATTGTCTCTCCGCACAAAATTGTGTCCATTCCATTATTTTCATGTGGCAAGGGCAGATAGACCGATGGATTCTCAAACCTCTTGAAAAAGATTATTTTCAAGACTGGAAAAAAGAAAAGAAAAAGATTCTTTTCAACATTCTACTGGGTTGGGGGAAAAAAGAACCACAAGGATGGGTAGCTCTTTCTACTTAGTTAATCTCTATGTCACAAGCAAATGCAAAATACCTCAAATTATAGCCTTCCGTTAAGGTTACAGGTTATCAACTATGGTAAACTGTAATGAAATGGTATATTCACATTTTTAAGAAGAATACACGCAATGAAGTGAAACGATATTTAAATAGGAGTTATTTGCCATTAAACGCAATTGAATAAGGCTAACATGCAGCAAAAGTTGATTAGTAAGACACAGGGTAAAGATTATAAAATTCAAAGTAATGAACTGATGTAGTAACTTGCCGGGGTCAACAATCTTTCCAACAGATTGCAATTAAACAGATTTAAGAAACAGAGAAGGATTTCATGTTCTCGAGTCAGATTCTCAAACTATCATTTGGGATCCTTGAAATTGTCCTCAGGAAACATTGCAGAGCAGAAGTCTAAGAGTTACTGTATCAGCCTTGAAGTTGATTCCTGCCCCAGTATCAGAAATCAAAACTATTTTGACCATAATCATTTTGTCCAGCTGGTTAATAAGGCCTAAGATGGTTTTTCATGACGCCTTATTCTGCAACAACTAAGAGACAAGATTATTATGAAAAGGACTTGCCAGCCCAGCTAGAAAAACCCAAACCTGCTGTATTTGAGTTAGATTTGACCAGACCATTCACCCCTGCTGTACAAAACAAAAAATTGCTTGTAATGGAGTGGCTGAGTCCATGTATTGAACAGCAGGTGTGTGGGGGTAGGGGTGTTTCAAACCTCCTTTCTTCAAAACTAGGGGTGTCAAACTCAAGGCTCAGGGGCTGGCTCTGGCCTGCAGGGTACTTAGATCTGGCCCACAGAGCCGCCCTGGAAATAGCGAAGGACCGGCCCACACGCAGCCCTCCCAAGCTCAATTTTCACTGGCAGAGGGTTGCAGGAGGCCATCGCAGCTGAAAACGAACCTTATAAGGACTGTGCGTAGTCCCCCTGCGCTCCATTTTCACTGGCAGAGGGTTGCAAGAGGCCATTCCAGCCGAAAATGGAGATCAGGGGCCCATTTTTTTTTTGGTAGAGCGCTTGGACCAGCATAGGTGCCCCCCAACACAAGCAACATGTTGGCCATGCCTACCTTGGTCACATCCACCCCAGCCCCCCCCCCCCAAGGTCAAACACAACCCTGATGCGGCCCTCAATGAAATCAAGTTTGGAACCCTTGCTCAAAACTACCTGGATTGTTATATCCTGGCCCTGCCTTCACTATTGGGACAGCCGTTTGGAAATCCCTGCTGCCACCACCTATCTTCCTGACTCTGAAATTTCCCCAAATTGAAAGTGTTTGAGAGGAACAAAATTCTTATACCTTGAGATTCCTTTCTGAAAATTCAAATTGGGGTGAGTGGGGGTGGGGATATTTCTATAATTCAGATTCCCAGCTGGATAGGATAGGCCAAGAGCATTCACCTCTGTTTTGGAAGATACTGACTCATGAAGGAGTACTTTAACAGAAAACAATAAACTATAAACTCCTCCTTAGCAGAGGGATAAAATCAAGATCACGTGAAGTGTTAATACCACTTTATAAGGCCTTGGTAAGGCCACACTTGGAATACTGCATCCAGTTTTGGTTGCCACAATGTAAAAAAGAGGTTGGGGCTCTAGAAAGAGTGCAGAGAACAGCAACAAAGAAGATTAGAGGACTGGAGGCTAAAACATATGAAGAACAGTTGCTGGAACTGGGTATGTCTAGTCTGATGAAAAGAAAGCTAAGGGGTGACATGATAGCAGTGTTCCAGTATCTCAGGGGCTGCCCCAAAGAAGAGGGAGTCAAGCTATTTTCCAAAGCACCTGAGGGGAGGACAAGAAGCAATGGGTGGAAACTCACCAAGGAGAGAAGCAACCTAGAACTAAGGTGAAATTTCCTGACAGTGAAGACTATTAACCAGTGGAAAGATTTGCCTTCAGAAATTGTGTGTGTTTACCATGGACTTTTTTTTCAATAAAGTCGCAACTAATTTATTCTATTTGAAATTAGTGGGAATTAATTTAATTCCAATTAATCTGGCTCTGGCTTATTAAGTTTAAATTCACAAAGTATCTTGCTTCCAGAAGTTGTGAATGCTCCAACACTGGAAGTTTTTAAGAAGAGATTGGACAACTATTTATCTCAAGTAGTATTGGGTTTCCTGAACAGGGCGTTTCCTAGGCAGGAAGTTGGATTAGAAGACTACCATGGTCCCTTCCAACTCTATTATTATGTTATTCTTTAACTTCATAGAATGAAATGGAAACTAAATTAGTACGGGTAAATGAATGCTCTACCAATCAGGCTGCAACTTAAAAGAGAACCTTTTGCTTCAAAAGGACCCAATTATTTTTCTATGTGTGCATGCCAAAGTCCTTTTTTTCTCTCCTGAAGTTATAAATTATAGTTGAAATGAGGACAAGCATATTCTGTGTCAGAACCTGCAGTATCATAATCTTCCATGAACTCAAATACTTAAAATGATTTATGCTTTACAATGAGTGATCTACTAAGTAACACTGAATTAAAAAGAAAAAAGAAAACATTCTTCCATGAAATGAAAAGGAAAATCTTTTGAAGAATTTCCACTAGCATTCCCTTCAGTTACATTAATATTAGTTTTTCAGTGAAAAGACCTACAGTAGAAAGCTGCTTGGATTATTCTAAACTTGAAGAAGTTTGATAATACAAACAATATTATTTAGATTATACTGTTGACAAACTTTTACCATGTCTGTTTTTCAAATTTGGAATTATTTTAATTTGCTTTGCATGATGTTATTTTTGAATATTGCTTGGAACCTGCAGTTGATAGTGATGGGAGAATGGACTATCCATATGAGTTTTGGGTATTTTTTAAAAAACTCATGATGTTATACCACTCTTGTCTCTGTAGTGGCTGCTAATTTACTTCGATATACATTTTAATGTGATGATTCTACCCTGTATAGCAAATATAAATTACTACAATTTCTCTGGAATAATTTACAACTCCCAGCATCGCCACCAATGGCCAGAGATCCTGAAGGTATAATTTTGTAATTCTTTATCTCTCATGGAGGTTTTGAAGTTTTTATTTAACTGCTTCTATCTTCTTCCATTGCTGATTTTGCTAAATGTTTTCTGTTTTTTAAACAGCTTTAGTTTAACACTTTGCATTTTTACATTTGAGGTCACTTGGCAATTGAATTCTACACAAAATCTGATGGTCATTAAGTAAATAAAAACAAAGCACTATTTGAATAATTAACCAATTGTGTCAAACTCCCCTTACTTTGTCCAACTATATCGTACAATGTATCTAGACGTCTCAAACTCATCCTTACTTTGTGGAGCAATATTCTACATTGTATCTAGAATGTTATAATAAAAGGAAAAGTCAAACAAAGACTTCTTTCTACACCACTTGAAGATTCTTTTGCTGTAGCCATAGAAACAGATCAAAGCTTTACAAATGTAGCTGATAGGATGGAAGCACAGAGCAGGGCATTTGTGTTATGGAATATGCACTTGGAGAAGGAGGGGAGAGATCTCAGCAGGAACACTGCGGTTTTGGAAGGATGTACTTTCCAGAGAAAAGTTCAAATTAAGGGTCTGTGCAATCTTGAACTGGATAAGGGAGGGAGGGAGAACTTCTGGGTAACCATACCCTATAATCTCTCAGAGGATATCTATGAGGTTGCAAGATTATAGCTTTACTATTATAGCAAGATTTTGTACATGAGGTGTAAGCAAATGAAGAATTGGACTCAATTAGATTTCACTGTGTCATCTTTGGCTGACAATTGGCTTCCTTCCCATAGCAATATTAATATTTAAGATTAAACAAACATTAAGTAAAGCAGACCTAAGGAAGTCTGGTCACTGATACTACATTTAAAAACAGTTCACCCGGTTACAATATATCCAATTAGAACGTAAATAAGCATGAATGAAGTAAAAATTTAAACAAAATGGAGTACCAAACTGGGTATTTTAGGAACAAATTTAGGTGGACAAGAAGAAACCACATGAATCTAAATCTCTAATGATAAAAGGAAACTCTCCAGATATAAAAGAATACAGAGTTGAACGGAGTTGTAATGACGCTAAAAATCCATAGTTAAATACATACTTGATTAAAATTCAATAAACAGGATTAAATTATCAGAAATAATGGATGTATGTCAACATTAGGCAACTATAACTGCCAGTGGTGGACCCAAAAGAAAATGATACTATTTCTGTGGCAAATTTTAACAGGCAATATATACAAAAAGAAAAAGAAAAAGTATACAAAAGTTGGAGAAATGGAAGATCTTAGAATGACAGGAATATCTGGATTTGTAAAGCCAAGGATATATTAAAACAGTCATGTGTAGAAAGTTCTTGTTTCTTTTGAGAACCTAACTCAACCCACATAAACGCAGACTGCATCAAAGTCATGTTATTCTGATGTTGTCTAACAGGAAAGAGATGATGGGAAAGCACCATTTAACAATAGTAGGTGAGAAAAGTAAGGACTTACACTTAGGCAAGAAAAACCAAATGGACAGGTATGGAATAGGTGGTACCTGGCTCAACAGCAGTAACTGTGAGATGGATCTAGGTGTCCTAATGGATGACTACTAAGTGTGAGCAAGGAGTGTGCTGCTGTTGCTAAAAAAGCCAATACAGTCTTGGGCTGCATCAACAGAGGGATACTGTCAAGATCACGTGAAGTGATACTACGACTGTGATGACCCAGGAAAAGACACGAAGGTCACACAGCCAGCTGAGAGCTCAAACTCCCCTTTAATGCTCCAAATTTCCACACACACACACACACACACACACACACACACACACACACGGCAGCCTCTGGCTGCGCCCAGTCCAGCAAAACAAAGGAACAGGGAAATGAGCCCATGGAACAAAGAACAAACAATGAGTCCACAAAATAAGGAAGAAGGCACTGAGTTCACCAGTAAGGAAGAAGGAAGCAGTCCTGCAAACTCCAAATGTCTGGACTGGCACACCAAACTCTACCAATTCAGCATCTGTTCCAGGCAAATGCCCCTCCTCACAGCGTCTCCTTAAATCTCAGTCCCCAGATGTGCCTTGTGAAGAGGAGCGGGGCGCTCTCCTTCTGAGTCGTTGGGCCGGCCTGCACTGTTCCCGCCTCCTCTCCACTCTCCATGCTCGGGGATCAGGAGGGGGTGGTTTTTGCTCATCGCTTGAGCTCTGTCACTCCTCATATCCACTGCTTGCCCTCTCTCGGTCATCCTGCCCCCGTTCCTCCCTGCTAACAAGCCATTCCAATCTTGAAGGGCCCTGGGCTGACTCAGCCTGCTCCTCCCCACATTCCTCCAAAGCCAATGAAGCCGCCCCCTCCCTTGATCTCCCTCAGCTCCAGTTTACCTTCTTCCAGAGATTCAGGCTCCAACAGGGGTACGACAACTACTTTATAATGGAGTGGCAAGAATACACCTGATATACAGGTGGTCCTCGACCTGCAACCATTCATTTAGTGACCATTCAAAGTTACAACAGCATTGAAAAAAATGATTTTCACACTTAATGACCATTGCAACATCCCCGTGGTTACATGATCAAAATTCAGATGCTTGAGGGGCTGCTACAGGCAGAAAGGGATCAGTCTATTTTTGAAAGCATGTGAGGACAGGATAAGGTGTAATGGGTGGAAAATTATTAGAGAGACTCAATTTAGAATTAAGGAAAAATTTCCTGACAGAAAGAACAATTAAGTAATGGAATGGTTTGCCTCCGGAAGCTGGGGTAGATCCATTACTGGAAGTTTTTTAAAAAGAGATTGGACAACCCATTTGTCCAAAATGGTATAGGATCTCCTGCTTGAGCAGAAGGTTGGACAAGAAGACCTCCAAGGTCCCTTCCAACCCTGTTTTCCTATTTTCTAATCAGTCAGTGCACTTCCAGAAAGTTAGTGAAGTGCTGTAATCAAAAAATGCAGGTTAAATTTAGAAAATTAAAGAAATCAGGAAAGCCAACATGATATCAAAATGGCAAAGATGAAAAGATTCAAGTGATTTTTCAGAATAAATTATCATCACATGGAGAGAAAGAGCAAGGATGAAAGCCTTAAGCAACACTGACATGAGATAAGCACACACACCACCATTAATCAAGCAAAAAAGGACCAGAAAAGATCTAATTCGCAAGTATTTTGAAATGCAGGAATATAACCAGATGAGGAAAATAAGGGGGAAAAAAACATTTTCAATAAGGTCAGAGCAATGTCACAATTCACAACTAGATAGAATCTGAACAGTTATCATAGATGACATTCATATTCCCACCAGAGGATTATTGGTGCTGAAGATAAAAGAATTCTCACAGAGATGGCAAAATTTACTTGCATGATTAAAGAAAGATCAGTTAACTGCATTTATTAGTGACTAGAAACACTTAATGAACTTTTTAGAAAAACGAACTTGTGATTTATCGGTTTGAAGATTAGAAAGAGTTGCTAATGGAGAATGCCGTACAAATGGAGAGAAATGCCCAATGAGCAGGCAGAGAACTGTTAGCTGACGACGACTGAGAAGAGCTAGTAAAAGGGAAAGGAAAAGCAAAAAGCCAAAACAATGGTAAATACCAAGATAGCTGTCAACCTGCAAAACTTAATGAATTTTGGGGGTGACAATGAAGTTAAAGTGGTAAATAGTGAAATAATGCAAGAAGATAACAGACTAGAAAAGACATAATACTTTGCAACACTGAGATAAATAGAAGACATTTAATCAGCCAGTTGGATGGGATCAAAAAAAATATTGGAAGACCTTGGATAGTTAGTTACATGTTATTACTGTATTAAGGGCAGGTCAAGATCATAAACATTTGCACATTAGCCTGTTTTCCTCCGCACCATAGCAGTTGAAACCTCATAAGATATTTAATGGAACACCATAATATCATACGGCCTTGTACAAGAACATCAATGTTTTTAGATTCTAGCCATTTTTAATGTTTATGTAGATGGAGCTCTAATCACTAACCATAATAAAGACTGCCTTGTAGACACTATAACAATATGATATCAACATACTGGCTCTGGTTGGTATGATGTTGTTAAATGATACATAAACTATAAGTTACAAATCCAATCTGCCTGGTACAAACAGTCTTAAGCCAGAATTAAACACTTTACGTAACTTTCAAAGGAAACCAGCTGCTAATCATGTTGTTTTCTTATCACAACAGTGCAGTAAGACTAAATTTGTTGGTAGCACAATATTGACTGATCCTTCACAATGTCTTCTATCCAATACAAGTTGGAACCAGTGGAAGTCTTATTCATATAGCTTTCACCACCCAACACAACCACAACGTCTGAAAGTTTTTCCATTAAGAATGTCATACATCTGAAATTTTCATCTGGTTACCTTAAAAACAGGAAGTAGCATTAAAAATTTACACTGTTTGGGGTTCTTTTACCTCAAAGTAAAACTGCAGGCTGAATAGGACTTAAACAAGAATGAAGGCAAGTTTAGGACTTAAACAGCTTGACAGCTTTATTAAGTAAGAGTCAGTCCAATTAGTGCTGTGCATCAGCTGATCCTACAAGATTTTATTCAAAATTTTAAATTTGGAAAACAGAATATTTAGTAGATACAATTTCATCCTCCAAATCATGGAGAGCCATGATTTTTCAAATACAGCATTTTCTCTCTTTATCAATGACCTTTGCTATGTGCTGTGCATCATCCAGAGGATTTTAAACCATGTCAGCATATTACCAACCTCTTTATTTTCAGTGAACTACAAACCCAAGATAAGCAACTGAAATGCAAATATGATACATAAAATCAGATGTGAAGAAACGTTCAAATTTCCCTTTCTCTATTTCCTATTGAAATCAGCATTATAAATTCTTTTGAGGAGACAGATTTGGGTCCCTATGGAAGCATTACAAGGTCCTGGCTTAATCAGGAAATTACCACTTACATTTTCCCAGAAAAAACAAGTATTATCTATTCAAAGCAGAAGTTCATTGGGCAGGAAATTATGTATTTCAACAAACACTGAAATGATTCTATTTATAAAAGAGAAATATGTGAGTGTTGTTCAACTTACAAATCTATATAAACAAAGGATCTTAAGCATGTTACATTATACGCAGGTACAACAAATATATTTATATTTCACATATACTGAAATGTATCTATATAGTATACTTTCATTTTCCCAGATCGTGTATTTGTTACATAGGTGAAAGTTTAAAAGAATGAAAGTTATCAGGAAAGCATTGGCAGGCACTTACATGGTATCTGTTCTATGCTTATTGCTAAGCATGATAGACCATCAAGATCACTGGATTCAAATTATGTCCTAAAAATAATTTAGTTTAATTCTGGCTTAGGAAAATAAGTGAATTATGGTTTAACATAAAACTCCCATGACTTGCACAGCAAACCATACTGAACATACTAACATAGCCACAAAGTGAGGCAGCAAATACCCATTGCTAAGAATTAAAGAGGACCTCACAGCTTATCATTTCAGATAGTGAGGCTAATCAAACATTAAGTTGTTTAGGAAAGGGGGCAACTCAAACCCACAACCCATATAACTTTTATACTATTAAGCATTTATCCTAGTTTACAGATGTGTAGAGAGAAATTTTTTTTGTCCCTTAAGAAGTTTAACCAGAATCTTACATATTTATGGACATTCTTCTCCACTATAGAATATGCCTTCAAATATGAAAATATAGAAATCCTGACTAGTATTGGGCTACTTGGGTTCTTATAAGAGGACATAAATACAGCTGTGGTGTTGTTTTACCAAATAATATAAGCTTAGGATACTTTGGAACAATAATAGAAGATATTCCTTGAAACATTCACAAGGCTTAAGTTGTAGTTGATGGTTAATGTATCAGAAACACTACCCAATATATATTGTTGAAATCAATAACACTAATCAAACTTTGAAATTAAAATGAACTTTCACCTACTTTTCTCATAAAGCTATTTAGGTGTGATTCTATCGAAATAAAAAATGTTGATATTGGTCCATCTCAGTAACTTGTTGAATTTTCTCTTTTTCCTTCAACTCACAAGTTGTTCTGGGCACTATCTTGTTTTCTTAATCAGCAACACAAGTGCTACATAAAACTGACACAATTCATCAAGTGGTAATCATACCCATAACCCGGCCCAGCTGATAATAGGCCTGCCTGCGTGGCACTGTTTTTTTTAATTTGCATGAGAGTGACCCATCCATTAGCAACACCAAGTAGATTTGCACAATACCTCGCCAGCCTGAAAACCCAGATAGTTAATACCAATAGTCCTCGACTTACAACAGTTCATTTAGTCACTGTTACAACAGCACTTACGACCAGTTTTCACACTTACAACCGTTGCAGCCTTCCCATGGTCACATGATCAGAATTTGGCCGCTTGGCAATTGACTCATATTTATGATGGTTGCTCTGTCCCGGGGCCACGTGATTCCCCTTTGCGACCAGCAAAGTCAGTGGGGAAAACAGATTCACTTAACAACCGTGTAACCGCCTTCACAATTACCATGCCTCGCTTAGCAATAGTGGCAAGAAGAGCAAAAGCCATTGGACCAATGTCTTGCTTAGCAACCTAAAATACTGAAGTGCAATCTGCCCCTTTGTGCTCCATGGTTACGTGATCAGAATTCAGACGTTTGGCAACTGACTCATATTTATGACAGCTTCAGTATGCTGGGGATCACCCTTTTGTGACCTTCAGACAAGCAAAGTCAGTGAGGAAGCCAGATTCACTTAACGACTGGATTGCTAACAACTGCAGAGATTCCCTTAACAACCGTGGCAAGAAAGGCTGTAAAATGGGACCAAACTCATTTAACCGCTATTTCGCTTAGCATCAGAAATCTTGGGAGTTCTGTTGTGGTCATAAGTCAAGGACACCCCCCACCCCAGCAGAAGGTTCACCCAGGTGCAGTGAGAATGCAAACAGATCAGGTCAATTAAGGGGAATGTTTGTAGCTCCGGGTTGACATGAAAAGGATCCTTGCTCTCTGAGCTTGGTTGTTTTCCTGCATAAGTTTCATTATCCAAACTAGGTGATAGGTAAAAAGCAAACAAACCAATAACTAGCCCTGATGATGTTACCTATTTAGATAATGAAATGTCTGCAAGAAAACCACCAAGGTTAGAGAGCCCCAACGAACTCTAGGATCAGGTATGGGTAGTCCTCGCCTTACAACAGCTCATTTAGTGACCATTCAAAGTTACATCACCGAAAAGAATATGACTTATGACCGTTTTTTTTCGCAGTGACGACCTTTGCAGCCTCTCCATCATCACGCAATCAAAATTCCGAGACTTGGCAATAGTTTCTATTATCTTCAACCATTTGCTGTGCCCCGGGTGTCACATGATGGCAACCTTCTGACCAGCGAAGTCAACAGGGGAAGCCACATTCACTTAACCACTGAGTTTACTCGTTTTATTATCCATCACCGGTGATTCCCTTAACAACCGTGGCAAGAAAGGTCGTAAAACAGGGGCCAAAGTCACTGAAGAAGCATTTCTCCCTTAACAAGACGTAACATTGGGCTCCCCGTTGTGGTTGTAGGGTCAAGGCCCAGCTGTAAAAGTTCTGGAGGAGATGCTCTTTGGCTACCTCACCCCCTTCAGTGTAAATCACTGGCAAAAACCACTGTGTGGTGTAATTGAGAGGGGGAGAAGCAAAACACGGGTGTAACAGAGAGGCAGGATGAATGGGTGAGGGGGATTTTATAGCCTGGCCACAGCTTTGGAGGCTGGGAAGGAAGGGAGGGAGGGAGGGAGGAGAGAAGGGAGGAGAGAAGGAAGGAGGGAGGGAGGGAGGGAGGGAGGAAGAGAAGGAGGGAGGGGGGAGGAGAGGAGGGAGGGGGGAGGAGAGGAGGGAGGAGAGAAGGAAGGAAGGAGTGAAGAAAGGGAGGGAGGGGGAGAAGGAAGGAGGGAGGGAGGGAGGAGGGAAGAAAGAAGGGGGGAGGAGGAAAGGGAGGAAGGAGAGAAGGAAGGAGTGAAGAAAGGGAGGGAGGGGGAGGGGGAGAAGGAGAGAAGGAAAAAAGGAGTGAAGAAAGGGAGGGAGGAGAGAAGGAAGGAGTGAAGAAAGGGAGGGAGGGGGAGAAGGAAGGGAGGAAGGAGAGAGGGAGGAAGGAGGAAAGGAGAGAAGAAAGAAGGGAGGAAGGAGGAAAGGAGAGAAGAAAGAAGGGAGGGAGGAGGAAAGGGAGGAAGGAGAGAAGGAAGGAGTGAAGAAAGGGAGGGAGGGGGAGAAGGAGAGAAGGAAAAAAGGAGTGAAGAAAGGGAGGGAGGGAGGAGAGAAGGAAGGAGTGAAGAAAGGGAGGGAGGGGGAGAAGGAAGGGAGGAAGGAGAGAGGGAGGAAGGAGGAAAGGAGAGAAGGAAGAAGGGAGGGAGGAGGAAAGGGAGGAAGGAGAGAAGGAAGGAGTGAAGAAAGGGAGAGAGTGGAGGGAGAGAAGGAAAGCGCTCCTCGCGGCTCTTTTTTTCCCCTTCCAGGGTCCTCCGGGGATGCTCGGCAGGCAGGATTCGGCTTGATCAGGCCCGAGCCCCGGCCCCACCCGCCGCCTAACCCCCGGAGGGAGTCGCTGCTCACCACTTGGTACCGACTGACGGGCTGCTGCTGCTGCTGTTGCTGCTGCTGCTGCTGCTGCTGCTCCATGATGGCGGCAGCGGGGGTCGGGGTGGGGGCGCGTCGGGCCTAGCCGCCTCAGCTCTCCTTCTTTTTCAGCTCCGGGCCTTCTGCTTTTTCTTCGCTCCTCCCGGTTCCGTCTTTCTCCGGCTCTGCTTCGCTCCGGCGGTGAAGCTGGCTCCTCCTCTGACGACCGCCTCCTTCCTCCTTCTTCCTCCGCCTCCTCCGCCGCCGCCGCCGCTGCCGCCTCCTTCTCGGGGAGCCGGCCGTTCGCTTTCCCGGCCGTTCGCCTCAGGAGGAATCCGGGAGTGAAACGTGCCAGTGAGGCGAAGAAACGGCTGAGGAGGGTTCAGAGAGGCTCCCGGCGGGCAGAAGGAAAGCCGGGAGGTCTTTTGAGAAAAGACTGGGCTGTCAGAAATGGTGTTTAGGGTCTCCTGCTTGGTCCCTTTCATCTCTTCTGTTGCTATTCTGTTCTCCTCTTCTTACTTTATAGCCCATACAACTACCCTGGATGGACTACAAGATGGACTACAAGGTCCAACTCTTCTGTTATTCTGTTCTCTTCCTTCACCACCCACAGGACTACGTGGGGTTGGACTAGATGTCCTCTACAAAGTCCCTTCCAACTCTTCTGTTGTTACTCTGTTACCTCTTCCTTTATTGCCCACATGACTACATGGAGTTGGACTAGATGACCTACAAAGTCCCTTCCAACTCTTCTGTTGTTACTCTGTTCTTCTCTTCCTTTACCACCCACAAGACTACATGGGGTTGGACTAGATCAGGGATCTCTAACCTTGGCAACTTTAAGCCTGGAAGACTTCAACTCCCAGAATTCCCTAGCTAGCTTTGCTGGCTGAGGAATTCTGGGAGTTGAAGTCCACAAGTCTTCAAATTACCAAGGCTGGAGCCCCCTGGACTAGATGACCTCTACAAGGACCCTTCCAACTCTTTTGTTATTCTGTTCTCCTCTTCCTTTACAGCCCTGATCATGTTCCACACCCCTACGGGGAGTCCTCCACTCACAACCGCCCTGGAGCCCGTTTCTGTTGCTCAGCGAGACGTAGGTTGAGTGAGTTCAACCCCTCCACTTTTATGACCTTTTTTTTTTTTTACCATGGTTGTTAAGTGAATCCCTGCAGCCAATGCATTAGTAACCCAGATGATAAAGTGAATCTGGCTTCCCGTAGACTTTGCTTACGAGAAGGTTGCAAAAGGGGTTTGGGGGCCCTGGGACACAGCTACAGTCATAAATACAGGTAGTATTTATAGGTAGTTCTAGATAATTCTTGACTTAGGACCACAATTGAGGCCAAAGTTATTGCAAGGCAGTTGTTAAGTGAGTTTTGCCCCATTTATGACTTTTCTGACCATCATTGTTAAGTGAATCGCTGCAGTGGTGAAGTTAGTCACACAGTGAATTTGGAATCTTCCCCATTGATTTTGCTCCTCAGAAGGTCACAAAAGGGGGTCAGGTGACCCAGGGACACTGCAACCATTACAAATGCAGGTAGTCCTCAATCTACAACAATTCATTTAGTGGCTGTTCAAAGTGACAGCGGCGCCTGGAAATTGTGACTTGATGGCCAAGTATGACCATTGCAGCATCCCAGTGTGATTTACATTCAGGTGCATTGACAACTGACTCGCATTTATGATGGTTGCAGGGTTCAGGACAAATTTTGTGATCTGACAAGCTAAGTCAATTCATTTGACAGGCTTGTTACTAATTTAACAACTGCACCAATCGCTTAACAAATGTAGCAAGGAAAGTCGTAAAATGGGACCAATTCTCTAAACACATTTTTCACTGATTTAACAACATAAATTTTGGGCTCAGTTGTGGTCGCAAGTTAAGGATATGAAGCAGTTGCCCAGCATCTGAATTTTGATCAGGCGAACACGGGGAAACTGCTGCAAAAGGTCGTAACTCCGAAAAACAGTCCATAATCAGAATATTCAGTGCCATTGTAAATTTGAACGTTCACTAAGCGGACTGTTGTAAGTCAAGGACTACCTGTATTTCTCCTGAGCAATCCCAGGGAAGAGGGAAGCACAGAGGGGGCAACCCCATTTCCAGACTCTGGAATAGGGAAGGGGTTTGAATGCCACCCTAAATAGGCCTCCATATGTAGCAGTGAGTGGTCCTTGGTACTCTCTGAACTTGGTTGTTTTATTGCAGACTTTTCATTACCCTAACTAAGTATCATCATCCTCAGTGCCAGTAAGGAATGGGGTTTGCTTTCAGCTTATATTCAAGTGGCTTGCCTTTATTTATTTATTTGTTTTTTGTTTGTTAAATTTATTTGCTAACCATCTCGCCACAAGGTGACTCTGGGAAGCTTACAACATTAACCTTAACATAAATGGCCATCATAAATTGCCAGCCCTACCTGTCATATAAATGGGTTGATAAAGTCCCAGATTGCAATCATGACCACAATGTCTTGCAAGTTCAGGTACTGGTCTTAAGTCCCTTTGTTCAGCGCCTGTGTAATTTCTAATGGTCACTGAATGAATGGTCATTAAATGAGGTCTACCATCTAGTTCCAGTGGCAATCAATCGTAGCAGTAATTTCTGAGTACATTGTTCCTAAATAGCCTTGATTTTTTCTACAGTCAAATAATATTGCTCCATTAATGGTCATTTGAATTATAATCTTTATGCTCTCTTTCTCTGATTTCTATCTAGATATAGATAGATAGATATGGATGATAGGTATGTAGGTAGGTAGGTAGGTAGGTAGGTAGGTAGGTAGGTAGATAGATAGATAGATAGATAGATAGATAGATAGATAGATAGATAGATAGATAGTTAGATAGAAACAGTTATATAGAGACAATTATAGAGAACGTTCAAAACATTCTGAAAGATCCATCTCATCCTAGGCACCCTTTTTTTTGAACTATTACCATCTGGCAGACGGTACAGGATAATAAAAACAAGGACAAATAGGCTGAAAAACCAGGGCAGTAACTCTATCCCAGGGCAGTAACTCTATTGAATTCTACTGTATAGTGCAATATTAATGTCATATCAGGGGTTTTCAATTCAATGTATAGAATGTGAAGGATGTGTGTTTGTGTTTATTTTCATAGTCATACACTGAAGATGGTATTTAATTTTGTTGTATGGGGTGCAATGACAATAAAGTGTGTGTGTGTGTGTGTGTAAAACATACATATAACAAAAATTTAAACAATGCATAAGATGTCTTTCAAGTCTATTTGGCCCCTTATTTTTCCAAAGTCAACATTCTAGTCCCCCAATTGCTAATTTCCAAAAGTATTTTTTTTCTTTTATAACCCTTAAATTTATATGAAGCTTCTTTCATCAAAAGTGGAAGAAAACTTTCCCGGCACAGTAAACCTTGCCCTTCAGATGTTTTTTTTTTTTTACATTCCAAAAAGTCAATGACAAACTATTTCCTAATGTGGTTAAGAGAGGAGGTGGGCAAACCAAGCGCCCAACTGAAGAAGCTGAATTGTGGCTTGAGCAAGATGCTTATCTCACTGGCTTCCAAAGTTCTAAAACTGCCTGGATATTGGTATTTTACAGTCTCTTTTGGGGAGGCTCTCTATGGTGCAAATTTATGAGATCCTAGCCCATTCCTTGATCTGGGGTTTTTGATGAATCCTTCACCGGTTCCTCTTCTTACCGTGCCGGTTTCCCTAATGCTTTCTTCATTCTGCCATTATTTTCCCGGTAATTCAAAGATTAGTTATTCTTATTGCTGTTATTGTGCTGTGATGTGAATAGTTGTTTATACTATCTGTTCTCGCTCTATCATATCCAGGAGACTAACAGAGCATATTTTCTTCTCCATCTAACTTCAAGAATCCTTATTTAACACTTAGCAATACCCTGTTTATCATAGTTGCAAAGGCCTATGCTCATTACTTTTCAACCTCTTATAAGTAAGAACTTGAGGTAGGAGGTGATAATTAGGTCACCGGGAAAATAAAAGGTTTTTTTTTTTTACAACCCACTCCACTATCCTACACATTTGCTTTGTTCAAAGCCACAAAGCACATTAGGTTCTTTCTTCGTAATATAGGCAGGGCCATTACCTCTATTCTTTGTGACATTTGAATCATAAGACCTGAGATGTTAAAAACAAAATCTATATTGCTAGAATGAACTGATTAAAAGTTTGTTATCATAAGAAATACGTCACTCCTTTTAATGAGTTAATGGTGCTCAGAGCTGAAAAAGAGGAGAGAGCTATTTTTACTAGAGAGCTGTATGCGGTTCTCAATTATGTTTCCAGTTCCTTTATGGTACAAATGAAATTTTCAGGCATATACAGATAGTCCTCACCTTAAAAACAATTGTTTACTGACCATTCGAAGTTAGAATGGCACTGAAAAAGTGACTTACAACTGTTTTTCACACTTGCGACCACTGTAGCATCCCCTAGGGTCACGTGATCAAAATCCAGATGCTTGGCAACTGGTTCATAATATATGACGGTTGCTGTGTCCTGGAGTCACGTGATCATCCTTTGTGACTTTCAGACAAGCAAGGTCAACGGGGAAGCCAGATTCACTCAACAACCATGTTACTAACTTAACAACTGCAGTGATTTCCTTAACAACTGTGGCAAGAAAGGTTGTAAAATGCGACCAAACTCACTTAACAACCATTTCGCTTAGCCGCATGAATGTGGGGCTCGTTTGTCATAAGTTGAGGACTACCTCTATGTCAGATGGCTGTGGGGAAAGGTGAGGGACATGTGTTTTGTTAGTTTTGGCTTAGCATGCGGTCCTTAATAAATGATGGTTATCAAATGACCACTTACTATGATGCAACCCTCTAATTACAAAAAATGTTTGCACGCCAAGCCGTATGTTCGCTTTTCTATTTTTGCTGAGCTGGTCGACGTTACCTATTTTGTTCTTCTTATCCCAAGTCAGTGGAAATAAGATGCAACTGTAGGAATGAATGCTTTGCAGTCCCAATTTTTCCATTTCTCCTCTTTTCTCTTTATGAATTAGAGCCATTAGTCTAGATCCAGATAACATGCTGGATAGCAATAGCACTTAGACTTTTATACTGCTTTACAGGGCTTCATAGCCCTCTCTAAGCGGTTTGCAGAGTCAGCCTATTGTCCACAACAACCTGGGTCCTCATTTTACCCACCTTGGAAGGACGGAAGGCTGAGTCAAGCTTGAGCCTGGTGGCATTTGAACTGCTGAATTGCAGGCAGCTGATAGCAGAAGTGGCCTGCAAACAGCATTTTAACCACTGTGCCACCAAGGCTAATTGGATAATAGTTAACTTAAAACAAATCACGGTACAAAGTTGAATAACTTTACCTATGTTATAGGACTGGACTATGCTGTAGTCCAATCATGACATAATATATCTGCTTATAAAAGGAGGAGGAAAACTTCTCAGCTAAAAATTTTTTTTACAGTTCTATCTAGAAACGTCAGGGATTAAATCTGGTTTTCTTCTGATGCAAGTCATAAACTTCAGTCAGTAATCTGCAGTCTTTCCCCCAAGGTCACCATGTCAGACTTGCAATTTCCAAACTATTTATGTAATCCTATTTATATAATTTATAATTATATAAAATATTATATAATTTATATAATATGTCCTTTATACATCTAGTCCTCAACTTACGACCACAATGGAACACGAATTTTCTGTTGCTAAGGGCGACAGTTAAGCGACTGAAGTGAATTTTAGACCTTCCGTGCCACAGTTGTTGAGGGACTCACAGATCTTGTTAAGTTAATAACATGGTTGTTAAGTGAACCTGTCTCCCCGTTGACTTTGTTGGTGGGAAGGTCTCAAAAGGTTGATCGCATGATTTACCTAAATCTTACTTTTAACATAAATACATTTTACATAAATAAACTTTAACCGTCATCAATACGAACCAGTTGCCAAGCTTCTGAATGTTGATCACGTGACCATGGGGCTACAGATTCTGGGCAGAGTGCACTTCGATATGGTCACTTATTGGAGGCACCTGAATTGGAAAAAAAAAGACGACCATACCATTTGTTCATTGTTCTACAACATCTTTCATGTATGTTCTTCCTGTGTCTGAAACCGATGCAAATTTACCAAAGCAAAGCAGGCTTTGATATGGAGTGCATAGCTAGGCCTTATTGCATGGTTATTCTTTCTCAATCTCAATGACCTACAAGGAGTAGCTGAGAAAAAAGGGGCTAGGTTGGTAACCAGTCAGTCCTTACAGCCAGGAAGTAAGTCAGATGAATGAGTCTCTGACTCAAAAGTAAAGAAATATCAATGGCAAAAGCTTTACTGCCCACTTCCTGTCCCACCTTCAAGCCTGAGAAATTCGTTCTCTCTCTCTCTCTCTCTCTCTCTCTCTCTCTCTTTCTCTCCCTCTCTCTTACACACATACACCTGTTTGAGTGTGTGTTCCATTGGTCATGGAAGAGAGAAGCATCTCTCCCGAACCATGCTGATGCCAAAATAATGAAATCCGCATTGTGACACATCCATGCAATGATTGGTGCATGATTCAAGCTCCGTTGTTCATGTGTCACCTACACATGAAGTGAAACTTGCATTGTGACAGACTTTTCTTACTGCAACCCCCACAGGAAAACAAGACACCGTGTGGCATTAAGTAATGGGTAAACACTTTTGAACAATAGAAAAAGGCGATTGACACTGATATTAATCTGAATTTGTTTTCTGAGCATTAACTGATAAAAGAGGTGTTATCGGCATTGCTGTAGTTTGTGTCTTTGTTTAAGAGTAGATATTTTTTGATAGATGAGGCAGAGGTAGCTGAAACCAAAGCATATTCTGAAATGTAACAAGAAGCATCATAATAATCAGATAGGGAAGGAAGTTTTCAATTTGGCTTCCTACAATTCTCATTTTCCTAGACAATGAAGTAGATCTCCGGTGACCTGTTGGGTCATCGTTTCAGAGATATTCCCTTACCAGATTCCTCCAAATCTTCCTGCCAGCTTCCCACAGGACTGAATACAACTAAACATGTAAGAAAAATTAAAGCAGAGCTTCTGAAGTACCAGTGTCACTGGAAAAGTTCATAAAAATTAAAGGAACCATTCAGAGATGTAGCTGCATTGAAGATTGAAGGGATGTTGAAAGGAGCAGTCAAATATCAGGAGCTGAGCACAGGAAATGTTTTATGACATTTTGTATTGTGTCATAATTAAAAAGTTGAAAAGGTTTTGCCCTGGGTGGTACGAAAGTTAAGTTTGCCCAGTTTGGGATTCAATTTGGCATCCGACTGCAACCAATTTTTTCCACCACAATATAGAAGAAGAGTTTGAGACTCTGGAAAAAGAGCAGAAAAGAGTGACAAAGATGGTTAGGGGGCTGAAGAATATTTGCAAAAATTGGTATGTCTAGTCTCCTGAAAAGAAGGTCTAGGCAGTGACATAATAGGAGTATTCCAATATTGGAGAAGGTGCCACAAAGAAGAGGGTGTCAACTATTTTCCAAAGCACGAGAAGGCAAGGCAACAAGCAATGGATGGAAACTGAACAGAGAAACAACCCAGAACTAAGGAGAAACTTCCTGACAGTAAAAATAATCAACCAGAGGAACAACTTGCTTTTAGAAGTTGTGGGTGCTCCCACACTGGAGGCTTTTAAGAAGGGACTGGACAACCATTTGTTGAAAACAGTATAGGGTCTCCTGCTTGAGTACGGGGTTGGATTAGAAGACCGCCAAAGTCCCTTCCAACTCTGTTATTTTTTTATTCAGTTTAAGGCTACCAAACAAGAAATTTTGGTAGTGTATAGTTAAGTGTTTCTAGCATACTAGCAAACATTCTTTAAAAAAATTTTTTTTTAAATTTAAATACTTATGAGTTCACCCTTTTAAATTTGAGCATTTATTTTAACTATTTCATTACTTTCTGCCTTAGATAGTAGTACTAACTCATTTTTGCAGGATGAAAGTATACCTCTTTTGCCGCTAACATCATAACTGCCACAGATGTTACCCATGTAAGGTTACATTATGGTGGTGATAGTAAATGAACAGCTATATTACATTGGTTTAAATGAGAATCTCTTGCTGTACGTTTATATTATTTCGGCAATTTGTGTATTCATTGTGGTTTTTAAAACAATGAAATTATTTTAAAATCATATGGATTCTATAGAGGAACTTTGGTACAGTACTTAAACCAAACACTTCAAGAATATTTGTTTTGAAGTATACACACAGTAGGAGTACAGGATAGGATAAATCAGGCACCCTTGGATGTAGCAAAACTTTCTGGTTGACAGTAGACAGCTGGATAGGCATCTGATTACCAAGCAGCTCTGTCCTTGAAGCCTGTACATCTGTTTTCATAAAAACAGAAAATAGAGGTTTTCAGCAGCACTATTGAAAATAGAGCTTTTTTCTAGGTAGGATGCAGTTTCCTTGCAAACATTGATATTTTGTCTGTTAATGCTCAGCAACTTTCCCAAGAGGATTAAATATTTCTTCTGCCTTGTTTACAGTACGTTCAAAGTTCTTTCTCTTGTAGTACTGAAGGCAGCCTAATTTTGTTTCTGAAACAAACTGCATCATATCAGCAGCACTGTTAATGGAAAAAAAAACGCCAGAAATTTATATGTATTCTGGGGAAATATTAATACATCAAAATATTAAAATACAGAAAAATGCAACAGTCCTCTGAATATTTTAGAATTCACACATATCTAAAAAAAATTAGGGTAAAAAGGGGGGAAAGTGATAAAACAGGCAATGAGAGAGAAATTTTGAAATCTAGTTCTCTTTTCTTGGCATAAAAAAAATGTTGGTCTTTTTGTGGGATATATTTTGCCCACTGCAAAAGAAAAAAGGCATCAAACTGTCAGTTATAGCAGGGCATTCTATTAGATGGTAAATCAACTTACTAACTGGAGAACTGCATCCCTGTAACAACATGCATTTGCATAGAGTGTATATTTTCCAAACAAATTCCATTTCTGACACAAGGGCAGCTGGGAATCCCTTATCTATAATTCTTGGAACTGTGTGCAAGTAAGAATTATGAAATTGGACAAGCCAGTACAGAAATAAAGTGAACTATTTTTTCTTTCTGATTCTTAAGTTATAAAAAGTTCCAGACAAATCAAAGGGCTATTTCACAAGTTGTGCTTAAGGTTTCTTGGGATATTGTAGAACAGGTTCTCCTGTTGAATAGTTTCACAGATCAGTGCTGGAATGAATTCTCTCACCTCTGAAGAAAACAGGTGACATTCATTCCCAAATCTTAAAGCAAAATAAAAAGGGCAGTTGTAATGAAGACATATTTATTGTAGGGAATGCCAATTTTTTCAACTTTCAATTTCCAAACATAAAGGATGCTCAAAAGTGGTGACATGCCTTGAGGGTTGTAAAGATATTTTGGTAAGTTTAATATAATTTAGATGTGCTTGGTAAGTAACTACATAAATATAACTTTTTAACATTTTGTTTCATTTGATTATCAGAGAGAGGAGTTTGTACAAAGAGCGCAGCCAGCCTTCAATGTGGTATATGACGTATGCCAGTAGTTGTCAACCTTTTCTTCACCACTGACCCCTCTTTAAATACCTTTTGTAGCCACAGACTCCCAAGACTGAACTCAATATTTAAATTATAACATTTCTTCAAGCCTTCATGGACCCCATGTGATGACTTCACTGGCCCCCACAGACCACCGGTTGAGAACTGCTTCGGTATGCTGTTTTATCTTGCTCATATTCTGATTACAAGAGTCCTGAACATATCAATCCTTATGGTCATCATTGCATTTTTCTTCCTTTATTTTAGTCCTATCTGAGATAGAAATCAGTTTGTACTTTGATAATTCCAATACATTGTAAAACTGAGTAAATTGGGTCTACGTCTACCGCTTTTATCAATCATTGTTTTTGCCTTGGTAACAAACATCTGCTATAAAAATACTTATTGAAAATGACATGGACATGTCAAAAATGATGTTGAGAATTACTGTTAAGTTATTGGTGAATTCCACTTAATAATTATTAATGAAGGATATCTGAGCAAATGGTCTATCCTCCAAAACACTGAACTCTAAATGAGCCATTATGATCTGTTGAAGCAATGAGGTCTTGAGTAGCAGCAGGCCCCAACACTATAAGAGTCTTGATTATAAGGAATTTTAGCATGGCCTCAGAAATGGAATAATCTTGAAAGCCAGAGGAAATAGGAGGAAGAAACACTATGCGCAGTGGATGGCATTTTATAGTTTTGCTAAAGAAGGAAATTGTCAGTGAAACAAGCTATAACCAAGAACATATGCTATATGTCCCTCTGGCCTTCCACAAAGCATTGATGATTTGGTTGATTCCTTGGACTTCAGGATGGCCAGGTGAGCCCATCCTTAGGGGCTTCCATAAGTATGTGAATAGCCTTGGATGAGTGATACATTTTGCACATTTTGTTTTAATATTTTTGTGTGTTGTTTTTTAATTGATTTTAGCCATCCAAGTTTGCATTTGTAAACTTATAGCTATATAAATGGACTGAATTAATACATCAATCAATTATTCCAAGTTCTGTTGGAGAACGAATGCCTTATTATCTCTAAAATGTAATTCTAAGTATCCAATTCTGTTCACCTAATTTCCTTCAGGATTAAAACCAATGCAGTAAAGATTTTCATAAACCCAATTTACTCAGTTTTACAATGTATTGGAATTATCAAAGTACAAACTGATTTCTATCTCAGATAGGACTAAAATAAAGGAAGAAAAATTTAAACAAACCTCAGGAACATAGAGCTGGTATTAGCAGAGAAATAAATTAGTAGTGAATAGATAGAACATTGCTTCAAAAGCACACTTATCCATATATTTACAAAGATTATATATATTAGTATTTTATTATTTATTTGATTTGTCAATCGCTTATAAGATACAGGTATAAGAGTGAACATAGTTTTGAATACATGAGATAGATACTTATAAGAAAAATAAAAAGAAACAATAGGACAGGGACAGTAGGCACGATTGGTGCGCTTATGCATGCCCCCTACAGGCCTCTTAGGAAAGGGATGAGGTCAATAGGAGACAGTCTAAGGTTAAAGTTTTTGAGATTTGGGGAAGAAACCACAGAGTCAGGTAGAGTATTCCAGACATTGACCACTATTGCTGAAGTCGTATTTTCTGCAGTCAAGTTTGGTTTAGTTAACCTTGAGTTTGTATCTATTGTGTGCTCTTGTATTGTTATGATTGAAGCTGAAGTATTTCATTTGTAGGTAGCACATTGCAATTTATGATTTTATATACTTTATTTAGATCGGACTGGAGGCGGTGTAGTTCTAGGTTTTCTAGGTCTAGATTTTCAAGTCTGGTGGCATAAGGTATTCTGCAATGAATAGAGGAGCGGAGAATTCTTCTTGTGAAATATATCCGGACTTTTTTAATTGTGTTAATATCAGATACATGATATGGGTTCCAGACTGATGAGCTGTATTCAAGTATAGGTCTAGCAAAAGTTTTGTATGCTCTAGTTAATAGTGTGATATTACCAGAGAAGATGTATGTATGTATGTATGTATGTATGTATGTATGTATATGCAGGTCTTGGTATGTTCAGGTCTTTTCCCGTGTAAGATTGAGAGCATCTTGGGGACATTTTAACGAGGTCCCACTCGCCATCTTCAGGCTGGTGCTTACGGCTTCGTGCTTGTGCGAGAAAAGCGTGATCGTAGCTGCCGTCTCCCTATATATACTGGTGGGGAGGTTGGCTGTGTTGTCATTTCTTAATTGGTTGATGGAGTTGATGACAACACAGCCAACCTCCCCACCAGTATATATAGGAAGACGGCAGCTATGATCACGCTTTGCTCACACAAGCACGAAGCCAAAAGCACCAGCCTGAAGATGGCGAGTGGGACCTCGTCGAAATGTCACCAAGATGCTCTTAATCTTACACAGGAAAAGACCTGAACACGCCAAGACCTGCATACCTATACCCGTAAAAATCTACGAAAACATATATGTATGTGTGTATGTATATTCAGTATGTATACACACACACACACACACACATACATATACATACACATATACATACACACACACACACACAGACATTTACGCCTCACACCGTACAATGCAGTATCTGTATAAAACTACATTATTATTCTGTAGTGAATTGGTTTGACTGGGATTTCATATTTTTATTCTTTAAACTATGACTTCTTCTATTTTATATTGCCTTGAGGGGCTTTTCCTACACCAGAGGAGGAAGATCAATAAAAGAATATGACTTGAAAATACAAGAATGAGGGGAGGAGTTGAAGGGCATTCACATTCCAGTTCTTCTCGTCCCTCATCTGCCCCCCACGACTTTTGATCAAAGATTCACTAAGATCATAATTGGGAGAAGAAGGCAACTTTTGTTAGACTGTTTTCTTTTGCCACTCAGTTCTAAAAACCTTCCAAACATGAATCATTAACTATGCCCTTCACTTTGAATTGGATTAACAGGAAAAGTAAGTAGCAGTGATCTTTGCTGAAGAGGTAACTTTGGACAGTTCTGGCTTCCCTATTTAAAATCTTTGTGTTTATGACAGGTATAAGGAAGCTAATGCAAGCGGTAATTGGGCAGGGCTGTCGTTTAATAAACTGAAGAAGAACTGCAATCTTAGCAGCTGTATCTATGCATTACAAATGGATAATGCCCTTCTCTGATAGGAGTGTACAGGTAGTCCTCATCTTACAACAGTTTGTTTAGTGACCGTTCAAAGTTACCATGGCACTAAAAACTGTTGCGGCATCCCCGCAATCAAAATTCGAATACTTGGCAACTAACTCATATTTATGATGGTTGTAGTGTCCTGGGGTCATGTGATCACCTTTTGCAAATTTTTGACAAGTAAAGTCAATGTGAAAGCCATATTCCCTTAACAACCGTGTCACTAATTTAACAACTACAGTGATTCACTTAATAACTGTGGCAGGACTGGTCGTCAAATGGGACAAATTTCATTTAACAAACATCTCACTTGGCAAAAAAAATGTTGGGCTCTTTTGTATATGCACACAACAGCATGAGACATACAGTATCTTTCAAGATACTCTGAAAGCTAAAAAAAGATATAAATGTATACCTAAATTCATGACCACTTTCATCAAGCAAAGGAATATTGAATTCATTTCATCTAAAAAGTAGCAGTATGATTTGACTATCCACTTTGTGACACTTTTGATAGGTTTACTTGTCTTGGAACCATGGACTACCTCTAAATGTAACATTATCTCCTCATAGAGACTAAATATACTTCTATAATTAGCTGAACTTCATATTTAGTTCACTGTAAGCAGAGTTCTTGTTTCAGATACGCAGTGCAGAAAATTATTTTCAATAAGCGTTAACCTTTGAAACTGACAATCATTGGCTTCTTGTGATAATTAAACAAACCCTGTCTTCATGCTTGTCTCATCTGAACATAGGATATAACCAGAAGGAAAGCGAAGCAAACATATACAGGTCAACCTTGAATTGTGCAGGCACTGAAACAATATTTAGTTTGCAAATCAAAAAGGTTGTTGAACTGAATATCATAGAATATCCAGAGACGTTAACACTGGTAGTTAAAAAGGAAAAGTGGTAGGATAGCTATTGTGGTTAGAAAGGGAAGGGAGCATGGGACAGGTGAGGGATATGGAGATGGACCTAGCTGATGTTTCAGAATCTGATAAATTCTGGATGAAAATCCCAAAGGTGCTTTTTCAAGAGGCAACTGTGGCTTTTCTTGGTTTTTCTTTGAAGATGTTTTGCTTCTCATCCAAGAAGCTTCTTCAAACACAAACCAGAAAGAAAAACCAGAAAGTCCAGTTGCCTCTTGAAAAAGCACCTTGGGACAACCATGACCTGGATGACTAGCAGAGGTGACATTCAGCAGGTTCTGACCAGTTCTGGAGTACCGGTAGTGGAAATTTTGAATAGTTCAGAGAACTGGCAAATACTACTTCTGACTGGAGATTTTACAGTATCCTTCCCCTGCCATGCCCACCAAGCTACGCCTACAGAACCGCTAGTAAACATATTTGAATCCTGTTGTGTATGCATAAAGATTAATAAAGTGTGAGCTTGGAGTAAGTGCAGGGTTCTGGCCCTGCACTTCTGATTGGCTGTTAAGCGGCCGGACCGAATTGGTCCGTTCCGGGGAATCCAATTGGCCCTTAACAGAGAGTTCCTATTGGTTATAAGAACTAGTGCTCCTAGCTCGTTATTGGTTAAAAGTTACAGGGTTTGCCTATATAAGGCGGGTTTAACTGCTATTGAAACGAGGAAGTCACAATATAAATAAAGAGCTGAAGTTCACCGTTCAGAGGTTTGTCTCCATTCTTTCACGCCCATGCTCAAAACGTAACACTGGCGACGAAGGTGGGATGTGGAGATACCTGAAGCAACGAAACTTCGAATAACATCAAGCACGTGACAGACGACACTAACAACGGAACCATGTCCAGCGGCATCGTACCACCCACTCCGTTCGATCCAGTACAGGAGGACTGGGAGTCCTACATGGATCGCTTCCAAATGTTCTTAGAAACCAACAATTTAAGGACGCCACACCAGGAAAGAAACGGGCGGTGTTCCTAACGCATTGCGGTCCAACCGTATTTAAGATGGCTAAAGCACTAGCCAAACCCCGAGAAGTGAAGGCCATGGATTGGAACGACCTCGAACCTCTCCTACGAGATCACTACGCCCCGGCCATGCCTATGCTCGTGAGACGCCACGAGTTTTATCAGAGGAGCCAGCGAAAGGGAGAAAGCGTGGTCGACTTCATAGCAGACTTCTGAAATCTGGGAGGCCTCTGCGGATTCGCCGATTTAGAAGAAGCACTAAGAGATCGCATAGTTCTGGGACTAGATGCACCAGGCGTCCAAAGCAAACTGATGGAAAAAGACGACATCAGCCTTGCCGATGCCATCGCCGATGCTACTGCAGCAGAAGCAACCAGGAAGTTGGCTGCACAACTACGCCGAAACCGCGCTCCGGTACCACCACCGACAAGCAACATTTTATCCAGGTCGGAAGGACAGCTTACAACAACACACCACGAGGACTTCTCTTCGTCATCAGACAGCGACGAAGAAGGGGTCCATTGACTGCGGTCTGACCGGGACCCTCGCCCAAAGCCCTTACGCCCTTGCGCTGGCTGTGGAGCCAACCATGCCAGGGCCAAATGCAAATTCCACGACGCACTCTGCCATGAGTGCGGGAAACGAGGCCACATCAGGCGGGTCTGCCGCAGCTTGCCAGGACCCAGCCAGGCCTCAAAAGGGGCTAACTATCGCCAATCGACAGGAAACCGTCCTGTACGGCGAGAGCCAGTAAACCACTCCTACAGAAATCGAGCTTTGCAGAGAGAAGAGACTCACCATACTATCACTATCGGTCACGCCTCAGCCTTGGACACTAAGAAAATCCGAGTCATGGTAGCCATCAAGAACCAGCCTTGCCACATGGAGGTCGACTCGGGATTGTCTCTCGATGGTGTCCTGGAAGACACTCAAGCAACTTATCCCCACAATTCAACGCCAAGATCTCCTCTCCCAACGCCTCATCCTCAAGGACTACCAAGGGAATCGAATCCCCGTTGTCGGTTCCTGCCGAGTCTGAGTCTCCTTCAAGAAGCACACAGCATACTTACCTTTAACGGTCATCGATAGAGATAGGCCTAGCCTACTAGGCCTCCAATGGTTCGCGCCACTCGGCATTGAAGTGGCCGGCATAAACCGAGTCAGCGGTGGTGACTGGGAGGAAGACCTTATCTCTGAGTTCAGGGATGTCTTCGCGGACAGCTTAGGCGAGTACAAGGGGACCCCGATTTCATTCAGTCTAGATCCAAAAATAGCTCCCATTCGCCTTAAGCCCCGTCAAGTTCCGTTTGCCTTAAAATCGAAAATCGACAAACAACTCGACAAACTGATAGCTCAGGGGGTGTTAGAGCCCATTGATCACTCCCCTTGGGAAACCCCAATTGTAACACCCATTAAGCCAGACGGGTCAATCCGAATTTGTGGGGACTACCGGGCCACTTTGAACCACGCCCTGCAGCAGAACGCATATCCAGTTCCAGTGGTGCAGCATCTCCTCCATTCCCTGGGGGGCGGGAACGTCTTCGCTAAATTAGATTTAGCTCAGGCATATCAGCAATTGCCAGTAGATGAAAAAACGGCACAGGCCCTAACTATTGTAACGCACCGAGGTGTCTTTAAATGTACCCGGCTTCAATTCGGAGTTAGTGTAGCCCCGGGGATTTTTCAGAGCCTTATGGAAAGGTTATTGCAAGGAATTAAGGGCGTGGTCCCCTATTTTGACGATGTATTAATTGCAGCCCCTACAAAAAAAATCTTACAGGACCGGTTAAAATTAGTGCTAAAAAAATTCCAAGAGGCCGGTCTTAAGGTTAAAAAAAACAAATGTAAATTGTGTACTGACAGTGTTGAGTTTTTAGGGTACCTGATTGATAGCCAGGGCATTCACCCTACTGAAAGTAAACTAAAAGCGATAAAAAACACTCCCAGGCCACGAAACAAGGTCGATCTCCAGGCGTTCCTAGGCCTCATCAATTTTTATAATGTATTTTTGCCGCATAAAGCAACGGTCGCTGAACTGTTACACCGGTTGTTAGATAAAAAAGCAAATTGGCTATGGGGTTACCGTGAAGAACAGGCATTCCGAAATGTTAAAAAACTGCTCACTTCTGACTCTGTACTCATGCAATATAACGAGACCTTGCCGTTAGTTATAACCTGTGATGCATCACCTTTCGGGGTAGGCGCCATTTTGAGCCATGTATTGCCTAATGGGAACGAAGCCCCTGTTGCATATTTTTCAAAGACTCTTTCAAAAACTGAGCGAAACTATGGACAAATCGATAAAGAAGCCCTCGCAATTGTCTCAGCTGTGAAAAGATTCCATGAATACGTGTATGGCCGGGCTTTTACTATTGTGACTGACCACAAACCATTATTGGGGATAATAGCCGGAGATAAGCCGACTCCCTACATATTATCCCCTAGGATGACCCGATGGTCAGAATTCTTAGCTGCTTATAACTATTGGCTGCAATACCGCCCGGGGAAGGCCATTCCCCACACTGATGCATTGAGCCGAGCACCGCTTCCAGAGACTCTCGATGATCCTGCACCAATGGTAACCACGTTGCAAATCGAGGCACTCAACTCGCCGTCACTAACTGCCCGAGATATCGCGAGAGAAACCAAACGCGAGCACACCCTAGCACGAGTCCTAAGCTGGTAGAACGCGGATGGCCATTGGACCAGTTATCAGATGACTTCACACCATTCAAGACTCGACAAACCGAGCTCTTCTCCCAGAAAGGCTGTGTCATCTGGGGTGATAGAGTCGTTATCCCAGAACGACTCCAGAAAGCGCTGCTGAGAACCTTGCACGATGGCCACCCCGGCATTGTGCGAATGAAAGCCCTTGCGCGAAGCTACGCATGGTGGCCGGGCATTGACAAGCAAATCGAACAGTGGGTTAAAGCTTGTCCCAAATGCCAAGAAGTCAGCAACGCCCCACCAAAAGCCATGCCTACTGAATGGGAGACACCACGTGGACCCTGGTCCCGAATTCACCTGGACTTCGCAGGGCCAACCAAAGGCCACACCTTCCTGCTTACCATCGATGCCTACTCGAATTGGCTCGAAATCCATTGCATGACGACTACGACCTCCAAGGCAGTTACCAAAATTTTAAACAGACTCTTTGCAACCCATGGATTACCAGACGTCCTGGTATCCGATAACGGCCCTCAATTTACCGCACTAGCATTCGAGCAGTACCTCGCTGACCGCGGCATTTGCCATGCGCTCACCTTGCCTGCGCACCCTGCAACCAATGGCAAAGCAGAACGCATGGTCCAATTTGTGAAGAAAACCTTGCAGAAGGTAGACTACGACAACATTGACAACAAGGTCAATCAAATCCTCTTCTTGCAACACATCACCCCACATAGCATCACCAACAAAACTCCCGCTGAACTGCTAATGGGACGAAAGCTCCGCTCCCACCTCGACCGGTTGCACCCAGCTTACGAACCGGAGAAACCACTAGGATCCAGTGGCCACTGTCGCACCTTCCAGGTAGGAGACTTGGTATATGCTAAAAACCTATCGGGCGACCCATTGTGGGTGGAAGCGACAGTAGTACATGTAACCGGCCCCAGATCCTACCTTGTACAATGCCTTGACGATCAACTTTGGAAACGTCATATCGATCAATTAAGATCGTGGCTTCCAGCGGCCAGTCCTAAAACCCCCTGTGACCAAACTGAGGGGGGGGGAGGTACGGAAGAAGATGAATTCCTAGAAAACCTGTTCGAAGGAAACGACAGTTTGATAGAAACTCAGGAAGCGGAGCCAGAGGGAGAAACGGTTGCACCTCAGGGAATTGCAGAGAATGTGGGCAACGACGTAGAAGTGAACTCTGAACCAGAAACAGCCCTACTGCCAAACAACGATCTACCTCAGCGTGATTGCAGCCAGCTGATACAACGGAAATCAAAGAGACTAATAAAACAACCGTCCTACCTAAGGGACTATGTAACTGCACCCCGCAAATAAGAAGCCAGGGGGAAGGGGTGTTGTGTATGCATAAAGATTAATAAAGTGTGAGCTTGGAGTAAGTGCAGGGTTCTGGCCCTGCACTTCTGATTGGCTGTTAAGCAGCCGGACCGGATTGGCCCATTCCGGGGAATCCGATTAGTCCTTAACAGAGAGTTCCTGTTGGTTATAAGAGCTAGCGCTCCTAGCTCGTTATTGGTTAAAAGTTACAGGGTTTGCCTATATAAGGCGGGTTTAACTGCTATTGAGTCACAATGTAAATAAAGAGCTGAAGTTCACCGTTCAGAGGCTTGTCTCCATTCTTTCTCGCCCATACTCAAAACGTAACAAATCCTACCACTGATGACTGATAATCTCCATAGACTTCTGGATGAAAAGTTAAAATCTAAGCAATAGAACTGGAATTGGGGTTTTTTCATAACTATAAATAGAAGATTTCTACCTAATCTTTTGATCAGATGATTGTCTAGTGAGAAACTAGGCACATCTGAATATGAAACAAAGGATTGAGATCAGAGGTGTGCTGGCAAATGTTTAAGAACCAGTTCTGTTTCTGTATCAGTGCACTGGGCATAGTGACTCAGTTCTCTCCAACCAGCTTGTAAAAAATTCTAAAATATCAAACAATTGGCCCTCACAAGTTCCTGCATACCACTGGTTGGGATAAACAAGGGAGACCTGAAATTAGAATTAAGTGTTTATAATGATGAACAAAAGCAATGTAGATGTAATCCTGTTGCCCCAGTTGTGACAGCAATATATTTTCTGATCTTTGTATTGTATATTTGCATTATTCGAAGAAGTTATGGTGAAATCCTTAAAGCTTAGTCCCCAAGGCATCAACCTACGGATACCAAATTATATCCTAACAGGTTTTTTGACACAAGAAAATCAATTCCCTGCTTCACTTTTTTTTAAAATGATGAAAATAATGTGATCACAGGCTGCACAGCAACGTTCCAGTCCCAAATCTTTATTTAAAAAAGAAAAGAAAAAAAGAGAAGGTGGCAGATTCCTCCCCTCCCCTAAAGATACAACATTTTGATTTGTTATTGCTATTGCTTTACAACCTTCGACATAATGGTAGGATTTCAGAATTGGTATTTCCTCACAGATTCTTGAAAGAATAAAGATGAACTGGCTGTGGTACAGTCTTCACATAGAAGTCATTAGTCATGACCACCACATGCCAATTTTCCTTATTTTAAAATTAAGAAGCCTTAATTTTCTTGAGTTGTTTTCAGCATTTTATTATCTGAAATGCCCTTTGGCATCCTGCTCTTCACCTCTCTTCCTGTAACCTAGTTTTCATTATGTTCCTGTAAGACAGGGAAGGAATTACCTACATATCCAATCTGGGCCTTTTTCTTGGTTATGTTTAATGACTAAGGCAACTATGATGTTACTGCATCTCCGGAGAAGTTGCACTATTTCCTTGTTGCTCAGTCACTTCAAGCTATATTATTATGAACCTATCAAAAAATGTAGGCCAATCATAGTCAGTAGAAACAATATTTGAGCTCCCTCTTGTGGGAGTATAAGAATGTAAGGTATAAACAACTTCAGTTTCTACAAACTATTATCTGAAGGAGTTTTTCCTTTAGATTTTTTTATTCTGCTTGGCAGCAAACATATCTAATATCTAACACTCCTTCGTCCTCCTATTTTCCCCATAACAACCACTTTGTAATGGGTTGGGCTGAGAGGAAGTGTCTGGCCCAAGGTCACCCAGCTGGTTTTCATGCCTTAGACAGGATTAGAACTCACACTCTCCTGGTTTCTAGCCTAGTGTCTTAACCAGTTCAATCCAAGAGTAAATTTATGTATATAGATGTATAGATTTTTTCCCCTTTCATAATCAAAGTTTCAGGCATTAACATTAAGATTATTACTCTTATGCAAACACTGAAACTAAGGATGGCTGAAGGGTATAAATCCTGAGGATTCCCTCAAAAGCATACCATGTATAGGTAGTCCTCAACTTACAATCACAATTGAGCCTGAAATGTCTTTTGTTAAGTGAGTTTTGTTGCATTTTACGACCTTTCTTGCCAAAGTTGTTCAGTGAATCTGACTTTTGCAATGATTTTGCCTGTCAAAAGGTGTTCACATGACCTGGGAACCCAGCAATGGTTATAAGTATGAACCAGTTGCCAAGCTTCTGAATTTTGATCACATGATCGTGGAGATGCTACAAAGATCACATGTCATTGTGAAAAATGGTCATAAGTAACTTTCAATGCTGTTGCAACTTTGAACAGTCACTAAATGATAAAACACTTGTTTCTAAGAAAGCAAATGAATGAGGTTGCTACACATCTCCCTCCACCTATGATGAATTCTAGTATTTCAAATTTTCTTTCCTAGTCAACTATAGACACAGTTCAAAAGTTCTGCAGTGCAACTTTGTATGATGTTTATTTCCTCAGAATGCTTCCTGGCTATATGCAGGGTCCAGATGCAATCTTTGAAATAAGAGTCAAAGCTTGCTTAACTTAACTCATTTTTAATTGAAAGTATCCTCAAAAATAAATAAATCAGATAAAGCATGGAGTTTGACAGGTGTTAAAGGATATATCAACCGAGTGCAGACCATAAGTGATTATTTATTTATTTGTTTATTGAATTTATATTGCTGCCTCTTCGCCCATGGCGACTCAAGGCAGCTTACAGAATATAAAACCACATTTAAAACAATAAACTAATATAAAAAATCATATAAAGTATAATATAATAAAATCACCCCCCACCCACCCACCACAACTGAACCCAACATTTATAATGCTAAGTGATAAATTTGTTGAGTTTTGCCCCATTTTATGACTTTTCTTGCCACATTTGTTAAGTGAATCACTGCAGTCAATTTAATAACATGGTTACATTTCCAGTGCTATTGTAACTTCGAACAGTCATTAAATGTACTGCTGTAAGTCAAGGACTACCTGTATAGAGCTTCTCTTATGTATTCAGGCACAATCAAAAACAGGACACTGAATAAAATGAAGCAGTTAAATTTCTCTCCGATAGAGATGACATATTTTACCCACAAAGAGAGCAGTATGATAATTTTTTTCCTACTGAATAACCACAATTATAAGACATTTTTTGTGAACCATTGATTTCTGTCTAATGTTTAACACAGGGGTGGGATTCAAAAATTTTAACAACCAGTTCTGTGGGCATGGCTTAGGTGGTGGGCGTGGCTTGGTAGTCATGTGACTGGGTGGACATGGCTTGGTGGTCATGTTATTGGCTGGATGTGGCCACCTCAATATCACTCACATGGAGGCATGCATCTCCTCACCTGGCCTCTCATGTTGCAACAGTCGTAAGTGTGAAAAATGGTCATAAGTCACTTTTTTCAGTGCCATTGTAACTTTGAATGGTCACTCTATACAAGCAAAGTATCAGCAAAGAAGGGAAAAAAAACTCCAGAGAAGTTCCTGAGATAGGAAGTCTAGTCCTTCCAAGAATGTAATAAGGGTTAACAGAGAGGCAGTTTCTGTAAGCAACACCAGAATGTTTCCTTCCTGCTTTCCTTACAGGATTAGGCCAGTAATTTCTTCTAACAACTGGTTCTCCAAACTGCTTAGAATGTTAACAATCGGTTCTAGCGAATTGGTGCAAACTGGTAGAATTCCACCTCTGATTTAACACAGATACAATATGTTTAGTTTAATATTATTTTTGTTTGTTCTGTTTAGATTGTATTAGTTTTGTGCATTCACTGTTACTCTTTTGTAATTTTTTTTGTAATCTTGTTATACATTAAAATTAAAAATGCAATTCTGAATTAGCTTCTGACTTTTGCTCTCATAGATTATGATCTGCTGCAATATTTTGTTACTAGATGTTCTTGTACTGAATTATACTTAACATGTCTAAGTGGATACTTCGAATATTTAATTAAATACATCAAGATTTAAATATTCAAAGATTTTTTTTGCTGCTGAAGTGTATACAACAGTATTTCATTGCAGACCACTGCAATTACTTTTCTGATGCCTTCTTTGCTTATGTTAGCAGTGATTCACCCAATTCAAACCTCAGATTCACAGATCTAGTTAAAAATTTCACTGTGCCATAAGTTGGAAACAGAAGTGAATCAGAAATAGCCTGCAAAAATGCTAGGACAGTAAATGTCAGTTTACTCTTTTTACAAACATTCAGTCTAGAAGTGCTGTAATAAAATGAATTTTGTCAAAGAGTAAACTTACTAAATTATAAAAAAAAAAAAAACATTCAGAATTTGAAGGTAAGCAATTTCATGTTAATATATGAATAGTGCCATGAAGAGCTTTTTCAATATCTGGATTTCAAACATATAACCTGATTTCCAATTTTATAAAACCAGAAGCATTTTCACTTTAAAATTTAAAAACTGAAATACTTTCCCCCTCAAAATCATTAAACTTTATTGAATGTGTGTCTGTCTGTCTGTCTATCTATCTTCTTACATAGTTGCTAGGATTACAAATTTCTATTAAAACCTGAGATCTTTTGACCAGCATTTTCTCCTAAACCCTGCAGTTTTTACAGGATCTTTTCTTTTCCCTCTTTTCCTACAATTTTGGGAGTAATGGGATATGCCTTACCTGCCATCCACTGCGCCTGTATGTTCTGCCAGATTTTGATGTTCCTGTCTCCATTTCCATGCTTCATGGGCATAAAAATATCTGGCTAATAGAGTGTGTTAAATCTTAGTCTTTAACCCCAGCCATCCCATCAGATCCATAACTGGAGCCTGATGTCATCAAATTCTAAGTTCTGTCACTATATTCTTAACAATTATCTAGCAGCTCTTTGTTGTCAAGGATATTGATGCATTCCAGAAACATGGAGAATTTCAGCCCAAGATCTTCAGGTCAGGTCCATCCCCGGTACGTCTTTAACTCTCTGAGGTCTTGCTTCATATGATTTTATTAGCTTCACATACTACCCAACAGGATTCTTTTTATTCCACCTGACACATTTATTGTATTGATTATAGTAATAATGCCTCATAAATGTGTCTAGAAAGCCATGGAGAAGTTGGCATATTGAAAGCAGACAAGAGCCAAATTGCAAATGATCAAGCATCACCAACAGTTCTCTCCTTAAATATCTCCCTCCAGAGAGACCTGTTGTTTTTAATTAAGAACAAAGATTTAATGACACACCACACACAGACTAATAAACTCAAAAAGTCTCCATATTATATATTTTGCAAAAAGCACAAATCACAGCTTGTAAACAGGTATACATGCACAACCACTGAGAAGCAATAGTTTTTGGTACTGTACCCATCATGAATATCCATGCTACTTGCTAGAATGACAAATATTTTACTTACCTCCTTTTAGTGTCACTATCAGGGAAGTTAATAATTCTTCGTATAATTCTGATGAGTGTTATTTAGCAGGGCTTATTAGAATATTCACTACCACTTAACATAATTGCCTTTAGAAGTTTATTATCCCACTCATCAGGATTAAAAGACTTCCAAGCTGTTTTTATAAACCTATTTTCTAATTTAAAATTGCATCACAAAAAAGGAAGTGGAGGGAAAGCAACAGAAAAGCCAGATCAGATAATAGTTCTTAAAGTCACAACTGTTTTAACAGGTAAGGAAAGAAAAATGTGGATAATTCAATATAGGTAGTCCTCAACATACAACAGTTCATTTAGTGACTGTTCAACGTGACAATAGCATTGAAAGAAGTGACATAACCATTTTTCACACTTACAACTGTTGCAGTATCTTGGTGGTCATGTGATCAAAATTCAGATGCTTGGCAACTGACTTGTATTTATGATGGTTGCAATGTTCCAGGATCATGGATCAACTTTTGTGACCTTCTGACAAGTAGTCAATGGAGCAGCCAGATTCATTTAACAACTGTGGCAAGAAAGGTCATAAAAGGGGGGAAATGCACTTAATAACAGTCTCACTTAGCAACAGAAATTTTAGGCTCAATGGTGGCGGTAAGTTGAAGACTAACTATAGAATGAATATGCCCTGTGACATGAGAATGTGCAATCAAAAGTAGCCGATCTCCACACAGTAGAAGCAAGTGAAATAACCTTTTAAATATTAGATGTACAAGTAGTTCTCGACTTAAGACCACAATTGAGCCCAGAATTTCTGTTGTTAAGTGAGACATTTGTTAAATGAGTTTTGTCCCATTTTACGACTTTTCGTGCCATAATTGTTAATCACTGCAGTTGATAACTTAGTCACCTGGCTGCTAAGTGAATCTGGCTTCCTCATTGACTTTGCTTGTCAGGTCACAAAAGGGGATCCCATGATCCCGGGACATTGCAACTGTCAAAAATACATGCCACTGCCGAGCATCTGAATTTTGATCACATGACCATGGGAATGCTGCAAAAGTCCTAACTCTGAGTCACAACTCTGAGTCAGTGCCATAACTTTCACTAATTGTGAAAGTTACTAAATGTGATCACTAAACTGTTTAAGTCAAGGGCTACCTGTATTTCCTTATACTTAGGATATATTAGATATCTCATGACTTATGTTGATTGTTTTAGTATCCTATGAGTATCACTGAGTGTTTTATCAATGATTTATCATTGTATTTATGATATGTTGCTTGCACGTTATGCATCCGAGACAAATTCCTTTTGTGTATCCAATCACATTTTGCCAATAAAACATTCTTTCTTTTATCTTTCTTTTCTTTCCTTCCTTTCTCTTCCTCTCTCTCTTCTAAAAGTGGTTGTGAGATTCCAAACAATTGAAATTCAGGAAATGAACTAGTGCTGGTTTCAGCAGATCCGTGAAGCCTGTGCTTTATTTATTTATGCGTTCAGAATTACACCCAAAGGGGGGGGGGGGTTAAAGCAAACATAGGACTTTTCAGGCGTCCAGTTCCCCCCTCACTCTTTTTTTGTCAGACAATATGTGGCCATATGCATAATATTCCTTCCAAACCTGAATGCAACGAAATTTTATTTTAATAGATGCCTATTAGCATGCATTTAAAGCGCGAATACTTTTCTTCCATTAGCGCAATTTCTAAAAGGCCACTGGTCATTTTTCCGGGGCACCCCGGAGGCGTGGGGACCCTTTAGGAGGTTGCACCTTCCGGACGAAAGCGGCCGTCACTAAGCAACGGCTCTCAGGCGTCTCTCTCCTCAACCCTTCGCGACTTCCCCGCTGACTCCGCCCGCCGGCCTCTCCTCCTCCTCCTCCCCCCACCCGCCTCTTTCTCGCGAAGCTTTCCCAACTCTCGCGACAGCTCCGCGTCGCCATCTTAAGTTATTCTGGCGCGGTGATCTCCGTAGTCGCTGCCGCCGACGAGGAGTGGGGGGAGAGAGAGGGGGGGGGAAGCGCTTAAGCGGCGGCCTTGGCAAAAGCCGTGGATCGCGAGGCGCTGCCACGGAGCGGAGTTTCGCTCTTTCTCTCTCACACCACACTCACACAAACCCGGCCAAGGTGGTTAGGCGTCCGGCAGCTGCCGACCCTGCGGCCGGCCCGCTTGTTGGCGAGGAGTGTCGCGTCAACTGTCGCTGCTGCGGTCCCGCCCCCTTCCTTGGTTGGGGCCCCGGGCCCCTCGCGGCCGCCATCTCTGCTGCCATTGCTGCTCGGGGAGGCGGGGTTGGGGCCGCTCTGGATGGTTGTTAAAATGATCATAGAAAACTTCGAGGCGCTGAAATCCTGGCTCAGCAAAACCTTGGAGCCCATGTGAGTAAACCCAGCCAAGCCGCTCCAGCCACCTCATTTGAGCCCCCTTATAAGGGGCTCGCGTGGGTGCACCCGGACACGTGTGTGTGGGTGGGTGGGGGGTGTCTATATGGTGTGTATGTGCGTCTCTGGAAAAGGAGGCTGGGATCTGCCCCTGGGAGAACTCAATGACCCCTGCTATCCGGTTGAGGGTGATGAAAGGCCTGGAGATTAAAACATATGAAGAAAGGTTGCAGGATTTGGGTTTGGCCAGTCTGGGGAACAGAAGGACTTGGGGAGACCGGTCTGGAGGAAAGACTAGGGAAAACGACTAGGGACTAGGGAAAAGAAGGACTAGGAGGGATTAGTGTAAAGAAAGGTCTAGAGAAAGAAAAGACCAGGGAAAAGGACTAGGAGGAGTTAGTGTAGAGAAACGTCTAATGAAAAGATACCTAGGAAAAAAGGACTAGGGGAGACCAGTTTAGAGGAAAGATTAGGGGAAAGGACTAGGGACTAGTTTAAAGAAAAGACTAGTCTGGGGAAAAGAAAGACCAGGAGGGATTTGTGTAGAGAAAGGTTAGAGAAAAGACTAGTCTAGGAAAAATGAGTAGGGGGACAGAATAGCAGTATTCTGGTATTTGAGAGGCTGCTACAAAGAGGAGGGGGGTCGATTTATTTTCCAAAACACCAGAAGGCAAGACAAGAAACTATGGACTCTAATCAAGGAGAAAGGGAACCCGGAATTAAGGAGAAACTTCCGAACAGTGAGGACAATAAACCAGTGGAACGGCTTGCCTTCAGAAGTTGTGGGTGCTTCATCACTGGATGTCTTTAAGAAGAGGCAGGACAGCCACTTGTCTGAAATGGTATAGGGTCTCCTGCTTAAGCACGGGGCTGGAGTAGAAGACCTCCAAGGTCCCTTCCACCTCTATTTTAATTCATTCTAAGGAAGTTCCCCCCCTTCACATGCAGGGTTTGTATTCGAAGTGAGGATGTGTAATTCTACCCCCTCCCCCAATCTCTTCTTTGAGACCCTGTTTCATGTGGATGTGTAGGTGTAAAGTGGTGGGGAGGGTGATGTATGAAGGTTTTAGATAACCCCACTGATCAACTGTGACAACATTGTTCAGCTCATTCAAAAAATTTACCTGCTTATGTCAAAATTAAACTGCAGATTAATGCATGGATTGGAATTATGTAAGAAATCTTTACAGCTGGTACTTCAGTATGTTTTTCATGGAGTGATGTTATAAGGCTCCAAAGTTACTCCACAGGATACACCAAAATAGAATAAAAAGAACATTAGGAAAGCAAGATTGAAAAAAAAAAAGCAAAACATGCAGATTGACTGACATTTTATCTCAAATTATTTCCTTATTTCCACAATGCCACCTAAACCAAAAAGGATGACCCAGGTGTTTTCCTCCTGGATCATCTTAAGTGGCAGAAGCAGGCTTGGTCAAAGGAATTTATTGTTATTTCAAAGATTATTTCTATGTACTTGTAGCAACATGGATCTTTGCAAACCAACACATTTTCACAACTGAGAAGCAGCAAAAATCTAGTTGTAATGAAAATCAAGCAGGACCATGGTGTCAAAACTACAGAAAACATTGGGTAATTGCTTTGAAATAGCAATAAATGATATAATTCCTTTGACCTCCTGACATTTAGATGAACCAGTTGTTTAATGAATCTGGTTTCCCCTTTGACTTAGCTTGTCAAGGTCTCAAGAGGTGATCACATGACTGTGGGACACTGCAACAGTCATAACTATGAGCCAGTTGCCAAGCATCCAAATTTTGATCATATGACCATGACATTGATGCTGCAACAGTCGTAATAGTGAAAAACAGTCATAACTCACTTTTTTAGTGTTGTGGTCCCTTTGAACGATTGCTAAATAATAATTGTAAGTCAAGGACTATCCATATCAGGAGTCGCCAACCTTTTGGACCTCAGCGACCACCAAACTCATGATGACCAATATAATTTTTTTTAAAAAAGATAGATACATTTGTAAAATAATGATCAGAGAACTTCTGTTTTATTAATATGAAATGCATCTATTTAATATAACAAAATGCAAAATATAACAAAATTAATACATTTAATATATGCTTGTTTAATTATAACAAAATTGTAAATGCTTACTAGCTTGAAATACTCCCATCTCTAACTGAACTGAATTAATGCTTTGGGGGGGGGGGAGACATTTCTCTGTGGACCACCAAAATTTTCTCGCGAACCACCAGTTGGTGACTTCAGAAATTGAGACTGTTTCGCTTTTCTTCAATCAATCAGAATAGAGCTGGAAGGGACCTTGGAGGTCTTCTAGTTCAGTCCCTGCTAAAGCAGGAGACGCTATCCCATTTTACACAAATGGTCATCCAGTCTCTTCTTAAAAACCTCCAGTCTTCTTCAGAATTCAGTTTAGTACATGATTTGATCTGACTTTTGGGGGAGCCTATATATGAATTTAGTTAGCTCTAATTTGCTCATTATATATTCTCTGTGCATGCATGTGTATGTTTATTAAAGTAACTTTTAAATACCACATGTTGAGATGACTTTTTTATTATCAATCTTCACAAACAGCCACAAACAATGGCTGCCCTAATGCCATTTATCTTTCATCAGGCTGAAGGTTTTCTTCATCCAGCAGCAAATCAGATACATTTACTGCAAAAATAAGTTTTGATGTATCATTCTAAATAATCTTTCCTATTGTTTTCTGTCTTTCTCCCAAGCTGAAAATGTCTCTGGAGATATTATCCATGCAGGCTGGGCAAACACTTTTTGTATTGTTAAAGTGTTGATTTATTGCACTGCTCCTTGGGGTATTTCATTTCTATCTGATTTGAACTTGTGCTTTGGCTTTTTTCAAATTATTTTTTTGGGGGGGATTTTCAAAGTAACTTCCTCCTTTGGCATCATGTTCTTTATTTGTTAATATTGGATGGTTGAACATTTTCATTATATGTAGGCATTGTGGAAACAAGCTCATTAAAATACTATGTTCTTTATGCTTGTTAAATGCCTTGGGATTTTGTAAATCATTATAAAGGGAATATGAGTAAGACAATACTTTAATTGTAACTCCTTTTGTATCTTTGGGAAATAAAAGTGGTACGGTGTAAGTGAAAATATAACAAAAAAAGGAAAAGCCACTAACATTGGAATCAAAATTGAAAATATGAGAAAACAATAAAAAAACCCAGGGAACCATAAAAAATGAGATTATAGTAAGCAAAAGAAATACTTACGAACAATATCTAGAGAGAGATCAAAAGATCTGTAACAGGATTGAAATTGGGAATGAGTAGCAAGGTTTCAAAATGAAATTCCCGTTTTCAGAAAATATTTTATATACTCTCAAGATAGTTGTTAAGATCAAATTCTTTTAGCTGTTTAGAGATTTTAGCAGTGGAGCACAGCTATTGTTGACTAAAATTTGATATAGTATTGCCTGGGATAGTCACCCTCATGCAGCTTCAAGAAGAATGCTAATGGAGCAGCGAGGGAAGAAAATAGTCAGATCAACCCTAGGGATCAGTGGAGTGACAAATGTTGATGCCAGATAGTCTTACAACAGCTTTTACATTTATGGGGAGATAGTATGGCTGATCCATTCAGAAGAATTCTGGTATACTTTGAGATCCCTCAGATGACAAGAATAATCGACCATTAATAACTGAATTGATTCCTTGATACTGCCAACGTTTCAGTGGTGCATTTCAAAATAGTTTACCACCATTTGGTTGGTGTGGCTTGGTGGGCGTGCTTAGCATGCACACACACTTTGCGTGCACACACCAAACACGCATTTTGCACACGCAGAGGCTTTCCGACTCATCCCCTGCAATTCTGCACTCTCACTGTTGCTTCAGCAGCTGATGCGCGGCAATCTGCTGTGCTGCGCAAAGCATCTGCACTTCAAAAGCAGGGAATAAAGGTCAGTACCGGAGCCTGGGCAGGTGGGTGGTTCCCAACAGCAGCTCCTCAGAGAAAATCGGTTCGGTCTCCGCTGATCTTCGGTGCTACCGGTACGCTAGAACCGGGGCAAACCGGTAGAATAGCACCACTGCAACATTTATACTTAATATCAGAAATTTAAAAAAAAGTGTGCAGACCAAAGAATTGGGTACACATATTGCAATTAGACCCAGAAATTGAACTGTGCAGCTATTACCTATTTTGTTTCTTTTCTGCATTTCTTTTTTCTGTTTATTAACTTGTTGATTAAGCTGTTCATTGACAAGTTGTCAATGAAGTAGTGAAGAAACTTTTCATATAAATGAATTTTTGGATACCAATGTATTTTTTACACCAGGAGAAACAGATTTTCCATGCATATCAATTAACAAACGTCAGAACTTATTTAATTTTCAGACATTTCATTTTCATGCATGTTCATTCATACACATTGATTCATAAACTTCAGAACTTAATAGAGCGACATACTGTGGTTGCTCAGCTCCAATTGGTTACAGCTTAAGTGATGGACCTCTAGATCCTGTGAATTACAATTTCCAGTATGTCCTAAAGAATTGCCTGAGAAAGGCAATAATAGCAAGCCACTTCTGAAAAAGCTTGCAAATAAAACTGCATAACTTATCCAATTTCTGATAATTAGACATGATTGAAAGGAAGGGCAAAAATAGCTAGTGATACAAAATGTTGGAAGCTGTAAGTCAGCAAGACTTGAAGGACCATAGATTTATCAGTATGGTTAATTAAAATTGTGATTGAAAGACATATATTTGAAGTTATTTTAAGAGGCTTTTTCAAATAGTATAATTTGAAAAAAAAATATATTTGAAAAAACTTCTTTCAGCTTAGACATGTTGGAATTTATCAGACACTTTTGACAAAGTTCATATTAAAAATGTAATAAACTGCAGGTATTAGTTTTAAGGAGTAATATGTCAGAAAATGAAGTCATTTACAAATTGAGGTTTAAATCTTACCTGGTATTTTCCTTATATTTTCAGTTGAAATCAGTCATATTCATACATCATGCTATGGTTAGTTGTACTTATGGCTTTGCCTAACTCATTTCATTTAAAATTCAGTCTGAAAATAAAAGAATTTATTAATAATTCATTTGCATTATAATGTGCAAAATGTACATCAGATAATTTGGACCTACACCAATAAAAGCTTTACTTGCTTTTTAAAAATATTAACCTAAAAACTTTAAGATCTATAAGCTTCTGTTCTGTAGTCTTTAATTCAACTCAAATTAAAGAGAAAAAAAAAGCCCTGAAGTACATTTATATCATTTAGATATAGAAGGAATTTAGACTATAACCTTATGTTAAATGTTTAACATAAATCTTGTATTAAATGTTGCTTCTTTGTTATAACTGCTTTTTCCTGAAAGGATATGGTTCAGGAGATACCATTAAAGTATTGTAAAGTTAATTTTTAATTTAGAAGAACATGCAGCTTTCCAGATATCTCTGATATATTTGAAAATACTTCCATTTTTTGGGAAATAACCTTTGAAGTCTGCTTACTCAATGACTTTAATATTAGTGGGTTGATGGAATCTTTGTAAGATACATTGAGAACATTGTGTTTCTCAGTTGAAGCATTAATATAAAACAAGATTGTTGAAACTAAACTAAGTATTATTGTCATCCCATCAACATTTGAAGAAATTTTTGATTAGGAAAAATATCTGGAGATACTATATTCACAGATGGCTAAACTCCTTATTGTGATTACAGAAGTGCCGTGCTGCCTTTCAAATTTACGTTACTTTGATAAAAGCCTCTCCATAATTCAGCATCCTAAGTAATCTTTAAGTGTACATCCCTTAAGCTTACAATTTTCTTGAAGAAGTAAAATAAAATTGAATGGTTCTTTGATGTGTATTTCTGATGAGGGGGGCTTTGGAACTAATACTTTTGCTTTTCTTTCTGCTCCTTTAAATGTTTACTTACTACAGAAATAATTGCTAGATATATTATAATAATACATACTGGTAGAATAAATTCTATAATAGTGCTCAATTGAAAGGAGCTTTTAAAAAGTATTGTTTAGTAGAAAGGGTAGGAAAAAGTAAAGTATATATATTTGGAATAAAATTCAACACGAAAGGAATAGCTAAGAAATACGTTATGACTATAAATTAAACCTGATTTTGTTAAATATAATTTGCATCAAAACATTACACATATGGAATATGTTCAACATAATTATTACCTGGAAGTCAGGTTTAAAAATACCTTTATGAATTAGTTGTGTTCTTCATTTGTAGATGTGATGCAGATCCATCAGCTCTTGCTAAGTATGTTCTTGCTTTGGTAAAAAAAGATAAAAGTGAGAAAGAACTTAAAGCACTATGTGTGGATCAACTGGATGTATTTCTTCAGAAGGGTAAGTTCTTGTAAATTTAAAGCTTCAGGACCTAATTTCAAATTCTAATTCTCTAATCTCAGATTTAATCCACTTTAATTACAAGTTGGAAATCATTTTACCAATGCCTTCATTCCCCATAGATATATAAAAACTACAGTATGACATAACATAAGCTTTAACTGACTGATGTTTGAATGCTGCTCTTGCAAATGTTCACCATGAGGTTTTCTTTTGGATTCTCCAAATAATATGTTTTGAAAAGTTATTAGACAACTGCCTAGAATAAAAATGAACAACTTTCAGGCAATTAGTATGTGTTTTTTCCTTCCCTGACTGTTCAGAATGGACCTCTTTCCACCTCTTAAGTATTCTAAAACATTGCTTTTGCTTGAAAATATTGCTTAAGTATAGCAATACATTTAGACTTATATACCATTTCACAGTGCTTTTTTTGTAAAAAGTTTTTTATTTTTTAACTTTTATACAACTTTTCACGTGAGCAACATGTTTCCAGATTGTAGCACTTGTACATAGTCATATTTTCATTTCCATTAATCTTATATAATATTAACTCATATTATTATCCATTTCACTCATCTTTAAATAAATTTGCAGTTCATATTTCAGTTCATTAATTCAATATCATTTCATCTATACATAAGTTTCAATTCTTTATTATTTCCATTTTCCGCTTACCACCTATTTTATTTTATATTACACATCATTATTGTCCTTAATTTTCTCTAAGCCGATATTTAATAAACAATCTAAAAAGAGTAAAAATATAATAAAACCAATGAATTTAGGATCCACGTGGTATTTTCCATTCCCCTACTTTAATCATAATAAAATATTCTCGTTGTACAATTCTAATATCCATTAAATAATCAACTGTATATATAGTCAACTGTATATATCCCTCCCAGTAAATCACTAAAATAACTTGTTAATATCTTCACTTTTATCTTCACTTTACATAATCATTAATAATCATATTTTTTAATTCATTTCATCCCCTTATTTTAATCCTCGAAAGAAAAGGGTTCATAACAAAACATTTTATATACAGTTCATATTCATATATATATATATATATATATATATATAAATATAAATATATATATATATATATATATATATATATATATATATATATATATATATATATATATATATATAAGGTATTTCCCAACAAGTTTTAAACTAAATACCAATATATAGTATATTTCATGTGGTATCCCCCTTATAGAATCCCTAACCCTTATCTCTGAATTTTTTGGCTTTATTATTTCTTTTAATTTTAGCCAACTTTCCCTTTTCTAAATTTCCCTGATCTTCTTTCCTTCTAACATTTCGCCCATTTTCTCCCCCCTCCCCACCTTTCCTGTTCTCTTTTTTGAAGTTTCTTCTTGTATAATTTTTTTCTTCTTTTGTTTAATCCTGGGAGCGTTTTCTCTTTTTATTTATTGAGTCTGTCATCAATGTCATAGCCTCTTTCTTCTTCCTTTAACTCCGCCTCACTGGAATTTCTTTGTTCTTCTGCCATCACCATTATTTTCTTTTCCAATATTAATATTCAAAGTCTTTTATTGCAATCCTTGCCTTTTATCTTTGTTTCTCTTGTTAATCCTTCTGTCTCACTCACAATCAATACACAACAATCCCAGGAAATTGCATTTGTATATCCTTTTAGTAGAGTTTCTCCCTCTTTTTTTTTTTTTTTTAAATTTCCGGGGTTCTTATTATTTTATTTATCTTTTGTTTCATAACAGTTATGAGTCCAGTAAATTTCCATAAGATTTTTTAAGGAAAAAAATGTCTTTGACCATTAGATGGCGCTCTGTATCACTTTCTACTTTTCAAAGTTCTTTTCTCTTTTAATTATGTTAAACATTAATTTCCAATCATTTCCACAATTAATTTTCTTAATAACCAATTCCAGGCAAGTCCAGCATTTTATCCAATGCTTAATTAATGCTAATTTATATTATTCAAAATTTAGTCTCTAATTTCTTTGTAACTTTTATACCCCAATTTTGTTTACTTAGTACTTTCCTCTTATTTTCTGTTCGCTGCTGTGATACTCTTGCGTGAGGGCACTTTCTTTATATTTCTCAGGGTTATTAAGAAAAATATTCAGTTCTTTTATCTGGTTACACATCACTCACCACTTCACCGCTCCAGCACAAAACTTATGGTCCCAGCAGCTTTCCGTCTTCAGGGCAGCCATTTTAGACTGCCGTTTCTCCCTGTCTTCCACGGGAGTAATATCTAGCTAGGGAGGGGAGATGCAGCTCCTCTTGACCCAGCTAGCGGTCTCCCCCTCTTCTCCCACCCCTCCAAGGTGAGTCAGATGAGTCTGGTCCCATGGGGACCCTTCCAACAAGGGAAACACGGATCAAAGCCGCGCATGATCGCGGTCTCTGATCTGTTGTCAACAGAAATGCCACCGGAAGTCCCAATCCACAGTGCTTTACAGCCCTCTCGAAGCAGAAGTAGCCTGCAGTACTGCATGCTATCCAGTGTGCCAAGGTAGCTGAATGTGTTGTTATTGTATTTCTAGAAACATTTAATGTCTCATTGCAGAACCAACATAAAGTTATATATGTTGTTCGCAAAGCTGGAAATCCTAGAACTGATTCTATGGAAATAGAATTGTCCCAATAGATAAAGTAAAAAAAAAAAAAAGGTTAATATTTCAATAACAATAGCCCTTAAGAATGTTTCTTAAGTTGCCTGTTATGTACTGTATACTGTTTGGGTTTCATTTCAGAGACACAGATATTTGTAGAAAAATTATTTGATGCCGTCAATACCAAGAGCTATCTACCTCCGCCCGAACAGCCGTCTTCAGGAAGCCTGAAATCAGACTTCTTTCAACATCAAGAAAAAGAAGTAAAAAAAGAAGAGGTAATAATTGTTCATATTTTCTCTTAAGCTTATGTTATACAGGTAGTCCTTGACTACCACAATTGAACCCACAATTTCTGTTGCTAAACAAGATAGATGTTAAGTAAGTTTTGCCCCATTTTATGACCTTTGTTGACACAGTTGCTAAGTGAATCACTGCAGTTAAGTTAGTAACAAGTTAAGCGAATCTGGCTTGTCAAAAGGTTGCAAAAGGTGATCCCATGACCCCAGGATATTGCAATTCTCATAAATACATAAAGGTAAAGGTTCCCCTTGCATATATGTGTTAGTCGTTTCTGGCTGTACGGGGCAGTGCTCATCTCCGTTACTAAGCCAAAGAGCCAGCACTTTCCGAAGATGTCTCTATGGTCATGTGGCTAGCATGTCTAAACGCCAAAGACGCACGGAACACTAGCCTCTCACCAAAGTGGTCCCTATTTTTCTACTTTCATTTTTACATGCTTCTGAACTGCTAGGTTGGCAGAAGCTGGGACAAGTAACGGGAGCTCACTCCGTTACGTGGCATTAGGGATTCAAAACTGCCAGCCTTTCTACTCGATAAACTCAGCGTCTTAGCCACTGAGCCACTGTGCCAGTTGCCAAATGTCCAAATTTTGATCATAATTATAGGGATGCTGCAACAGTATGTGAAAAACTTGTCATAAATTAGTTTTTTTCAGTGCCATTGTAATTTCAAATGATCACTAAACAAATGGTTGTAAAAGGACTATCCGTGTCTTGTAACCTGATCTACATTTTACATTGCTGTTCTTACTTTAGTGTATATGAATGGCAGTTTGTTAAAACTATGATATTTCTTGTTAATGTCTTCTAGACTTCAGTAATAGTTAGTCCTGACAACATATATGATAGAGATATAAAACTTAAAATATATCACATTATGTAATACTATGAGAAACAGGTGGTAAGGAATACTAATAGAACACAACAGCACAAAATATCCTTCATGCTTTATAACTTACTGTTATGATATGGTATTTTCTGTAGGATAAATAAGTTAGGATGTGCAAGTTTTGTGAGCAAACCTAGGAGAACTTTATACAGTTCCCTCATATTTATATTTATTTTATTTGGCCAAGTGTGGTTAAACACACAGATTTATTTCTGGCACTTTCATTTTCACTATCTTTCATTTGGTTGTTAGAAAAAAGATCTGTTTCATGTTCCTTTTTATCAAGATAATTAAGGAAGAAGAAAGAGAGAAAAAATTCTCCAGAAGACTTAATCATAGTCCTCCTCAGTCAAGTTCACGATACCGAGACACCAGGTAACACCTGTTTTTCTCATCTTGCAGTTGATATATGTTTCTGATTTTTAGGACATTTATATAAATGCTAAGATACTGGTTTATGTCAGTATCATAAGGTTTACAGAGGTACAAATGAACAAGTATCTGTGTTTTAAACAAAAAATTAAAAATCAAAATGTTTTAAAGTTACATTTTTAATAGACATACAAACAAGCACTTTTCACAACATATAACTTATTTGCAATAGAATAATTGCATTTTAGAAAAGTGCCACTATCTGAACTTGGGGGGTGGGTGGGTTGCTTTTGTATAGTTAAAAGTTAGCCAGTTAGCCAGTACTGTAAAGCCAGTACAAAATTAGCCAGTACTGTAAATGTTAAAATTGTAAAGTAAGTAAAGAAAGTAACATTGCTACTTTCATTATTTTGTCATAGACAATATATAGTGCTTTTATATCTCCATCTATCTATATATATCTTTCTGTCTGTCTGTCTTATCTGTCTTTAGCTCTATCTATCGATCGATCGATCGATCGATCGATCGATCGATCGATCTATCTACCTACCTATCTACCTACCTACCTACCTACGTTGGACGGGTAACTTGAAGTATTTATAACTCATCAGTCTGAAAATGGAACATTGTAAAGAACCTACATCTGAAAGACCTTGGACCACTCTTGGTTTGAAGGACTTACTTCCAGAAATTGCTGAACCCTCATTGCAATAGCATGTTCCAAAATTGGATTGGAATATTCTAGAGTTGTCTGGAAAATTCCTTTCTCAAGTTGATGAATTTTGCATTCCTACCAGCAACCTCTTCGGCAATATTTTCTGTGATTATCTTAGGTTTTGGTTATATATTTCTACTATTGTTGATATAAGTAGCCTTTTTATATATGAATTTTCCATTTAGAATATATAAAATTTATGCTTATAAAGTTTTCTTGTCCAAAATATTTAGAAGCAGGGATGAAAGGAAGAAAGACGACCGTTCTCGCAAGAGAGATTATGACCGGAATCCTCCACGAAGAGAATCCTATAGAGACCGCTACAATAGAAGGAGGGGAAGGAGCCGAAGCTACAGCAGGAGCCGTAGTCGAAGCTGGAGTAAAGAAAGGTTGCGGGACAGAGATAGAGATAGGAGTAGGAGTCGCAGTAGAAGTAGAACAAGAAGCAGAGGTAACTATTAACCTTAAGCATGAATGTGCACAGTGTACTTCATTTAAATAACTATAATTATAGATATAGCATGTAGGAAGGTCCACTCAGACTTTCTTTGAGATATGGACCAGATTTTAGGCTTTTAGCTTTCCCTTACATCGGGGGTCCCCAACCCCGGGGACCGGCACCAGGCCACGGCATGCCACAAGCTGGGCCGCACAAACAAGCAAAACCCCATCTGCAGGATGTAGGCAGCACACGAAACCATGCCCCCTCCAGTCCACAGAAAATCTTCACAGAACCTGTCCCTGGTGTTCCAAAAGTTGGGGGCAGCTGCCTAACATGGTTTTTCCCATTTCCTGCAAATTGCAAATAGAATGGAATTACCTGAAATTTTAAGTCCAACTTATATTTGACTGCCCTGTCTTCTGGCTCCGTTGTCCAGAGACCACCGTGATGGAATGTTGTTTGGATGCATTCATTCCCAGAAAACCAGATAATATTCCATGACAAGCACTGTCTGTTACCGTAATTAAAAATGCCTGACTATCTCAGGATAAAATAGAAATAGAAAGCAGTGGATGCCCACTGAATTTATAAAATTTATATAGAAAGCATTTATATTTTAGAATATATTTTATTGTTTGAAATGTTCACTAATTGTGAGGTGGTTTTTTTTTTTTTTTTGGTCACATTAATTCAATTTTGGAGGGTTTATTTTGCGAGAATTGATTAGCCTGCATAATAGTTGCTGTTTTGCTTATGTTATTCTGTCACCTTCCACTGTTCTCAAATATTGTTTTATAGAAAGAGATCTGGGGAAGCCGAAGTATGACTTGGACAGAACGGAGCCGTTAGAAAACAGTTACCCTCCGGTTTCTTCTGTAACAAACATTTCATCTGGTCCCTATCCTGTCCCTACGCTAAGTAGCACTATAACTGTCATCGCTCCTGCTCACCATGGAAATAGTACTACTGAAAGCTGGTCAGAATTTCATGAAGAACAGTTGGAGCACAATTCCTATGGAAGGCCCCCACTACCAAAGAAACGTTGCAGAGACTATGACGGTAAGCCCAGAAAATTTGACCCAAGTATTAAAGATAAAGATGCATGTATAGGTAAGTTCTCAACTTACGGCCACAATTGAGCTGAATGTTACTATTGGTAAGTGAGACATTCATTAAGTGAGTTTTGCCCCATTTTACGACCTTTCTTGCCACAGTTGTTCAGTGCAGTTGTTAAGTTAGTAACAAGTCTGACTTCCCCATTGACTTGCAAGAAGGCTGCAAAACATGATCCCATGATCCCGAGACATAGCAACCATCATAAGTATGAGTCCATTACCAAGCATCTGAATTTTGATTGCATGACTATGGGGATGCCTCAACAGTCATAAGTGTGAGAAATGGTCACTTTTTTCAGTGCCGTTGTCATTTTGAACGGTCACTAAAGCACGCTTTAGTGCTAAACGGTCACTAAAGCACTAAAGTCGAGGACTATCTATATTATTTTTATATTTCTCCTTTTCTTCTTTGAACCCTCAGATATCCATGATCAAAGATCTTAAATATTTTCGTTATATGATTTGGTCTTTAGTGTTTTATACAGGGTGGATTTGATTTACATCAAGTTGATTTAAATCACGATTTAAATAATGATTTAAATCACTAGTAAAAAGGCTTGATTTAAATTAACTCAATTTAAATCATCATTTTTAAAGAGCAACTGTCATTTCTGTCCCGCAGCACCTCTTCTGACCTGCTGTTGACTCACCAACAGTCCCTATATTGCAGAATATACAGCCCCATGCTACATATCTGAGCTCCATTTCATGCTGAATAAACTAAATTATTAATGTATCTTAAAATAGAAAATTATCTTTAAATAGATTTTTACTCCAAAAGCATCTTATTAAAATAAATTTGATTAAAAATATCAGATTTAGATTTTAAGAAATCCGTTTTTTATTTCTTTTTAAAAAATCATCGATTTTTATTCACCTTGGTTTTATATTCTATTGTGTAATGGTATAAAAGAGTTCATTGCATTGTAATGTCTTAATTTACTGTACCAAAGGGAGTCTGCCTTCCCTATTTTCCCTACTGTTTACTTTTGTATTTTCTTTGTATGCTACTTTATAAACTAATAAAAAGACAACTATTGGAAGATGAAAAAAATAAATTGTAAGTCAACGACTATCTGTATTTTATATTTTTCCTTTTTTTCCTTGAACCCCATAGATAGTAATGATCAAATATTTTAAATATTCTCAGATATTTTTGTCTTTATTATTTTACACATACTACTATGTAAAGGTATAAAAAAAATTCATTGCATTGTAATGTATTCAGCTTATTGCATAGCTATATTCGTAATGTTTATGGAAAATACCATGCAGTTTCAGAATACTACGCGCTTTTCTAATTTTATTTTGCTTTCCTTGTTTCAGAGAAAGGTTTTTGTATGAGAGGAGATATGTGTCCCTTTGATCATGGAAGTGACCCTGTAGTTGTAGAAGATGTGAACCTTCCAGGCATACTGCCTTTTCCAGCACAACCTCCGGTTGTCGAAGGCCCTCCGCCTCCGGGACTTCCTCCTCCGCCACCTATTCTTACTCCTCCTCCTGTAAATCTTAGACCACCTGTCCCACCACCAGGCCCTTTACCACCTAGTCTTCCACCTGTAACAGGTAGGTTCTGTAAATCACAAATCTGCTGGCTGCAAATGTTTCACATTGTTTGTCCAGATAATACTGTGATTAGGAAAGGGGTGTAAGTGGTGATTTTTTTTCCCCTCCTTGAGACCTTGGCTGAGACCGGATGTGCTTGCCGTTGTACATGGATGGATGAGATGTCCATGGAAATTCTCAGCCATTCAGGTCATGATTGTCTGAAAGGTGCTTTTTTCAAAAGACACCTGGGCACTGTTTTTTCCTTGAGGAAGAAGATGCTTCATTTCTCATCCAAGAAGTTTTATCAGTGACTGATGAAACTTCATGGATGAGAAGCGAAACGTCATCTTCCTCAAGGGAAAAAAAAATTGTCCAGTTGCCTTTTGAAAAAGCACCTTTGAGACATAGATAGGTGAGATTGTCTGTCACATTGTGCCTTAGGGAGAGGATGAGTCTGGTCAGTTCACTTTCTGATTTATATGTTTCTCATCGGTGCTAAACCACTGTGGAGGCAAGAGACTAGTTAAGAACATCAATCCCAGGTACCAGTCTTTAAATTTTACTAATCAGGAAAGATTGTAGTTCTTCAGTTTAAAAAAAAAAATCCTGTAGGAAAGAGACTTTCTGGACCCTTTTCAATCAGGGTTCAGGCTAGGTCATGAGATGGAAGCAACGTTGTTCTGGATGTCTTTCATCAGGAGCTGAATGAAAGTAGGGTGTTCATCCAGGCCTCTTAATATTGCAGGCCTACGGTACCTGGTTCAGGAAATCTTAACAGCAGTAAACTATACCCATGTCGCCTTGTGATTAGATTTCCACAATAGTTTATGTTTGCATGTGTGGATTGTCTTTGAAGGACAACTTGGAAGCTTAGTTGATTAAGAACAGTTAATAAATTCAGCCCTGTAACACCTAAGGTATGGGTGTTCCATGAGTTGTTAATTTGTTACGGGCCCCATTCAAAGTATGTGTTACTGTCTTTCAAACATTATGTAACTTGGCTCTCGGCTACATTCAGGATTCTCCTGGAAAGATTTGTTTTATTCCATGCATTCTTGGAAGGGAGGCTTAGTGAGGGACCATATACCACATGAAGTGAAGTTGGTAGGGCACCCATAAAATACCTGATGTTGATGTTTTGCCTGCTGAATAATAGAATGCCTTGAATGTCCCAGGCTTTGGGAAATTTCTTTAGAGTTCCCTGTTTATTATGCTTTTTGGAACCTAATGATATTTCAGCTGCTTTACGCATGATTATTTAGTACTAATTGCTCCTAGTTTTATGAATGTATTTTTCTTAGAGTTTTGTTAATTGCCTTATGTATATAAAAGTTGGCAGTCAATAAAATGTGTGAAATAAATAGATAAATACTCCTACTGTACATTTTATAACCCGTTTCCTCCCAAACACACATTTTCATTATGATAATATATAGAAGGGAGATACCTTTTTAGATATTCAGGATCCAGATGAAGCTTTAAAAAATTAAAATTAGATTGATTGCAAAGCACATTTTAGTGTATTTTTTTAAAAAAAATGTGTGATATAATTTGTGTTTCATTTAGTTACAGTTCTAACACTCGTATTATGAAATAGTTTAATAGCTGACAAAAGTTGGAATTAACAACAAGAACAATTTGTAATTAGAACTGCTGCAGTTATTTTTTTTCTTTTCCACATTTTACATTGAAAAGAAAATTGTTTTATGGCCCATTAACATGATACAACAGATACTTCGCTTAGTGATTGTAGACAAGTTTTCTTAATAAATGATTTATATCTATCCTGATACTGTTACCATCTCAAAGAAACAAAACATGTTAGTCATTATTTACTTCATACTGCAACCGATATACTGCTATATACTGCTAAAACTTTTATGTCTGATTATTTGTAATCTTTTAATTCAGCAATAATCAACATCATAGGGCAACGGTCAAGATATTTCAAAGAGGCTAACTTAGAAAATGCATCCAAAACCCATGATGTTTGTAGGATTGAAATTTGTAAAACCCCTGGTTGCCTCCGTGCTATTGCGCCTAGTTGTATTCAGGTAATAGTTATTTACAGTGTTCCCCGTCAGCTTCCTGCAAGGCAAGCCAATGGGAAAGTTGACAGGGAATTCAAAAATTGTTCCCACTCCCACTGCTATTTAGTCTACTCGTGGTCATTTGGTTTCCCTTGTTTAGGTAAGGAAATAGCCCTGGAATGAAGACCCAATGTAGGTTATCTAGTACAGGGGTCCCCAGGCCACAGCCCACTACGGAGCCATGGCTTATTTGGAATTGATCTGAGCGAGTGGCTGGCTGGAGCATGTGTGTGTGCGCGCACTCAACTTGCGTGAGTGGCAGATGGGTGTACACTTGTGAATGTGTGTGCCGGACCGCCACTTGTATGGCCCAGTTCCTCTCTCCTCCCCTCAGCTGAGCCGCGAAGCCACAAAAGCGGTGGACCGCTGATCTAGTCTATTTCTAAAAGTGCAGAAGATTTCAAAAGACAAGAAGCCCAGATCTTTTATTTTGTGCAGTATGTGGTTGCTTTTTTTTTTTGTCATTTTTATAACTCCACTATTTTTTTTATTTTTGGTAGGACCACCACCTCCACTACCACCATTGCAGCCCTCTGGCATGGATGCTCCCCCAAATTCTGCTACCAGCTCTGTTCCTACAGTTGTAACTACGGGTATTCATCACCAACCGCCACCTGCTCCGCCCTCTCTCTTCACAGGTGTAGTACTGGATTTTTTGTTTCAAAGAAATAAAAGAGGAAAAGTGATTTCTACATATAACGTGCAGCGGAGCATTAGAACATCGGAAGGAAAAATACCATGTGAGGAGTAGTCCATCCCCTCAGAGCGGAATAGAACAGAACAGAACAAAATAGAATAGAATACTTTATTATTATACTTTATTGGCCAAGTGTGATTGGACACACAGAGAATTTGTCTTGGTGTAAATGGGACCAGTGGTGGTATTCTACCAGTTCAGCCTGGTTCTGCTGAGCTGGTAGCAGTGATGAGCAGTGGAGACCAAACCGGTTTTCTCTGCTGCTGGGCCCACCTGCCCGCCCGGGCTCCCAAACTCCCCTTTATCCTCTGCTTTTGAAGCTCAGCTGCTTTGTGTGGCACAGCAGAGTGTTGCATGGCAGCTGCTGAAGTGGCCGGGAGAGTGGAGGCTTGCAGGAGATGAGTTGGAACGCCTCTGCGCCTGCACAATCACCTCTGCGCCTGCGCAAAGTGTATGTGGACGCACAAAGCATGCCCACCAAGCCACACCCACCGAACCGGTGCTAAAAGTTCTTGAATCTCACCAGTGAATGGGACTACTCACCATGGCCAAGCTGCTGCAGCCAACTCACCATGGCCAACTCTCTGCGAAACAACTCACTGTGGGACAGTTTAACAATTTATTTCATTATTTACAATAAATAAAAATTATTTTAACTTTTGCCATTCACATTATGGCTGTAAAGCACTATAAAGCGATATATAAGTCGCTATCGCTATTCTATCCCTCCTTTGCAATCCTTTTTTTAATCATTCTATTCCACCATTTCTTTGATACTGATATAACTCTTGTCCCGCAGCGAGTTATCAAGATGGCCATGGCGAGTTGGCTGCAGCGAATTGTCATAGACCCTTCTCGAAGTGGGACTTCTCAGTGGTCCCTCTCTTCTACAGTCTTTTTTCCCCTGTTACGTTGGTTCCAAAATATCCCCGAACTTTTAGAGATTTTCAATTCACGGAGGGAGGTAAAACATTTGGGATTGATTGTACCTTGATTGAATGCCATCATATATAGTTTATTTTTAAAAAGGCACTTTTGAGTGTCAGAAAGGATCATTCTAGCTTACTAAAATAGTGCAAAGTCTATGATTTTAATAAGACTCTGTGTGGGATGCAGTTTTATAATCAAACACAAGATCAAAAGAATTGTGAAAACTAGGCTCCCAGACTTAATGGAGCATTAAATGTATTTTCCCCTCAAAAGGTCAAAAGCTGCTGAAATTAAAGCTCCCAAACGAGTTTACTATATATTACAAAATTTAAAGAAAAAAGTTTGAAAAAAACTTTGGGGTAGTAAAAAATATATGAAAAAAAGTTACTTTGTGTTCTAATTCTGATTTGATCCTATATAAATTGTATTAAGAGTATATCTATGATGGAGGTGTGAAAAGTTGTTTTTCACACAGCTTTTAGCATACATCTGTTTATTAGGATAACAATTCACTCTTTTAAAACTTTTCAGTTTAATTCAAAATTATTCAGCTTAGAAATCCAATTACTTTTGTGCACATGCCAAATAGCCTTTTTTCCCCCCTAAACCAAATTGTTGATATGAATCATTTAAGGGTTGATTTTCATGCCTGCAGTATATGGTTTAAGTTTCTCTATAATTGTATGATTAGATAATATGGGTTTTTTTTTTGCCAGAAACATACGACACAGATGGCTACAATCCTGAAGCCCCAAGTATAACCAGCACTTCCAGACCCATGTATAGACACAGAGTCCATGCCCAAAGACCAAATTTGATAGGACTGACCTCAGGTGATATGGACCTGCCACCAAGAGGTAACATGAAAGATTTCTTGCTTTAAAATGTAAATGGGTAGTATCACGTGATTCTAGAAGGCCTTATGTTTATTCTATTCACCAAGGCTTGTACCTCCTCTCAAATGCTCACCATTTTACTAATTGGGAAATGTGGTAGGAACTGAAGTTGCAAGGATCATTTCTAGTGGTGCCATCCTCATCATAACTGCATTTTTCCCAGTCAACTAAGCATGTGCTTGCAAGAGTTAAAAAAGTTAATGGGAAAGTAATAAACCATTTACCCTGTACTCTCTATTGAAACTCCACACCTTTAATCAACTGGTGTTGGAAGCTCCTAATCAGATGAACAGTGGGGGAAAGGATAGAATAGGATACCTGATGGAAGCTGGTTGTTAAGTGAATCTGGCTTCCCCCTTGACTTTGCTTCTCAGAAGATTGAAAAAAGCATCACATGACCTTGGGACACAGCAGTGGTCATAAGTATGAACCAACTGCTAAGCATCCGAAGTTTGATCACATGGCCATGTTTCAAAGGTCCAACTGAAAAATGGTCACAAGTCACTTTTTTCAGTGCCATTGTAACTTTGAATGTTTACTAAATGAACTGTTAAAAATCAAGGGCTGTCTGTACTTCTTTGTGAGATGCCCTTTTCCCAAAGAAATCCCTCTCAGGCTTCAGGTCACACACAAGTCATCTGATAAATATCTACAGCTGAACAGAAATTATATTTTCTAAGTAGTGTAGGCTGTACTTCCCCTCTAGGGTTACTTGCCTTTCCTTTTGAAGCATGTGGTTTTCGTGTATCTTGGACCAACACTGAATCAAAGGGACCTGGATGTAAAGAAGTCCTGCATTTAATATGCTGTGAAAATGTAGTAAGTCGGTTGACAGTAATCAGGAGAGAAAATTCTACTATAAAATGCACAAACACCCTTTAAAAATTAATCAGTATATTCTTTTCTTCTTCCAGAAAAACCTCCCAATAAAAGCAGTATGAGGATTGTAGTGGATTCAGAGTCCCGGAAGAGAACTATCGGCGCAGGCGATGGACTTGCAGCAAAGAAGAATTGGTTTGACAAGTAAGCAGTTGTTTGCTCTACTGACAGCAAAGTCAACAGAGTAATGAAGAACCAGCTGTCTTGGCCTCTGCTGCTCAAAAGACCCCCACCTCTTAATCCCCCTCCCCCCACATATTTTGACTTTAAAAGTGGAATTTAGGTACAGTACAGAAATATTGTCTACACTTGATTTAAAGTTTGAAAGTAAAAAAAAAAGTGAAAATAGCAGCTGCAACAACTTAAAGTCTACTTTTTTGTATGTGTTTCTAATATCATGTATTCATGTAAAATAGCAGGGCTTTATAACCATTATCTTGAGTTTTTTGTTTTTGTTTCTGATGGATACTTATGGACACTGTAGATGCAGATCAAATAAACAACACTTCGAATTATTTTTATATGGGTCCTGTAATACTCAACATTTGTATATCTATATTAAAAGAAAATCACATTATCATATAAGCTCACTTGAGTAATACAGGTGTTTCTCTTGCATGAAAACATGTCCAAATACTGCTTTCCAAATTAGGAACAGTTTTAATAGAATAACAGGCTTGGAAGGGACCTTGGAGGTCTTCTACTCCAACCCTCTGCTCAATCAGAAGACAAGTATTATTCCGGACAATTGATTAATTGTTCTAACTGTCAGAAAATTTCTCCTTAGTTCTAGGTTGGTTGTCTCCTTGATTAATTTTCATCCAGTTTTAATATATATGTCAACAACTTCCTCATTCCAAACTGAATTAATCTTAGTTTATTCAATTTGTAATATACATTAATATACTATAAGATTAAATCTAGCAAGATATTTAAACTAGCACTGTAGAGGTTTCTGTAGAGGAAAACATGGGAATCTAAAGGAATGTTACTCTTAATGATTGTTATATTATATATAGGCATATATGATAGAGGCTGGCATATGATGATGAATTGATCTTTGCTTTTCCCTATTTGGATAGTTGCCGATAATGATATACTGAAGCTTTTCTTGTTCCACAACCGTGTTTAAAATAGATGCTTCCTGGAATTGAGTTTCAGATTATTTATCATTTAATTCCACCTTTTAACTATTCTCTTGTGAATTGATTTCTATTGGTAACTTTAAGCATTTGAATTTTTTTTCCAGACAAAATTTTAATAGAACAAATAGTCCGGCTTTCCAGAAGAAGATGCAATTTGGGAATGAAAACACAAAACTTGAACTGAGGAGAATTCCTACAGAGCTTAATAATATCAGCAAACTAAATGAACACTTCAGCAAATTTGGAAATTTAGTGAATTTGCAGGTAGGCGATAGTGTGGCTGGCTGGAGAATTCTGGGGGTTGAACTCTTCCCATTTTAAAATGTCCCAGGTTGAGAAATAGTGCTGTAAACCTTTTGACCATATTGTTAAAATAATATATTGGAAATTCTTTACTAGTTGAATCATGGATCATGACAGTGTATTTTTTCTAATACATAAAGGCGTGAAAATTTAGCATGGATATATCATGTGTTTAAATAGAGAGTTTTAATCAGAAGTTAAATATTGGAACAGAATTAAATCTTTTGCACTTACCCTGAGGCAACAATAAGCAACATTGTTTCCTCCAGATATTTTGGCCTAATTATTCCACATTTCTTTGTAATTGTCCCTGCTGATAGGATCTGATGGGAATTTGAATTCTAAACATTTGAAAGGAATTGGATTGGCTATCTCTGTATTTGTAAAGTGGCACAATACTAGTTCCTTTCTTCTCAAATAATCTATACACATAGTCCTCAATTTACAACAGTTCATTGAGTGCCCGTTTGAAGCTCCAAAGACACTGAAATAAGTGACTTATGGCTGCTTTCACATTTACAATTATTGCAGCATCTCCATGGTCACAAGATCAACATTCAAATACTTGACAACTGGCATGTATTTATGACAGTTGCAATGTCCCAAGGACATGTGATCCCTTTTTATGACCTTCTGAAAAGCAAAGTCAATGGGGAAGCCAGATTCACTTAACAACCGTGTCACTAACCTGACAACTTCAGTGATTTACTTAACTGTGAATTTTAGGCTCAGTTGAGGTGGTAGGTAAAGGACTAGCTGTATTACAATTTACTGCACTGCAATTTAAAAAAATAAAGGTCCATTTGGCAGGCCTTCTCCCTAAATATTTGTGTAATGGGATATTTGGTTCATTTGTAACCTGTTAAAAGTCTATGATTTGGGATTGCACATTTTCTTTCTTTCTTTTTTTTTTGGGGGGGGGGAGGGTGGTGGTTAAAAATTGCAAAAAAAATTGATTTGTTTGTGCCAAAAACATACTCAGTAAAATGCCCAGAAATGTACATTTTGAATAACTACATTCTTCTCCACTTCCTGACTAGAAATTACAAATTAGACCAGGTTGCTTATGAGATTTTTAATAAAGTCTGCTTGAACTCCCAGGTGGCTTAATAATGTTCTGAATATTCTCTGTAATAACATTCCTAAAGAGTCTTGTGCTTTTTTGAGAAGACTCTCTCTGCATTTCTCTACATTGTGTTTGCTTTTTTTCCCAAAAATCATAGGTTGCCTATCAGGGAGATCCAGAAGGTGCCCTCATCCAGTTTGCTACCCACGAGGAAGCTAAAAAAGCAATATCAAGTACAGAAGCAGTCTTAAATAATCGATTTATCAAAGTCTATTGGCATAGAGAAGGCAGTACTCCCCCAATTACAACTTCAGTTCCGAAGGTAAAGAATAAAATTTGATTAATTTGGATAGCTCTTTTAAGCTAAGAATCTACTTTACTTTAGCATGGTTTTCAGGAAGTTTGAACCTTGAATTTTCCAAATCAATACTAAGAATTTTTTTTATTTGAATAAGAATTTTGCTGATGAACATAGATCAGTTAAATATTTTATTTCACATATTTGAATTTTTTACTACACGAAAATGAGTCATTTGGAGCTAATACAGCATTTTAGTACCTGATTGTTCTTGTAAGATATTCTTAGCCCTTCCTAGTTTCATTTAAACAATAATGTTGTGCATAATGCAGAGTTCTCCCAGTCTTATAATGAAAATGTCTCTGCTATTCATTAAAACATCCCCCTCTCTTATATATAAGTCTGAAAAAAAATAGGATTGCTTTATTTAATGAATGTTACAAAGATATTTCATGAGGTTCAACCGTCTCTGTGGAACACATATTTAAGCATGCATGACTCTAAAAATACTATTTTTAAACTTTGAGTATGTTTTTGTGATAACCTGAAACACTCATCTGATCTCTTTCTGAAGTATTATATAGACCCATATAATTATTTATTGGAAAGATAATCTGAGGATATTCATACAATCGCACAAAAATTGTTAACATAAGCAGGAAAGATTAAAGAACACATTCTTAAATTGTTATTTTTAGATTTAAATAATTGAGTAGTTTCAGGACTATGGTCTTATAAAACTTACTGAAAATATAATTTTGCCAAAATAGCATTCAGATAAGAGAGCATCATGAAAAAAGGAATAATGGTAAAATGTCTAGAAGCCAGTCATACTCCCGAGTTGAAATATTTATGAACTATTATGAAGATTTTTATTTCTTTTTAAGGTAATACAGCCTTTAGTCCAGCAACCCATTTTACCAGTTGTGAAGCAGTCAGTCAAGGAACGATTAGGTCCAGTGCCTGCCAGTAACATTGAACCAATTGAAGCACAGAGTGCCAGTGCGGAAACCGTTCAGGTGAATGTGACTCTTAATTTTCCTTTTAACTTTCTTAGTCTGCAAAGCCAAACTGTAGTTTCTTCTCTGTTAGAAGCACCTATTCAGTATAAATGGGAAACGGAACTTTTTAAAAATGATTGAAGTGAGTTTTATGTTTAATTCCCACGTTTAGTAAAGTGGCACATTTGAATTGATAAGGCTGCCTTACAGATTCATTACAGTTCTTTCTAATGAATAGCCAAAAATGTTTAAAGGGATGAATCTTATTGCCTCTGAAGAATTAAAGTGTTTTAATACTCAAGTAAGTTTTTATTTATTTATCTTTGAAAATTCCCCATTGGAAAAAAAAGGATATAATGGCTCACAAGCTCATTGAAATATTAATTAAAGCAATTTCATTAGTAAAACAAATGTTACATGAATTTGTGGTAGGGGAAGGCCAATCTAGAAAGTTGGGTATGTAAGCAAAACGTAAAACATTTCAGTCTGGGATGTGGCATATCATAAGTGGAGGACTTACCTGTATTGCCAAACTCTTGTAGATGACACACTTCCAAAATTTTGCTTTTGAGCGGCCATTGTGAGATTTAATGAATCAATGCTTTTTGCTCTTCTTTTTTTTTTTTTTTTTAACATGGCAAATGGAAATGGTATATCTAAATAGGCCCTGTCCCATTATTTATTGCATTCTATGCTCACTAGTTTTTAAATCAGCTTGCAGTTTGATTTGTTTCCAAGTTTGGTATTTGATCCAGCAGAAAGTTGTACACTTTGAAGTTACGCCATTAAATCCTGTAGTTGAAGGGAATGGGCATTTTGCAAAACCCTTCCACAGTTTTCTATTTATCTTGGTGGAATTGGTTGGGTTTTCGATAGCTACCTTAAAAGTGAGACAAAATGTACTTAAAAACATGTGTTACAAACATTAAACAGATCCTTTTTCCCTTCACCTAGAATGTAACCAAACTGTCTGTAAAGGATAGACTTGGGTTTGTGCCTAAACCACCTACTCCAACGACAGAAAAGGTAAGAAAACTATAATACTCAGCAAACTGTCACTTAATTAACCAGAGTCAGCTTCAAAGCAGATGTTCAGGTGTTATAAATGCAAAGTAATTGTCAGCTTCTTTAAAACCATAACAGCTCTGACATGACAGCAGTTGAAATGCTACTAACCATGCTCGTTTTCACATCGTCAATGAAACCTAAATTCTTGCTGTTTCGGCATGGATTTGCATGCTGAGGTGGTGTTTAACAAAACTAGTTTAAATTTGGTGCAGCATCTGTTAGTGCAGAGGAAATGAAATTGCTTGACATTAGAAAATGACTTTGGTGTAGTAAAGCTAGCAGTAGAAAATTGCTGTGGTGTGCTGTCACATTCCTAAAGCTCTTGGCAAGAGCACCCTTTTGGATTAACGTTTTAATAAACCTCTGTCAGCATCGCTGATAGGAAGAGATTATGGGAGTTCTAGCTCAAAGCACCCAGATGATGTCTGCTAAGCTGTTATATTTTGCTTTAATGGTTCCAGCTCTTTGCTTGGCATCCGTGGTTATGTGACTTTCAGTATTAGGATGATACTCATATTCATTACAGTTTTACTTTACCTAATGGAATTTGCATATTGGATAATAGAGGAGGTAGATACTGAATAGTGTGGGTATATAGTTATAAACTACAAATTAAAAGCTTGCTGCCTTTTATTTGTAAGTTTAGATGCTTTGGACTTGATGAGTCCAATACTCATAGTGATACATGATAATTTAAGTTGGATAATATGTCCATAGGCTTTGGGGGAAAAAGAAGCAGGTAAGAGAGAATTAGCACAGGAAAAATAAACCAGAGACTAATCAAAACAGACATTTAAGGCCTTTCTTGAAAGCGTTACTGATTATTTTGAAAACTTCTTTAACAGCCACAATTCATAATTTCAATACATCCTTCTAATGTACAAAATTCATTAGCTCTTTATTACAGTTCCTTCTATATATTATAATATGGAAGGAGCTATAAGAAAAAATAATCAGATATCCAATTATGTACATTTGATTGATAAATAAGACAACTCCCTTTGTTAAATTTCCATTTTTTGTACGTTGAGGAAACCAGGAGTTTTTCTGATTCTATGAAAATCATATCTTGACTCAACAGCACTGTGTAACTGCTGATTTTACAAGTTTTAAAATTATACTTTAGCTTTCAGTTAAATTGCCTTTAACTCCCAGTCTTACTGTTTTTGAATTCAAAATAGTAATTAGTAATTATAATAAACATGTTTATTATATAATTATTTTATTAATAAACCTTTGACCTCTCAGTGTTTGTTGAGACCATGGTTTTTTCTTATAAGAGAGCAGATCTTAACTGTATTAAGATGGAAGACTTCTAGGAAACTGGTAGATTGTAAGATAGAATGATCTCAAATATCATAGAAGATGGTAAAAGCAATCTTTTGTATTTTATTGCTAAGAAAACATTTCAATGAGTCTAGGTAACATGCCTTTGATGTGAGAGTTTCTATTTCATTTGGTACTAATGAAATATTTTTCTACTACAGGTATTGTCAACTTCTACCGGCTTGACAAAAACAGTATACAATCCAGCTGCTTTGAAGGCAGCTCAGAAAATTTTGCCTGTTGTTAATACTGCCCTGTTAGATTCCAATGAAGCACAGAAGAAAAAACAGGTACATTTAATGTGATTGTGGGTCAAGGACATTTTCCTTGTTGAAGCACATTGTTTATACTCTTCTAACTATGATTAGGAAATTGGGAGCATTCAAAGACTACTTTCTTCCTATGAATTTCTGTTTATATAAATATATGCTTATTTCAAATATATTTATGTGAATCTATATACGCATTTGTGTGGTCTCCCAATCGTAGCATACAATCATGATTACAAATAATTTACAAACTCTGGTTTCAGTTATCATATAGAATAAAAATCCTGGTGTTATTTGCTGTTTGTTTTTCCTCATGGACTACTTATCTTGAAAAATCCAATATATTAGAAGTGATATTTATTTTGCTATATTTCAAGATTAATTTTAGCTATTCAATGATACATAATTGAACAATAATATTTATATATTTTCTAGATCCCAAACAATGGGAAATACAATAAAACACTGAGATATAAGATATATATTTGAGATATAGGAAGATATTAAATGCTATTACAATTCCACAATTCCCCCAAAGGTGCCTTTTTCAAGAGGCAACTGGACTTTCTGGTTTTATTATTATTATTTAGTGTATAATGAGAACACATACACAATCCATGTAATTACATATAAAACCTCCATATAGCAGTGGCCTCATAACTGTATATCCAATCCAGGCATAGCTTTGTGCAGCTCTTCTAGGGAAACAGAGAAGGGACATGGTGGCCAATCTTTCCACAAATTCCACAATGATATTACCATGATGGCAATCCCATGTTGAAGAATACATGTTTGAATTATGGACAGTTCTTTTCTTTTGCTAGATTTTTAGAGGTTGTTCAAATCTCAATTTAATTATAGACCCTTACAATAATATGACTTGAATATAGATGATTTTGTTCAAGTTTCCTCCAATGATGCCTTTAAATTACTGAGTTTCTGCATATAAGTTGAACAAATATTCCATACATTGACCAGAAGAGAATGTCTAGCCACGGATACCCTCTTCAGATATGTGATTGTTAGATAATTATGATTTATTACTGAAAATATAGTATGGTATGGGCTTTTTTCTATATATAATGATTCTTTTAAATTAAAAAAAAATTAATAAATTAAAATTTTATCTCTGTGTGCACAGGTGTATGTGTGTATGTATATACCTGCCTGTACATACATAGTTGGAAGCATTTTAGCTATTGTGGTATTAGCAAAGGTATTGAGATGCTTCCTGGAATTTTTATATTTTTAGGAGGCATTAAGACTTCAGCAAGATGTGAGGAAGAAAAAACAAGAGATCCTGGAAAAACATATTGAAACACAAAAGGTAATAGAATGATAACAGTGAAATATATAAAATATAAGAGTAGATTTATGTCATTAAAAAAATTGAATTGTAAAAGCAGTTAAATGGAAATCAGAACAAAGAAAGAGAATCAGTCCCCATTTAGCAACTGCAATTGGGATGGTAACTCGGTCATCAAACAAAGCAGTTACTAAGTGAAAAGTCATATGACTGCAACTGTGCTTACTATTTTATTTCAGCTTTGCTTTGCTTTACAGTGTCAAACGGATACAGCCCCAAGCCACTGGGTGAGCCCAAACAATCTGGAAAGTTTCTGGAACTTGACTCAAAAGGAACCAGGGCAAAAGGGCAAATCTTACAGCCCTTTTCCCCTCACTCTCCCGCCCTTTGGAATGCTCATCCCAACGCTGCGATTATTAGCAAGAAAAATTGATGGTTATAGTTAACATTTATTGGAGAGGAAGGGATTACAAGAGAGTAAGCAGGCATACAATGGGAAATACAGGTCTAAATACATTAGGGCTAACTCTTTGCCTAGCAAGTTGGTAGCTACAAACCACTAACTGCCAAGAAGGCAAAAAAGCCATCAATATAAAATTGATTAGAATCTTGTCAGTGTTAGGCAGCAGCACAGCTGGATGGGTCTAATAGCTAATTAAAGTCCTAGAACTGAATTTTTTAACTTGCACTTAGCACTTTTTAGGGACACATATTGTGTTGCAAGGAAAAGCAACTCAGAGCTAGTTTGTTTAGGCAATCTTTCCTGCCTGTGTGGGGGAAAGAAAGAAAAATATGTCAGACACAGGAAAACGTGTACTGAGTGTATTGACAAATACATGAGAGAAAGATGCCACAAGGATAGTAAATGTGGGCATAAGTTTCAAAGTTATTTTTTCATTTCTCATAACTGAGCAATCATTGATGAGGCAATTGATAAAGGACTGTCTATATTCATATTCAGTAAGGTGCCATATATATTTTTGCAATATGAGTAAGACATTAGTAAAGATAAGTTTGGAAGAATTTTAGTTTCATTTCGTTTCTTGTGGATGAATTTTTCAAACAAATATTTTTGAGAAAGTAAGCCAATAACATAGATCTTGGTAGTAAATTGACTTTTTCTGTCTTTTTATATTGTTGAGAGGTATGAATTTTTAAAAATTGAAACATATAATTGGATCCAGGATTTCGCTGTGAAAAGCGTAGAGCACATTAGTATTAGAATGAATATTTCTATATATTTTATGTGTGGGGAAACTACTCGTAAAGAATTCCTGTAAGTAACACGATAATTCCACTAGATGCTGATTTCAAAACTGGAGAAAAATAAAAATATGAAGTTAGAAGACAAAGCTGAAATCATGAAAACTCTGGAGGCATTAACCAACAGCATCACCAAGTTAAAGGATGAATTGAAAGGAGTTTCCTCAACAAGCACTCCGGTAAAAAGCATGAAAACAAGGACACAGGTATACAGATTTTAAAATTTCATTTTTTAATTTATTTGTATCCAGCCTTTATTATTTTTTCAAATACTCAAGGTGGTGAGCATACCTCCATTCTTCTATTTTCCTCACCACAATGACAACCTTGTGAGGTGGGTTGGGCTGAGAGAGAGTACCCAAAGTCACTCAGCTGACTTTCACAGCTAAGATGGGACTTGAACTTACGGTCCCTTGCTTTCTATCCTGGCGTCTTAATCACGAAACCCGTGATGGCGAACATATGGCACAGGTGGCACGCAGAGCCATTTGTGCCAGCATGCAAGCCGCAAGCAAACCTACCTCACTGTGCATGTGCATACCTCCCAGCTGATTTTCAGCTCGTTTTGAGACCTTTTTCAGCCTCCCAGAGGCTTGAGGAAAGCTTCTGCAGCCTTTGTAGGACGAAAAATAGGCCCATTTTGTCACTTCCTGTATTTCCAGAAGTGGCAAAACAGGCCCATTTTTCGGCCTGCAAAGGCTGCAGAAGCTTTTCTCGGGCCTCTGGAGGCTGAAAAAGGCCTCAAACGGGCCAAAAATCAACTGGGAGGTGCAGTACAGGTAAGGGGTCAGCAGCGTGGGGGCGATTGCGTGAGCATGCACAGGAGGTGGGGGCCTTCTGGATTCTGGCATGTGAACACACATACAGTTTTTGGCACAGGAGCCCAAAAAGGTTAGTCACCACTGCGCTTGACCAAACTGGCTCCCATTTTGTTCTTTTCAGATCTCTTTTAACTCTTTTTGTTATTTAATTAGTTTTGTTTTCAACATCCACGATTGTATGTATATTTTTGTGAATGTTTACAATTCATTCTTGCCTTCGGGAGGACAATGGAAAAAATATCCCCTCTTTTTTCAACACAAATTTTTGAGCCGAAGATTAACTCCAGACAAATTATTTGCTTGCTTAGCAGTCTGAAGTAATACTGCTAAGCAAGCAAAGAGTTTGTATGAAGTTAATTTTCAGCATAGAATCATAATTCAGAATCTGAAAAAAAAATAAAAGTAATTCATTTAAAACTGATTAAAAACCAAATTATGGCTAGTGTTCTGCTAATGTGTGTAACCTCTGTTGTGGACTTCTTTTTCTACCCAGCATCCTTGTTATATCGCGTGGAATCCTAGTTATTTCATCTGGTATTTGTATGTGAGTTAGAAAATACAAACCAAATTGCTTCCATAACTTTTTAGATGCAGAAAGAACTATTGGATACAGAGTTGGACTTATATAAGAAAATGCAGGCTGGAGAAGAAGTCACTGAATTAAGGAGAAAATATACAGAACTGCAGCTTGAAGTAAGTATATTTCACCATTGCTGGTTAACATTGCAGATGTTTCATTTCTTGTCTACATAATGCAAGAATTGTTTTAAACAGAAATCAGCTTAAACTGTCTTTAATGGAGGTCTTCGACTTACATATTACTGTTCACTTGTCTTTTAACAATTTTGTCTTTAACCTAAGTCTCTATCAACAGCAGGCATTTTTACAATGTACCCACAGATGGTGCTATTGGTGTTCAGAAGTATTGAAGTGCCCCTAACCTATTTCCCAGGCCTTTACGATTCACTGCCCCTTTATCTTACTAGAAATATATATTAACAGAAACAGTTCTTTGTTAAATGTAGCTTGATGTGGATCCTGCCATTCTATAAAGGGAATCTAAGTGACAAATAAGAGCACAATTTGGTATTTCCTTCATTAATTCTGTAAGCCATCCATTATGCAGCAGACAAGTATTACAAAATTAACACAGAGAGAGACATACCTTTGCAGTTCATTCAGTTGAATTTTGGCTCAGTCTGTGACACGTATATTTGGGCACGCATGTTGTGAATATATTTGTTAAGTTTCACTTTCTTCTAAGAAAACATTATCAAGGAATTAAACTATTAATGACAAAGTAGTGGTTAGATTTGAACCCTCTTTTTTCCTTCAGTGTGGCATAATTAGCATTCCCTCCCCTAATTTTTCTGACATCAAGAGACCTCTGGGAAAGTTCATCTGAAAGAGTAAGAGTGCCCTAAAGTCACCCAGTGAACAGAGTCAAGCCAGCTACAATTCAAAGACGATAATCCTATATGTGTCATTATAAATTACATAATGCAGAACATTGTTCTAAAGTTGAAAATGCAGACAGAGTATATAATTTCATTTGGGTTTCTACAAGCATTTTTTTAATTATTGCTAGGCAGCAAAACGGGGCATTCTTTCCTCTGGCCGTGGGAGAGGAATGCACACACGAGGTCGAGGTGCATCTCGTGGGAGAGGTAGGGGAGTTCGAGGCCGGGGTCGAGGAAGAAGTCTTTCTGTTCATGCCGTGGTGGATCATCGTCCTCGAGCCCTTGAAATCTCAGCTTTTACGGAGAATGACAGGGAAGATCTCCTTCCTCATTTTGCGGTATGTACCTGTCTGATTGTCTACGGAGATTCTCGGTCATCCGGGTGTGATGGTTGTCCCAAAGGTACTTTTTCAAGAGGCAACTGGACTTTCTTGGTTTTTTCCTTTGAAGACCTTTCACTTCTCATCCTAGAAGCTTGGACTACCTGTCTGACTGTTCTGCTAATCTTAGTACATTGTGTGATTTCTGTGTCTGTGTGTGTGTGTGTTATCTCTGACATTTTCACTGTAACTGATGAAATATTCAGGCCAAGTTAAATTTGCTGAACAACTTCAGATGTTCTTTAGACAAGACAACTGTTGCCTTATTTTTCTGTAAGAGTGGAAAAAAGACAGGACAGGATAAGAAATGGCAGGTTGACAACATGGTTGAAGGAAAGGATGAAAATAAGAACGTGTATATCTTGGTTACTGATTTGTAATAACAGATTGGATAGCATTGGATTAGATTCATACTCATACTCCATGATATAAAGTCTGTGCCTTTGATACATACATCATGACATCATAAATCCCAGAAGTGGCACTTGCATCCCATTCGTTTGATCATTCTGATGAAAGAGTGTGTTTGGTTTTGAACCTGGTGCTTTCTGAGCTTGGTTGCTTGCTTTCAGAAATTTCATTACCCAGATAGGCAGGGATAAAATGAACATCAGATAACATTATCTTGTAAGGTGGAGGTGGTTACTTTAAAAAAAAAATAAAATAAAAACGTGCTTAAATTTGTCTTATATTCAGTTTCCTTTTAATACTTAACTTTTATAAAAACACAACTCTGCAGTTATTTTAGATTTGGAATCATTGTCAGTGCAAATTGTATCTAAATGCTTTTAGCGTAAAGTTATCAAATACGTTGCCTAGATGAGAATCTTTTTTCCTCTTAAAAGCAATATGGTGAAATTGAAGACTGCCAGATAGATGATTCTTCTCTCCACGCAGTGATTACTTTTAAAACAAGAGCTGAAGCAGAAGCAGTAAGTATATTCCCCACCCTTTTTCCCCACTTCATGTATGTTTATATTTGAAAGTAAAATGTTTTCATGTGTCCTGTCTTTGGAGCATTGCAATCTTCCAAAATCTGATTAACTCCTATCCTTTTCAGTTTTAAGACAGTTAATAAAACTTTTCAAGGAAGTTTTGCAAAAATATCTTCTGTGTATCAATTATCATGGGTATTTTATACTAAGCACTGGAGGGAGGGAGGGATAGATAAAATTATGTAAAGTCTTCATTTTGGGCAGTTGCATTTGCTGCATTTGTTTTATTGAATATTATTCTAGCCTTAAATCATTTAATTAAATACAACAGATCTAATAAAATAGTATTTCTGGACAATCACCTCAGATGTTTGCATCACAATCTGAAATACCAGAAGAGAGGCATAATTAACGTTGTCCATGAATATTTCTGAATATATAATTTCTAGCATTCATTTAGTTGTTTCCTGGAGCACTGGTAGTAGGAAACACCGTCTTATGAAGAATATCTTCCATTTTCGTTTTATTTGAAATAAATCAAGACTCAAGAATGTTCAATATGAAACTTAATAGTTCTAAGGCAACTTATGTCAGATATTTTTGTTGCATTCTTCACCAGTTTGTGAATATTCTAAAATTAGAATATATTAAAATTTATTACCGTATATACTTGAGTATAAGCCGAGTTTTTCAGCCCATTTTTTGTGCTGAAAAAACCGCCCTCGGCTTATACTCGAGTCAGATTCCCCTCTGACCTGCTGCCCGTGCGATTAATCTTCACCCCAAGCGGGGCTGGAGAAGGGGGTCCCTGCTTGCTTTGCCCGTCCGCGCCCGCCTTCCTTCCTCCTCCGCCTCGGCGCAGTTCCTCCAACAGCCGCTACGGCACTATGCCTGGCCTGCGCTGGCGTGGCTGCAACCGATCGCGCCTCCAGGACAGCATCGCCGCCGCGGCTATCTACCCGCTGAGGGCCACACAGGTGACCCCAAGCGGGCTCTCCTTCCCCATTAACGGGTGCCCGGGGCCCCCGCGAGCTCCTGCGTTGCGCGCTTCCAGCTTCGCCAACAAACCGCCAGGCTCAGGCAGCCTCCTCCGCCCCCTACCCTAGCGGCGAAGAGCGCATGCACTCCGGGGGCAGCGAGACAAAGTGCCTGGCTGCGCCGTGGCGGGAGCTGCCGAGTGGAAGAGGGCCGCCCTCTCCTGGGGAGCGCGGCGTTTGCGGCTCTCCTGTTCAGTCCCCAACGCTGCCCCGGGCAGCCATGTTCCCGCCAAAGACTTTCGGAGCTGCAAATCTGGTAATCGCCTCTTTACGAGGGCAGGCAGAACCCTCTGATCCCTCTGATGGGGTCTTTCCAGTTAGGATCCAGGGGCGGCAGCCACCCGGGCGTCCTCCTCTCGGCTTTCTGCGCCAGGAGTTGCCCCGCCGCCATGCACCGGGGAAGTGGTGGCCGCTTGCCTTCGCTGCAGTCAGAGCTCTTTGGGGGCGCCCCTCGTCTCTGTCTGACCTCGCGGTCTCTGCCGTCGCGGCTGCGATCGCCTCCCATCAGAGCGCTCGTCTGGAGGAGGCGGTGGTGGCTTGCGGAGCCTCGGCACGAACCCCCTTTCCCCGCACTCCCCCCCCGCACCCCTCTGGCAGCAGCAGGCAGAGAAAGCCCCGCTTCCCCCTGGCCTGTCTCGGGGAGAGGAAGCGAAGGGCTCCGTCTCGGTTCCTGTCCTTCTCAGTCCTGATACCATAGCAACCCGCTTTGATGGCACGCGTGAGTTGGCTTCCCACTCTTTTTTTTTAACTCTCCTCCTCCTCCTCCTCCTCTCCTCTCCCCTTGTTGTCTGGTCTTCCCTAAGGAAACTCGAGGACTCACACTTCCAGGTGTTTCTCCCTGTCTTTCTCCCTGTCAATGATCTTTTCTTCCCTTCCCTTCTCTCAGCCCCATCCTCCTTCACCTTTGTCACCACAATCCTGAATAGATGAAGTTTGTACTTCTCAAGAAAGGTTGGATGTTCCTTTTGAGGAGGGAACCTAGTGTGACATCTGTATGTTGACCTACTACTGAGCCATGGCATGTGTGCATATGCAATGGAGGCATGAGGGAGAGCTGTGAAAGAGATGGTGGCTCTCCAAAACAGGATGTACATGCAGCACATACACATGCTTTTTTCTTGCAAGGGAGAGAGTGACTCTGTTTGGACATACAGATGATGATGAGGAATCCAGTTTTGAAGGATTTTAACTCTTGTGTTTTAGCTTGGTTGCTGATTGAGCTAAGGTTTTTGTACTTTTAAAGTTATTGTTGATACCATATTGGTTTTGTTGGCTCTCTTTTCCACTTACAGAACTAGTTTACTGTTTTTCTTTGAAATAAATATTCAAAAACATTTAACCTACTGATGCCTCAATTAATGTAATTTTATTGGTATCTATTTTTATTTTTGAAATTTACCAGTAGCTGCTGCATTTCCCACCCTCGACTTATGCTTGAGTCAATAAATTTTCCCAGTTTTTTCTGGTAAAATTGGGTGCCTCAGCTTATATTCGGGTCGACTTATACTCGAGTATATACGGTAATTTTAATAATGTTACTGATTTTTAATATATTTAATCACTTATCTTCCAAAAATTAAAAATACTTTGGGACAAAATTCAAGTTGGAAAGATTTGTACCCTAAAGTTGGAGCTATAAAAGCATAGCATATGATCATATGAATTTAATAATTTATTTACTAATGTCAAATCACAGTTTGCTCCAATGTTGAACATTTGCAAGTTTATTATGCCACAGATATAATCCTGTGGATAGGGAAGCCTAATTAAAAAGGAAGGATAATAAACAAGTCTCTACTTGTCAATAAACTGAATTAATGCACAGAATATTTTTTGAAAATATAACTTGAAGGTGGTGAGAAAAGTAAAATCTTGCACCTGGACATGAAAAACCAGATGAATAGATAGGCAGCGCAAGAATATTGCCTGTGAGAGGTCTAGGTGCACTGGTGGACCATTGCTTAAATAATGTGTTGCAGCTGCCAACACAGTTCTGGGCTGCCTAAACAGAAGAATTGTATCAAGATAAGTGAAGTTATAGTACCACGTTATATGCCCTGGTGCACACTATAGTGCACATTGGGAATACTGTGTCCATTTCTGATCACTGTGATACAAAAAAAGATGCTGAAGCCCTAGGAAGTGTGCAGAGGAGAGCAACTAAAATTATAAGGAGTCTAGAGGCTAAATTGTATGAAGAACGGCTAAAGGAACTAGATATATTTAGCTTAACAAAGATAAGAGTATGAAGAAAGTTGATATTAGTCTTCCAATACTTAAATGGGTTGCCATAGGGAAGAGGATGTTGACTTATTCTCCATAGCACCTGAGGATAAGACAAGAAGCAATGGGCAGATGCTTGTCAGGGGGAGATCCAGCCTGGAAATAAAGAGTTTCCTGATAATGAGAACTATTAAGTAATGGAACTGTTTGTCTCTTGGAGTTGTAGATGCTCACATCACTGGAGGTTTTCAAGAAAAGATTAGGCAACTATTTGTCCAGGACAATATGAGGATTCCTAACTTGGGAGGTTGGATTAGAAAACTTTCAAAGTTCCTTCCAACCTTAATGATTTTAGGTTTCATTCTATGGAAAAACAGACTGTAGAAATTCATTTCTCAGTTAGTTTCAGCTTTGTGAGATTTCTTCGAAGGAATGGTAGTGAATATTTTACTGCCTTGAATGAAAAAAGGTTAAATTTTATTATCACATACATTTGGGTTTGGGATGATTCCCTAGTTGTGAAATGTTACATTTTTATGTTGCTGTAATTTTTTTCAGAGATTACCATGTTTTTTAAAAGCTCAAATGTCATATATACTCAGTCTTTAAAATCTCACTTTGTGATGTTGTGACAAGACCATGTACAAAAAAGTCTCCTGAGTTGCATTTTAATAGGTTTGTGGTATCTTTTAAAATTTATCATAAATTTATATGTACAGATTGAAAATTTATGCCTAGGGACTTTAATATCACACAATTCATGTTCAGATGTCATTGGACATGTAATTGTTTCCACATTTCACATTATGCTGTACTTTCAGATTCTACCATAAATCTTTTTTTGACCATGGCAGTTATTATTTCAGAATGATGCTAACACTGATTTATGCTAGTTCATATTACTTTAATTTGGAGGTACTATTTCCAAAGCAAGCACTTAATGTATCTGATACTTGAAGGCATGAATATCCCATAGGTTTATTTTTTTTAACAATTCAATTGCCAGACTTTTGCAGAAAATAGAATGCTTTACTGCAAGATAAATTAGATTCATGAAATTTATTTTTTATTTATTTATCAACCCATTGTGTTATCAAGATGCAATGTTTTGGATTACAATCTTATTGACATTAATAAATATAAGTATTTTGGAGAAAAACACAAATAAGGAAATTATTCAGTAACAGTTGGCTATACAACTCATACAATGTGATGCAACATTTGAGAACTTTAATTTGAAGTTCTTACGTATGTATGTATGTATGTATGTATGTATGTATATTCAGCTTTGTTCGGGTATTTTTCCACATCATTATAGTTGTGTTTTTCAAGTTGTAGCAACATTTCGGCAGAATCTCATCTGCCATCATCAGGCTTCTGTATTGTGTTCGTCTGTGAGTCAGACTTTCACAGCCGTTTCTGTTTTAAATTTGCTGCTGGCCTACTGCTGTGCCAGAATGGTTTTTTCTTCATCCTGATTGGTTGGGAGTCTAGGTCTGTGTTTATTGGTCTTGGAGTTTGCTGTGTTCTGCTTGATTGGTGTTTCTAATATCTTCTGTCTGTTTTGTGGCTTTTTTTTTGTCTTGATTGGCTGGCAACATCAGTGTTTCCTGTATTGGAGGCTTTTAGTGCGGCTTGGCTCCGAGTGAACGGACGGCTATCATTTATTAGGAAGCTAGGTTTGATCTGGGTGCCTGGTTGGGGTGTGTTTGAGCTGGAGGTATCGGGGGGGGGGGTTCTGTTTGTGCCAAGATGTTTGCCTGGCTTGTGGTGTGGAGATTTTTTTTTTTGTTTGTGAGTGCAGGCTTCCAAATAATTGACAGGCTGGTGGAGTCATCTCTTCTATTCATGCTTTCAGGTCTTTTTTCAATCTCTATGGCTTCTCTGATAATTCTGTAGCTGGGATTTTCTAGAGTGACTATTGAAGTCAATGCTATGACCTGTGGCTTTCATGTGTTGGACAAGAGGAAGTGTGTTCCAGATTCTGCCAAAATGTTGCTACAACTTTAAAAGCACAACTATAATGACGTGGGAAAATACTCGAACAAAGCTGAATACCATGCATACAAATACCCGCGAAAACTTAAGAAAACAAATATCAGACCTTTACGAGGAGGAAATAAACAGCCAGACCAAAACCTATGAGAAGGTGGAAGTTAAAAGAGCAGGAATACTATGTGACCTTAAATTCCTACGCAGCTACAAAGACACTAATGCAACACCAGCCTGCTTCAAATTAACATTTAATCACACCTCAGCAGCTACTAAACATATCCTGAAAAGAACTGAAATGACTCTACTCAGGAACGAGCTCCACAGGAAGAGATTCCAACTCGGATCAGTTAAACAAAGATCTCCTAACCCTACACCTGGAATTGAGCAACAAAATCCACCCTCTACTTTGGGACAAGAAAAACAACTTACAACTTGGAGAGCTGAAACTGAAACCACTTACAAAAATGACAAACTCCTGAAGAAACTAAAGAAATTACAACATGACAAGAAAGCCCCCAACAACTCACAACAATACCTGAAACAATTAGTATACAATGTTTCCAACAGAGAACTCACCAAAACAAAAACAGATGTCCTAACCAAAGGATTCAATTATGCTATAGCACCCCAAAAAATCCCCACAGAATCCATCATATGTGGAATGGAATCCAGCCTAGCTAAATTAAATACAGATGAAGCTAATAGAATAAGACACCAAGTCGCTAACATTCTATGCGCAAGCAAACCATCCAAAAGCAATTTGCACAAAGAGGAATTAAAGCCCTGCAAGCCCTAAGGAATGACAGCAGCATAATCATACTTCCAGCAGATAAAGGTAATACCACAGTAGTAATAGATAGAAAAGACTATGAAACAAAATTGACAGATCTACTCCAAGACTCCACATACAAACCCATAAACACGGACCCAACCACATATCTGGAAAAAATAACCAAGAAGAATATTATAACCAGCCACATGAGCAAAGAGATCCAACAGATGATCATCCCAAGAGAAAAATCTTCCAGATGCCCCAAAATATATGGCCTCTCCAAAATACACAAAGAAGGCATTCCCCCTCAGACCCATAGTCAATTCCAGAGGAACACCACTACAAAACCTAGCCAAATACCTAGCACAGCAGCTACAGCCCCATGCTGAAGCAGCAGCTTCACATGTACAAAACTCATACCACCTCTTGGAAATGATCAAAGATCTACACGTGGAACAAGAAGATCTGCTTGTAAGTTTCGATGTGGTTTTCACTATTCACTCAAGTCCCGATAAAAGAAACTCTTGAAATCATCAAAAATAAATACCAACCACCCAAACACCTCATGGAACTAACAGAACACTGCTTAACCAACACATATTTCACATACAAAGGACAAAGATACAAGCAAATCGAAGGAGCCCCTATGGGATCATCACAGTCACCCGTCATTGCAAACCTGTTCATGGAAGAATTTGAATCCAGAGCCCTAGCCAATGCCACCCACAAACCCAAACTATGGTTAAGATACATTGATGACACATTTGTTATTTGGCCCCATGGAAAAGAAAACCTAAACAATTTCCTAACACACTTAAACAGCATACACCCCAAAATCAAGTTCACCATGGAAACAGAAACAAACAAACAACTACCATTCCTAGATGTACTAATCTGCAAAAAAAAAAAAACAGCTAGCACACTAGGACACACTATATACCAGAAGAAAACATACATCAACCGCTACCTCAACCCCACCATCACCCAGCACAGATAAACTCCGTGGCCAAAACACTAATCGCCAGAACCAAACGCCTGGCAGACAAGACACACATAAAGACTGAACTATGCACCCTGACTAAAGTACTGACAGCTAACAGCTTCCACAAAAGCAAAATCACTGGCCTGATCCACAAAAACACATTGAGACATAACAGAGACCTAGAAGATGAACAGACCTATGGAACAGCTGTCCTGCCCTACATAAGAGGTACTACAGACAAAATCAGTAAGATACTATACAGGCATTACATCAAGACTGCCTTCAAAACAAACAGAAAAATAGCAGCCATCCTAAGAAACCCCAAAGATAAAACTGACCTGGAAAACCAAGGCATATATGAAGTCCCCTGTGCATCATGCCCTGCCACATACATTGGACAGACCAATAGAAGAATAAGTACCCGCCTGGATGAACACAAAAATGCAGTCAAAAAGCTGGAACACACTTCCTCACACATGAAAACCACAAGTCATAGCATCGACTTCAATGGCACCAAAACCCTACCCACTATAGAAAACCCCAGCCACAGAATCATCAGAGAAGCCATAGAGATTGAAAAAAGACCTGAAAGCATGAATAGAAGAGATGATTCCACCAGGCTATCAATCATTTGGAAGCCTGCACTCACAAACAAAAAAATCTGCACAATACAAGCCAGGCAAACACCTGGGCACAAACAGAACCCCCCTGATACCTCCAACTCAAACACACCCCAACCAGGCACCCAGATGAAACCTAGCTTCCTAATAAATGATAGCCGTCCATTTACCTTGAGCCAAGCTGCACAAAAAGCCTCCAATACAGGAAACACAATGTTGCCAGCCAATCAAGACAAAAAAAGCCACAAAACAGACAGGAGATATTAGAAACATCAATCAAGCAGAACACAGCAAACTCCAAGACCAATAAACACAGACCAAGACTCCCAACCAATCAGGATGAAGAAAAAACCATTCTGGCACGGCAGTAGGCTAGCCCTAAAATTTAAACAGAAACGGCTGTGAAAGTCTGACTCACAGACGAACACAATACAGAAGCCTGATGATGGCAGATGAGATTCTGCCAAAATGTTGCTACAACTTTAAAAACACAAGTATTATGATGTGGGAAAATACCCAAACAAAGCTGAATACCATATATCATGCATATAAATACCCTATATGGTATTCAGCTTTGTTCGGGTATTTTCCCACGTCATTGTAGTTGTGCTTTTAAAGTTGTAGCAACGTTTCGGCAGAATCCCATCTGCCATCATCAGGCTTCTGTTGCTACAACTTTAAAGCAGAACTACAATGACGTGGGAAAATACTCGAACAAAGCTGAATGCCATACATGTAAGTACCTGAGAAAACTTAAGAAAACATACATACATACATACATACATACATACATATATATATACATGCATACATACGTACATACATACATACATACACACACAAACACACACACACACACACACACATATATATGGCATTCAGCTTTGTTCGGGTATTTTCCCACGTCATAGTAGTTGTGCTTTTAAAGTTGTAGCAACGTTTCAGCAGAATCTCATCTGCCATCATCAGGCTTCTGTATAGAACACTATGCAGAAGCCTGATGATGGCAGATGAAATTCTGCTGAAAAGTTGCTACAACTTTAAAAGCACAACTCCAATGATGTGGGAAAATACCCGAACAAAGCTGAATGTCCTACATGTAAGTATCCGGAAAAACTATATATATATGTGCATGTGCATGTGTGTGTGTGTGTGCGCACACACACACACACACACACACATGCACATATACATATACATATATACACAGAAGCCTGATGATGGCAGATGAGATTCTGCTGAAACGTTGCTACAACTTTAAAAGCACCACTATGACGTGGGAAAATACCCGAACAAAGCTGAATGCTACGCTTGATTATAAACTCTGAAATAATTCAGTGGAACATTAAGTCTATCTTGCATTTAATGAATTTCTGTAATCAGAGATGGGGGCTTATTTTAACTCTATTAAAAGATATAGAAATAATAAAGTCAGTAGAAGTATGGCAAAGAACTGCATTTTGCTCTCTGGGTTTTTTTACTATTGTTTTCTTGGAACAGCATCACCCCATGGATATCATAGGGCTCTTGATATTCCCCTTCCTTTCAAATGCCTTGCCACGTAGCATGTTAAATGCAGTCCTTTAGGCACATAGGGATATTTGTGAGCTATTCCAGCTCACGGGGCATCTGGTCCTTGATTCTCTTCCCTTTGTGCAGTGAATTCAGCAGTTGATTATAGCAGACATATGTGTGTTTTTTTCTAAAAAATGTTTTTGCCTCTAGGCCGCTATCCACGGATCTCGATTTAAAGGGCAAGACCTGAAGTTAGCATGGAACAAGCCAGTAACAAATATGTCAACCGTGGAAACAGAAGATACTGAGCCAGATGAAGAAGAAGTAAGTGTACAAGGAGATGAAGGAGTGTGAACTTTCTTTGTTCTGGGACAGGCTACGTCTTTTCTCAATCATAAATGTTTGAAGAAGGCATACTCCGGATTAAGAGAGGTGCTCACCCTTTTTACATTTAAGAAAGCAGTATCCCTTAAAGAAGATGCTATCTTAATAACAAATGCATATTAAGAAACATATAAACATGGCATTCACAGGTAGTCCTCGACTTAAGACCACAATTTGGACTGGGGCTTCCATCACTTAGTGATGTTGTCATATAGTGTGATGTCATGTGATCATGTATCTTAGTGACAGCAATCCCAGCAGTCTTGATGGCCACTGTAACTCCCGACACATTTTTTCAGAAATGATAAATAATGGTACTAAATTGAAAGCTCTGAAATTCATAATGTTGGTATTTGTATAACGTTTTAGCATAGCTTTTTAAAATTGGAGTATGACCTTACTACTAGAATTGTCCATTGTGGTGGTATGTATAGCATTTATTAAAGTTACAACTTCACATTAATAAATCAAACCTAAATATTCTTATCCTGTATATATTGGTTCCTTATATTACAGTTTAGTTACAGTAACAAGTTGTGTGAGAATAGAATTTTTTTCTCTTCAATAAATTTATATACATAATAGATTTACAATCAAAGTTTCTTCAAGCTTTTAGCATGATTTTATTGCAGGATTTTACAAAAATAAAAATTTACCACCACTTCTAATAAAGTTACATATGAGTATTAAAATAATCAGATTCTAGAAATATCAGTTGTGGGGTAAATTATGAGTGCAGAATTCCACTGACTTCACCATAAATTTTATCTGAGTTGCTGTTCCGTTGTCACATCATTTATTTTATTATTTATAATCTTAATCTTTGGCCTTTGTGTAAGCACCTACTAAAAGATGTATATTTCATCTTTGGGAAATTACTTTTGTAATTTTTTCTTTAAAATTGACTATTTCCAAACTAGTATTTCATATGAATTGCAGAAAATCTACATGTATTTATTTAAATATTTTTCTACATTTTATTTTTTTTTTGTGATAAAGGAAATTTTGGTGCATTTAACACACCATACAAGATCAGTTTTCAGACAATTCAGGTTCTCTTCTGCCTTATCTTTTCCATAGAGTGTAAATTTATTTTCACACAGCAACTGTATCTCAAATGTATAGAAAGATTATTAGGCAGTGTGAATTCCAAAGGTATGCAACAACCTGACTGTGAGGATATAAATTGGAGAATTGTTTCCCCACATTTTTCATTCACCTTTCCATATACCACACTTGGAATACTGTGTCCAGTCTTGGTCACCATGATATAAAAAAGATGCTGAGACTCTAGAAAGGGAGCAGAGAAGAGCAACAAAGATGATTAGGGGACTGGAGGCTAAAACATACAAAGAACTATTGTAGCATGTCCAGTGTAACAAATAGGGAGGACAAAGGGTGACATAACATTCTTCCAAAACAGAGAAGAGGGGGTCAACCTATTCTCCAAAGCACCTGAAGGCAGGACAGATGGAAACTTATCAAGAAATCAAAAAGCTAAACAGAAATTTCCTAACAGTCAGAACAATTAATCACTGGAATGGCTTACCTCCAGAAGGTACAGTGTTCTATCACTTTTTAAGAGGAGATTGGACAACTATTTGTCCGGAATAGTATTGGTCTTCTGTTTGAACAGAGGGTTGGATAGAAGACCTCCAAATTCCCATCCAACTCTTATTTTGTATTCCAAAAAATATAATAGTAGTCTTAGGAATGCTATATTGCTTTTCCCTATGGATAAATACACAGGTGAGATGTCATTGAATTTATATAATTTCGTTTATATAATATATAAAGTTTCATTCTTTGGTGCACCCATGCAGAAGAAGTCTTGAAGCTTCACGTAGGTTTGTACGTATTTTTGCCCTTCTCCTTTGAGTCATGCTTTAGATACCAACTCTTCGACTGTGAAAACCTAAATATTTTGGTCATTTGGGTAAATTCAGTGATAGAAACTGAATCGTTCTTCACATTTCGTTATTCTACTTACACCAGCATAACAGCTTGGCAGAAATAATTGAGGCACCCCCCTCCCCCCCAAACACACACCAAATATTCTTTGGTGTCCAAAGATCTCTTTTCAGTTTGAATGAAATAAATGCAGGTTGTCCTTGACTTACGACCACAATTGAGCCCAAAGTTTGTGTAGCTCAACGAGGCAGTTGTTAAATGAATTCTGCCCCATTTTACGACCTTTCTTGTCACAGTTGTTGAGTGTATCATTGTAAAGTTTGTTGATAATTGAACCTGGCTTCCCCATTGACTCTGCTTGTCAGAGAATCTCAGGACACTGCAACCATGATAAATATGAGTCAGTTGCCAAGCGTCTGAATTTTGATTGCATGGCCATGGGGATGCTGCAATACTCAATTGTTTCAGTGCCATTGTAACTTCAAACAGTCACTTAATGAACTGTTGTAAGTTGAGGATTACCTGTACTAATGATGGTTTTTTTTTTAAAAGAGAATAATTGTGTTTGCCTATCCTTTCAAGATGCAGATTTGCATAATCACATATTCTAATGGATGTGTTTCTTCCAGCAGAGTCTTATTAAATATTTCCTTTAGTTTCAGGAAGAATCCTTGGTAGATGACTCATTGCTTCAAGATGATGATGAAGACGATGATGACAATGAATCTCGTTCATGGAGAAGATGATTCGACTGATCAGAGACAGCACTAAAGATTTAGTTACATTGCATTAACATTTCCTAAAGAACTTTTGAATATTTGTACTACAAGACAATTGGATGGAAAGAGGTGGATGATTTCAGATAAGAAACAAGCAGCTGATTGATCCTGTATTTTGAGTGATTGATGTTCAGGTTGCATTTACATTTCGGTAAATGATTGCTACAGACATCGTATTAGGAACATATGCAATGTTTTTATTCTATGGAAACATTACAGAATTCTTTGGATTCTTTGTAATTTAAAAATAATTGGTCACGCATCAAAATGACCAGGTGTTATTATAACATAGAGTATTCTTCGTTTGTTTGTTTTATTCCAAGTATGGAATGAAAATTTGCATTTAAGATCTTTGTGAATGTTTTCGGAAATAATAGATAACAGTACTAAACTGAAGTCTCTAAAGTTATGTATTCATAATATTGCATAGTAGTATGCTTAGGCTTTACTATGTACTAGCCTTTTGTTGGATTTGTGACCGTATTTTACGTATGAGTTTTAACGATACAGTGTATGACTGCTTTGCATATATCTCTTTATCACCTTAAGATGTTAAAAAAATAAAGAAATGGAATGGTCTTGGAAAAGAAAAAAGAAAAAAAAAAAGCAATAATAATGAAATTATACCCATAGCCCATGATAATGGCAGGGAAAAAATTAAAAAGATTAAAAAAAAATTCCAAGAGACCATTCCAAGTGGCAATCCCAACCCCCCAATCGTCAAGAAAAGAGCTGAATCACTGTCATTTTTTCACTTCATAATAAAACAATACAGAAAACAAGGCATTGAAGCCATATCCTCAGTTTACATACATATATATATATATATATAGTGCGCTAAAATCTTTTAAAACACACTTTAAACTGCTAAACTGGCAATCTAACGTCAGATGGAGTTCATGCATTGAAGCAAATCTTCCTTGTGCCTGGCGAATCGAAGAGAATGTTCTGTGAAGAAGACTTGAACTTAAAGATATGTAATAAAATGAGTTGCAAAACTGGTATGTATTCTTTTTTAGTTATTAATCGCTTAAAATAGTTCATAGAATCTAAATAGAGTTTCCTATCGAAATAACGTATAGTTTGAAGCTTCTTAGATCAAGTAAACATAATTTATCCTAATTCTGTTAAATGTTGTATTTGTTAAACTATTTAAGCAGGAAGTTGCTCTCCTTTGCTCTTTACTAAGGCTTTTTGATTTGTATTTTATATTATAATGACCCTGATAAGTGACTTGAGTTTGTCTTATTTGATCTGTTTCTTACCTTCTTCTGAGAAGGTGCCAAATTATATAGAATAAGAGGGATGATAGCATTTAATATTGGATTGGATCCTAAAACAGATTATTCAAATTTGGGGGAGGGGAGCAAAGAACCCTGCTTTTCTGCTACAATTTCCTATATCCTCTTTCTTATATAGTCCAGGAATATTTGACTTAGTCATAGCACTTTTTCTAAAGATCATAAGTAACTAAACTGGAAGCAATAGAATATACTTCCATTAATTTCCTTAAATTATTTTACTTTGATTCCAAGCCATCAAATTTTGTCCTACTATTTTGTATATCCAAAGATGAGAATTTTAAAGTGCTATATAATAGTCACCTTGCTGAAGCTAAACAAGAACAGCATTGATTTGATGAGAGATTTAAGAATCTTGCCTTTGCTAATGCTTTAAGAAAAGTTGGCTCATAATTAATAACTCTAATTACAGAAACTGATGTATTTCATAGAATACATTGATTGTTTCATTATAAGAGACTATTTCTGTTTTCTTTTAGGCAAAAGAAAAAAAGGGACCACGTGTAATCTTCAATATTTCAAGATTTACACTGCAGACTGAAATACAGTCCAGCATTCTTAATAGAAGTAGGTTCTAGAATCCCTTAATTGATTTTTTTAATGGAATCTGATCCATAGATTGCCGATAACTAAGGTGTTATATTATACAGTTTAACAGATCCTGAGTTACCTTTTAGAAGTATCTCATTCTGGCAAGAGATGAATTTAACCATAAAATTTCAGAAAGTGAGAGATGTATGGTCTCTTTATGGAGCAATGGAAAACAAACACACACCATGATAAATGACTACTTGGACCTGAAATGCCTCTATGTTTATTTCTTGAAGTTTTGAATGCTTTTAGATGCTATATTTGCTACATTTTATTGCAAACAACACTGAAATAAATGAGACAGCAATATAAGATGTTTTTGTTCTTCAGGTAATTTCAGCACAGAAGTACTAGAAAGATTCAACTGCAAAATTTTCCCATAATTTGAATTTTGCCCAAGCAATGTTGGGAAAATGGTAGTCAATGCAGCTTACCATGGATAATTTAGGCTGCATTATCCCAGTGAACCAAGCATTTGCTTCAACATTGCGAATAATATTTTGTTTTAATTTTTAAATGAATGGATGGCCATATAATGCTTTGCTCCTGGAAAAAAAAACCTGAAAAAGGTAGGCTTAATTTTAAATCAGGTACGTATAATTATATATCTATTGTGGGGAAATGGATTGTTTTGAAAGAACAGTAGTATTAAGCAGCATTTATTGACAATTTGTCACAATTATTTATGTCAAGGACAAATATAAGTAGTCTTCGACTTACATCAGTTCATCTAGTGACAGTTCTAAGTTAAAAAGACACCAAAAAAATTGACTTATGACTAATTTACTAATGTTGCTAATTTTCTTCTCAAGAGTTGTCTTATCCAAGTTAACATCCAAATGAAAACAAACATGCACCCTTAAAAATAGCCATTTGTTAAATGTTGTGAACCCTGATTGGATTTTTTTTTATTTTTTGGATCAAATTAATTGCAAAAATGTTTTGGTACCTTCTTAATTGAATCTCTGGTACTCTCATTAACCAAAACCTTGAACTATTGCTGAATTAATGATTATAGGTTAAGGACTACCTGTAACAATAATAAACAGCACTGAGCGATCAACTCATCAGGGCTATACAGTGTGTAAGATTTGGAGGAAAAAATATTTTTTAGAGAAAGATTAATTTATTTTTAAACTGGAGGAAGAAAGATCCTTGAGATATATATACATATATACACCTGCAGACAAAAATAAGGTGACAGATTATCTATCTGTCTGTCTGTCTTTTACCTTTATTTATTTAAATATATCTGTTGGCAGTTTCTTGTCTTTTCACATGAACATATTGCAGCCATAGAGGGTAGCTATGTGAACCCAGGAAAAGAAATAGTTCCCATAAGGAGTTGCTGGTAAGTAGCCATTTTGTTCCCCCATGCTCTTTTTCCCCTTTGAGCCCAAAGCATGGCACAAGCCGGATTAGTGATAGGAGTTCACCAACTTTAAACAGCAGTGTGATAGAAAAGCAAACATTTATTTTATGTTATAAATTTATTATAGAGTTGGAATTATATGGGCCGATTGTAAATGCCTACAGTAAAACTCTTGACATGCCACATTTTGAATCAGGTGGTTTTTGATCCATCTTTAAAGAGATTTAAAAAGCACCATTAATCAAGTTCAGTTACAGTTTATTACAAAATGTGTTTAGCAATCTGCTTTTTTTTTCCTTTTCAGTCTTGGGAACCACATTTTTCATTTTGCTTATTTAATGCTAATTTACCTTACCAGGAGTTGCTTGTTTTAATTCTAATAATTTTTATTGTATTATTTTCTTTCAAAATACCCAGTTCTTGTTCAATGCACAAAAGACACAACTATCATTGTTCATAAACCTTTTCACAATATCTTTAAGGGGAGAAAATGGTAAAGTTATAATGTTATTAGAGTTTTTATAAACTTCAAAGTCTAGCATATCTGGCAGTTGTATTTTACTAGCTTGATATAAAAAAGCATGCATTGAATGAAATACGCGGAATTGATCTAAAAGTATATGTTTTTGTTTTGCTGAAGCAGGGTTTTTAAAAAGATGTTTTTATATTTTTAGTCTCCTGCTAAAGTTGGCAGAAAGATTCAAAATGTTTTCCAAAATGCAAATATAGGATGAAGGGTTATTTATTCTTGGTCTGTTTTTGGCAGGCATAAGAAATATTTATTTTGAGGCTAAGGGTGTAAGAATGATAAATATATTGTGTACAGAGTTGAGGCTAATATGAAAAAAAGGATTGCATTGTTGCAGTTACAAGTCTGAGAGCTTTGCTATTGATCAATGATTTTTCTCTTGGTTTTACACTATACTGAGAAAAAATGCTAAATGTTATTGACAAGTAAATGGAAAGATCTTAATCGTTTGATTTAAATGAACATCTTCAGTTCTCTTTCAAGTGATAAAACGATTTCTAAAACAAATACTTGATTGATAAAAACATATTAATGAACCTAGTAGTTGACTTTCATATTAGCAACATTTTTTCCTAAATGAAAGGTTTCATCACCATCCAGTATAACCTTTTATGCAGCTTATATGAAAATAGAAAAGCAGATAAGAATATTTAATTTCAATAATTTTAATCTTTTCATGACTTTTGTAATTAGGGGGAAAAGCCTTTCTGTTATATCAAAAGTAATGATTTTTAGTAATATATTTAAGAATGAAATAAAAAGCCTACACTTTATAAATGCTACATGTATTTTTTTATATAAATTCTGCACATTGGAGGCTAGGGGGCACTGTCTACATAACTATTTCATTTTCTTTTATGTATCCGTTTATCATCAGACCCTTGCAATCTAACAAATGAATGTTTATGTTTTGCTATGCAAAATACAGCATACATTCCTACAAAGAACTCGATTAAAAACTTTTTATCTAAGCCAGTGTATTCCTCTCAGGGATCCATCATTGCTTAAGACCATAATCATGAAATCATTAATGGAACTCGTACTAATAACCCATAGCAAATGAAAGCTTCACCTGCCTTACAATCATGTAATTACTCTTCATGCATGTTAGTGAAAGAAGTTCAAAACACTTCAGTGAATCATAGAAAAGCATTTCATTCTGGAGAGAGCTCACAACTACTTTTCTTTAAAAAAAACCCACAAGTTTTCCAATTAATTGTCACAGTTTTATTGCTCATAATCTCCCAATTACGATAAACCTGACTTTTCTATTTAGCAGCTGCTTCTAATGTTTTACTCCTTTTTCATGTTTTTTCCACATAAACCATACGGACACTTCTTTCCTATTTTTGGATGTTCACATTAACATCTTAGAAAAATAGGAGCTGCACAGAATGCTTTCCAGCATGGTGGTCAAATTGTGAGGCAGTCATTGAAAGGAAAGGAAAGAAAACAAAATGAATGTTTTCATGCTTTGAGGAAAAATGACACAAATTTAATAATCAAAAGTATTGTCCAATCTGCAAAATTATATGCGATTGTCTATATGTCTTCTGGCTAAATTTACCCACAGATGCTTTGTTGTTTGGTTGCAATAGACTAATATGATTGCCTATTTTCTGATTAAAAAGATTTATTTACCCATACCATTCACCTTAATGATCTACATTTTATTCTAAATAACCATAAAAAATTCCTTACTTGCCAATATTTGGCAATAAAAATTAGTTCCTTATGTTGTAATGCTCTTTAAATATTTTTGATTTTAATATAAAGATTATTTACAAAATTTTCTACTAGTTATTTGTACAATTTTTGATGCTTTCAACATCTAGCTTTTCACAGAACATTTTCATATTTAGATGATAAGGTTGAAATATAATCTCTGCAATTTGGGAGATTAAATGGTTAATTAAAATCTCAGATAAAAATATGTTGATTAATTTTGAGGATAATTCTTGTCTTGTATATACTTCCTAATTTTTTCTTCATTATTATACTTGTTTTTGCAATTAATATTTCCACTTACAGTTTATTCTTTTCCTTTTTTAAAAAAAGGTAGGACTCACTGCTCTAAGTTTCAACTTAACATAAAGGAAAACTATTTCCAGTATATAGTGTGTGTGTGTGTAATGTATGTATATATGTGTGTGTGTATATTGGGACGCGGTGGCTCAGTGGCTAGGACGCTTAGCTTGTTGAGCAGAAAGGTTGACGCAGTTCGGGTCCCTAACACTGTGCAACGGAATGAGCTCCTGTTACTTGTCCCAGCTTCTGCCAGCCTAGCAGTTCGAAAGCATGTAAAAATGCAAGTAGAAAAATGGGGACCACCTTTGGTGGGAAGGTAACAGCATTCTATGCGCCTTCGGCGTTTAGTCATGCCAGCCACATGACCACGGAGACATCTTCGGACAGTGCTGGCTCTTTGGCTAGAAACGGAGATGAGCACTTTCCCCTAGAGCTGGAAACAATTAGCACATATGTGTGAGGGAACCTTTACCTTTATATATACACTATTGACTATAGACCAAGGAACAGTATACATGGTAATCATTTCTCTTGAAATTGTATTTGAAAAGATGTGATTAATCTTGAACAAGATCATTGATAATGAACAAAATAATTATTTTAAGGTGGCACTATGTGAACCAGGGATAGTGCATTGCTAAGATGTGTGCAAACTTCCAACCCTATTTGCTGGCATAAGTTTAATTAGAACTTTCACTGATTCTTCTTTAGTTGTTTGCTGTATTCTACAGATATTTCATCATTTCCTGCCATTTTCTGGCTTGGCAGTGCTGATCCAACATGATTTTTTGGTGTGACAAGTTTTTTGTAAGTAGCTCATGTCTTCTAAGATATCTTGTATGTTGCCATCCCTAGTGTACAGAATCATAGTACCTTTTCCATTTTTACTTGACCATCTTAAATTCGAAAAAAAGGAAGTAAAATGGAAAAGGTACTGTAAATAGTATCAATAAACTATTTATATATTGTTTCTTTTAAGATCATTTAAGGTTACAATGGTCTTCACTCATTTCTCCTAAAGTGAGACATAGCAGGATTTTTGACATATAATCCCCAAATTCTTGTGCACCAGACTTATTTATTTTGTATGTGTATTTTATATGTGTATGTATATATGTACCTTTTTAAACATTAGTTTGATCAAGTAGATTAAGATCAGTACATGCAATCTTGCCTCGTAAAGCAAGGATTTATTTGGGATATATTTTCTCTCCATCTCTTTCTGTTTTTTCAACCTGTTCCAATTCAATATCCAAATCCCTGTTGCATTTGAGAAGCGGTATATCTGGACATATATAGTGGAGCAATGGAGAATTCTGCTATTTGACACTCTCTAAATTTTTAGCAGTAGTCTGCTAACAGTACAATAATTTGCTTGTGCTTTTCTTTTCTTCGTTCCCTGTTCTCTTTTCTAATAATGTGACTTTGCTTACCAGTTGCTGCCTAATAGTGAAATAAAATCCCACATGCCAATTTGACTACAGCAAATTATCCAGAAGAGACTGCTTCTGTCCCATTTCAAATTGTCCCTGTAAGACTGAGACACCAATACCATTTAACCCACCAGCACACTTCTCTCTGTAGACAAGTGCTGCTATTTGTATTCCTGAAAGAAATTGTGTGCACTTCAGTTTTTACATAAATAATGTATGGGTGTTTGTCAATAGTTTCAGCTGAAAATATGTAACATTGTTACATATGTGAAAACTGTCTTTAGTTCACTAACAGGCATTCATAATGTTTAAAATATTCTAAAGAATAAATTTTAAGGTAAGTGTCCCAATTTGGTGTTATGTTCCTGTACTTATCTGATAGAAACAACTTCTCTTTTATAAATATTATTTCAGTGGTATAGAATAAAGTAACTGTTAGGTGTGAAGGCAAGCATTAACTTATTCTTGTATGAATGAATTGTGGGATGTTTTGCTCCTTCCTCTGTTGTGATTAATTTCCTAGTTTGTAGGAAAATAATTATCAATTTTGACAGGTAAGATGAGCTAATAACATGGAAGAAGTAGAAAAATCAGTGTACAAGGGGAAAAATACAAGCATGAGAAGTTAAATGCAGAATTGTTCATGTAATACCAAACCAATATTACAATCACATTCTTTGTAGTTCTTCCTATAGTCAGTCACTCCTACTGCAGTCTTTTTTAGATCAACATCAGTTGTAACTTGCCTATTACAAAGGTTTGGATTTAGTTGTTAATTATGTGATTAATGTGCAAGTGCATGTGAAGTAATGGTTTTGTGATCATCTTTAAGATTACAGCCTTTCTAACAGTTGAAAGACCAGAGTCAACTCTGAAACTTTAAGGAAAATTTGGTAATGTCTTAAGATGTGAATTGATTCTGTTCTGTTCTCTATTTTTCTTTCCTCGGGTGAATGTTTAGAATGTATCATAATAATTGTGAATTTTACACAGACCTTTCCAAACAAAACAGCCTGCTTTTTTGTAAAATGAACACATCATTAAGTTCTCATAATTGATATTTATGGTTATGTTGCTTTTCCTATTTGAGCCTTCTCATCATTTAAAATTATTCACTTTTGTCTTTTTATAAATAGTATTTATATTGCTGGTCTTTCATCTTTGAGGATGGTATAGTTCTGTTTCCTCTGCCAATATCAATAGATACTAAAATTCAATCCTTGGTTTAATTATTTTGAACATAAGGGACAAGTTCCAGATGATTCAAGAGTAGTTACATAGTTGAAGATTTGTTTACCTATTGTTTCCTGCAGAATAATTGATGCTAAATGGCTGTTCTTAAGGTGCAAGATCTAATGTGTAAGCACATAGTTGTTATATTTTTTTCTTTCTAATTTACTAAACATGATTCAATTTTCATATAATGGAATTGTGTATTTAATAGAATAACATAGTCGGAACGAACCTTGGAGGTCTTCTAATCCAACCCTCTTCTCAAGCACCATTTCAGTCAAATGGCTGTCCGGTCTCTTTTTAAAAGCCTCCAGTGATGAAGCACCCACAAGTTCTGAAGTCTGGTTGATTATTCTCACTGTCAAGAAATTTCTCCTTTACTTCTAGGTTGCTTCTCTCCTTGATTAGTTTTCATCCATTGCTTCTTGTCCTGCCTTTAAGTGCTTTGGAAAGCAGGTTGACATCCTCTATCATGTCACCTCTAGTCCTTTTCACAAGACTAGACATAACCAATTCCTGCAATCATTCTTCATATATTTTAGCCTGCAGCCCCTTAATCATCTTTGTTGCTCTTTTTTGTGGTGTTTATGTATATTCTATGCAGATTATCTTTGGACTCATAGTTATCACTGTCTTAGTTGTATAGCTGATGATGATTAAATGCTAATTAAATGGAGGCAGGACGGGCTGCAAATAACATAGGCAATTTCAACTAAACATGGGAAAATTCCTCATGTCTTTAAAATCTAAGTGTTTTTAAAAAGTAATAATAGTTGTTCCACTTTCAGAAATCAAAGAGAAGTCAAAATTTGACTACATTTTGTAGGTGAGATCATAAAGAAGGACTAGATGACTTCTCACTCTGAACCTTTCTAGTAGGTTCTCATTGTAATCACATTTGTAATCTAATTTCATTGTTCCAATCACAATTCCTTTGATAGATGGATTGGAGTATAAGGCACCTTCATTTTTATTGCTTCTTAACCAACTAAAAATGCTTTCTTCCCACTTAGCACACTCCAAAACCCTATGGATGTTTAAGAGGAGGATTTTTTTCTTTTCTTCCTCTGAAACTTAAATTGATAATCAGGATGCTGAAAGATAAGCTTGTCACTTAATATTGTCCTGCAAAGCACATTTACTATAAGAAGAAGAAATTAACTTTTAGCTGATGGCAAAGTTATCCCATTCATCCTCATGAGACAGATTATAATCTCATCATCACAGTATCTGAGATAGAAAACAGGAGAAAAAGGCAGAGTTGCACAAAACTTCCCCAGATTCATTAAAGAAGAACATAGATTAATCAAAGTACCTAAAAATAACCATAAATATACAACAATATGTTGTTTGTGTGTTTAATATTTGTTTCTAATGTGTCTTAGATTTTCCTTAGGGATACATTAAAACATATTCCCTTTTCTTCCAGTGAAAGAAATAGCAAGCATCAGAACTTTAATTTGTAGTTTGGATTGATTTTTGCAATGAAGGAAAATTACAGCTCCAGCTTTATGGGCTATTACGTCAAGTCAGTATATCTTCAAATTATTTTCATACTTAATATGCATGCTATAGAAAAATAGTTTATGTAATTAAAAAATTAAGATGGGCAGATTCAAGCATCCTTTTATTTTAATTTCTGTCTATGATGCTAGATTGCATTAACAGAGGGATAGAATCAAGATCACAAAATATTAGTGCTGAGGAAGTATTAGTACTACTTTGTAAAGATGTAGTAAATCCACACTTAGATTACTGCATCCAGGTTTGATTGCCATATTATTAAAAGAAAGGTGTTGAGACACTGGAAAGATTGCAGAAAAGAGCAACAAAGAATAATCTGGAGGCTGGAGTGGCCAAGCAATGGTTGAAAATTAACCAAGGAGAGAAGCAACTCAGAGAGAAGGAGAAATTTCCTGACAGTAAAAATAATTAACCAGTGGAACCATGTGCCTTCAGAAGTTGTGGGTGCTCCATCACTGGAGGCTTTTAAGAAAAAACTGGACAGCCACTTGTCTGGAATGGTATAGGGCAGTGATGATGAACCTTTTTGGCACTGAGTGCCCAAACCGGAGTGTGTATGCATGGGTGCGTGCTGGAACACCAGAAACCTAAAGACCAGCTGACTGGCATGCAGATGTCTGTTTTTTGGTTGTTTTATTGGGCTGTTTTTCAGGCTTTTGGGGGACTGTTTTCAGGCCGTTTGGTAGGGAAATGGCCTGAAAAAGACCCAAAAATGCCCCCCAAATTTCCCCAAAACATCCTGAAAAATAGCCTGAAAATGATCCGAAGAACAGTCTGAAAATGGCCTGGAAAATGACATATTTTTTCGGCCATTTTGCTGGTGCTCTAGCACTCACAAAGACCAGCTGGCTTGCGCGCATGCCCATAGAGCAGGCTCTACGTGCTACCTCTGACATGCATGCCATAGGTTCGCCATCATGGGTGTAGGATCCCCTGCTTGGGCAGGAGGTTGCACTAGAACACCTCCAAGGTCCCTTCAGACTCTGTTATTCTTTTCTGTTCTCCAACTCCTAAAATTCCTCTGTCCTTGTTTTCGGCTTAGATATGAAAACAGTGCTTCAGTTCCTTACTTGCCTATCAAAATCATTGGATACTCTGATCTGAAAATTTTCATTGTTTCCCTTAGCTAGAGTTACTTTTCCAGTTATGGGAAAGATAGATTATTTAGACGCTCAGTAACAAAAGCAATCTAAGTTAAGAAGAAAAGGTTCACAGTAGAGAGTAAGACCACAGTGTCTTTCAATTGTCATATTGTTGAGTTCTCAAGTATAATAAAATCTGCTTTGTTTTCTCTGTACACTGCCCAAGTCTATCCTAACATTTTTCCGATAAGCATTGGATCTTCCCATGCTATGTAGCATATTGGGCAGCAAGGGATCTCCAGTAATGTCAGATTTGGGTGAGTAGATCATCATCTTCCCATGTGATGTTTAAAGTCTTTAAGTCTATGAATATTCTTCACCCTGTATTTCAAGGGTGTCATTTGGCATCAAGGGGATCCATCTCATTGCCATCTTGGGACTTCAATTATTCTTCATATGGAGTTTATGACCTGCAAATCGGAGTCTCTTCGGTGCTACTATGTTATGTAATTTGCAGGAGGAAACCCTTTTGGCGCACTTCTTCATGGTCAAAATATTGAATCTTTACAATTCAACAAAGGCATCTTTAGAAGGTGTCAGGCAGGGGTGGGATACAAGAGGGTTAACTACCGGTTCGGGATTTACGAGCTTCCCTGCATCAGCAGCTGCCTGCAGAGAAGCAGCCTTTGAAACAGCCCTCTTTTCTTGCTTTTCTAACTGCAGCTGTGCCTCGTTCGGCAGCTGACATTGAAAAATCAGGAAATAAAGGTCAGATAAGAGCCCAGGTGGGTGGGTGAGCAAAAACATCAACAGACATAGAACCGGTTCTAGGTCTGCTGCTCTTCAAAGCTACCAGTTCTACAGAGGTGGACAGAACCGGAAGAAACCCACCCCTGGTGTCAAGTATCTTGTTAATACTCATTGGTGCCTTCTAGGTCTAAGGGGCATGAATACCTGTCAGTATCATTAGAGGCAAGCTAATGGAATTTGTATCATTTTTATGGTCCTAGAAATGGCTCAACAATTTAAGTACAGAAATATTTAAATTAATGTTATATTATTTTATTAAAACTACTTTTCTGGTAATGTTTGGGACATGCAAACACACCCACAGTTAGAGAAAGATTATTGGTGTTATATAAATTTTAGTAGCAAACATTGTTTTCCAGCAGATTATTAAAACCCCATTACTTATTAAATTAAATCCAAACTTGATTATGTTGTCCTAATTTGGATGTTGTAATTACTTTTTAAGGCAAATTCAGGGTCAGATAACAGTGTGCAAGATTTTGAACTGTCTTGTTCTACCTTGTTCTCCAGACATTTCTCAAGTGATGATGAACAAACCAAAATGTTTGAAAAGAGATGGAAGACAAAAATGGTTGTTGGAATTCAAGATAATATCTTGACAATGAATCTGAGAGCAGTCTTGGGATAGATTCAGGATGCAGCTAGAACTCCCAAAGCTGGAGAAATAGGCAGTAGTCTGTCACTTATTTTTGAAGATGTATCTGCCCCAGTAAAACTGCACCATCTGAAACTCAGTTCCTCTCTTTAGAACATTTTTGAGTTGGTAGCCACACTAGGGTATGTAAATTGATGCTTACAAATAGACAAGAGAATTTTTTTTTATTAAATAAAAGAATGCAAGTAATAAGCCTATAATTTTTAAACAAAATTATACCAGCTTTTCCTAAGTAAAATTTTACAAATATATAACACAGCAGTTCTTAAGCTAAATTTCTAGGCTTAATTTCTGAATAGAGAGGTTTTAGACTGGAACATAATTCCCAGCTTAATTGGATCTTGTAGCATGTGTGTTCTCTTGAGTGCTGTTGAGATTTATTTGGCAAATTCTATTTGTGTATACATAGAGAAAAGGTGAATTCTTTACAAATTATAGTTTAGTATAAGTTGCCATATTTTTCTTTGTTCACAATCTTTTTCTTTCATCTGTTTCTTTGGACATTGATACACAAAGCCACTCTTAAAGCAAAGCATAACCTGATTATTATAATTTTTAAAACAATGTATTGGGTTTAATGAAGAACAGACTTGAATTGATTTTCGTTCCTTTTCTTATCTTTGTGTTTTTGATGTACAAATATGAAAGATTATAATTGTAAGTTATGTGTCTTTCTTTCTTTCCTTTTTTTTAAAGAAGTTTTAAATGAGTTCATGAGGTTTCCAGGACTTGTTTCTTGTCACTTCTCCATCAGCTCAGTCCATTTAATCCAAGCTTCTCAGCTGTATGACTCCAGCTCCTGTTGTGAGTGATCGGCCTACTTGAGTGCTCTCAGCTTCTCCTGTCACATCACATTTGCATAAAAGAGGACAGATAACCAAATTTGAGTGCACAAATGAAAATGCTAAGCGCCAAACCTGTCACAGTTGTTGTTCAACTAATTGTGAAAAATTTGATTTGCTAGCTTTTTGCTGTTCATCATGTGGGCCCCCATCTCAAATTTGCTGTAGCTTTCTGCTACTATGTATGTACCTTCTGAACTATATGCACAAGCTGGTCGCCCAAGGGATTACTTACCTCTCCTACTAGCTTTTAATGTTGCCTCATCTACTTGACTAAATTAGGCCACCATGGCAAACAAACACATAATTAAAAACCTGGTAAGACAACTGCAGACACATCCTCTTAAATTGATTTTTTTTTCTTTTGTAGTTGTGTGCTGAAACCCAGTTGCTTCTCTTCTTCCACCCCTCGCTCCTCTATCTTATGTTATTTTGAAATAAATGGATTGTTTTCCCTCTCTGAATTCTGAATTCCAATCGGCTTGACTTTATAGATTATTTTCTATAGAAGTGTGACAGATCTCTTTAAAACTTTAAGTCTCTCATCTCCAAAATGTTTTTTTTTTTCTATGAAAAATATAGCATAAAATTGTTATGAGTCTGCAAATTTCCACATGGTACTATTGATATATTACCGGTACTTTCATTCATAGTCAGCTAAAAGAGATCATTGCCAATCTGCTTCTTTGAGCAAATTTTAAGGAATGCTGTTTTCATATTGCTATGTTCTATAGTCAGAGTCTTCTTTACACCTTCCTCGGGAAACATAATAAAACAGCAGTCACAAGCCCAAGAAGACTTACAAGTATGTTCAGATGGATGCAAGTTGAAGCTCTTGCCTTGATTACCTCACATTTTAATTGAGTTCATTATGTGAACTGAATCCACTGGACATGTATATATGAAACATGTACAAATAATATTTTATCTGTAATTGCTAATTCTAAGAATATTTGGTAAGTGATTCAGTGTATACTAGATATATGAAGCAGGTTTCATCCTGTCCCTTGTGTGTGTGTGTGTGTTATAAGTTAAAATTAAGAATTTTTAAAAACATATTACTTTGAAAGGGTCTGGAGGATCTCCAGGAGTTGCCAGACCATACTTTTAAGTACAATGCTATGGAGAATATGTAATGTTAGGGAAAAAAAACCTTATCTTTTCCTTATAAGTTCAAAAACCCATGCTTAAATGAAAGAACTTAATTAAAATGGAGATACTATATCTGTAAGGACTGAATTTTTAACTGTCGTTCAAAGACAAGCGATGCCATCATTTGAGTTGTGCATGCATCCATTTTTACCTCAGGTAGCAGAATTTTAGTTTCCATAATGAACTGAGTTTCTAAAAGCTAATCAGGTGTAAGATGGACTCTATTTTTTTCTTGTCCAGAGTGTGAAATTATCCGACAGAGTGTTTGCACAGAACTGACATAAGATATGTACCAAGTCTAGCAATCTATTAAATTTTTGAACAAATATTAGTGGGAAACTGTTTCGTTCCGTTCCCTTAGGTCTTAAGCCTGCAGTTTCCTCTTACCCTCCTATTAGACAACTATTGACATTTGATTAACAGCAATGCTTTCTCTCGCTTCCACTAGTACCCCTGTGCGTTGTGCTGGGATTTTTCTCATTTGCCCCTGTCCACTTGCGCAAATATTCTCCTCCCCAATGCTTACTCTCTGACCGAGTATGAAAATGAAAAGCCTCCACACACACGCAGCTTGATTGCTACGGAGACTATGGCTGATTCTTTGTTAGTAATCTACTCATGGTTGAAACTCTCTTCACTGGTTAAAAGCTTGGAAGTTCCACACCAAGTTACATGGAAAGTTTGCTTGCTTGCTTGTAAGTAGCTCCTAGTTAACCTGACCTGAAACCTGGTCCAACTGGCTAGATGAAAATGGTAACATGACAGTATTGTTATGAAATACAGGTCGTTCTTGACTTCCAACAGTTTGTTTAATGACCATTCAAAATTACAATGGCACTGGAAAAAGTGACTTATCGTATTTCACACTTACGGTCGTTGCAGCATCCCCTTGGTTATGTGATAAAAATTTGGATGCTTGGTCACTGGCAGGTGCTTATGAAGGTTGCAGTGTCTTGAGATCATGTGATGATCACTTTTTGTGACCTCCTGAGGATGGGGAAGCCAGATTCCCCATTGGTCAATCTGATGAATCGCCACCATGTTACTAACTTAACAACTGCAGTGATTCATTTTAACAAAATTTGTATAGAAATTTGTATTGCAGTCACTGACCAGAATGCAATCAGAATGTTGTTGTGCTGGTGTTCTACTTCTAGAATAAAGCTTTACTATTTCTCTCCTGCTATAACCCTGTGTGCTTAATGTGCTGTTATGATGGGTTTATTGCAGTGGTGGGATTCAATTTTTTTTTACTACCAGTTCTTTGGGCATGGCTTGGTGGACGTGGCAGGGGAAGGTTACTGTAAAATCTCCAATCAGAGATAGTATTTGCCAGTTCTCTGAACTACTCAAAATTTCCGCTAGCGGTTCTCTAGAATTGGTCAGAACCTCCTGAATACCACCTCTGGTGTATTGTAACTTGGGGGAAAGCAATTGGTGGAAAAACAAAAACTGAAAGTAGTTTTGATTATACTAAACCTCAGATAAATCCATAATCTGCCTTCTCAGCATTAATTACAATGTAAATCTTTGGCCAACCCTAGACTGGATTCCAAGGGTTAAATCTACATCTAGTTAGCTAAATCCAACTTAAATTGGAATTAACAACTCATTTGAACCTTGTCCTAGTAATTTCAAAGGCATCCATATTCAGATAACTTAAATTACAGGTACCGTAGTTCCTAACTTAAAACCATTCATATAGTGACCATTTGGAATTAAAAAGGCACTGAAAAAAGTGTCTTACGACCGTTTTCCACAGAACCATCACAGCATTCCTATGGTCACAAGATCAACATTTGGACCTTGGCATCTGGCTCATATTTATGATGGTTGCACTGACCCAGGGTCATGTGAACCTTCTGACAAGCAAAGTCAATGGGGAAGCCAGATTCACTTTGCCATCGTGTTATTAAGTTAACCCCAGTGATTCACTTAACTGCAGCAAGAAAGGTCTTAAAACAGGGCAAAATTCACTTAACAACTGTCTTGCTTAGCCATGGAAATTTAGGGCTGAACTGTGGTCATACGTTGAGGACTATCTGTACTACAGAAATTTATTGATGTGCTAGCAGGAATTAGCACTTAAGATTTTTTCTGGAAAAAAAAAAAGAAGGGCTTCTACAGACAATCCCATTCCCATTAGAAGTTCTGGGAACTTAGCCCTACAACAAACATCAGATCTTCTACTTCAGGAAGTCTTGTTGGGTCCTAATAATTTTCTTAATAACTCTTTAGCCTCTGCTGAGATGATGGTTTTTTTTCCTCATCCTACAACTCTTCTGATAATCAGGAAATCTGCTGTCATAGGAACAATCAGCTGATTGCTAGAAAACCTTTTGGGAAATACATAGTAAAGAATCTAGTCAAAAACCAGGAAGAAACTCATCTACAAACAAAAACCACCAAAACTGAAGTGGCATCCTTCAGTCTCAAGAGACGATAGTATCGTGCTCTGAAAAGAGATCCTAAAACAGCATGTAGTATGGCTAAAAAGGCCAATTCAAGAGTGGCAATCCCTTCCATACTGAGGACAGATACAGTCTGTCCCCTGTCCAGTCCCCCAGATTTCACTGGATCTGGGACTGCCTCTTTGTCTCGGCCTGCCAAATGAGTGTCTCTTTGAATTGAAGACAGCCAGGGGTGGGATTCAACCAATGTTACTACCGTTTTGGTGGCTATGTTTTGCTGCATGCACGTGTAAAAAAAAACAGCTGTACCGCCTGGACAGTTGAAAAACTGGGTGCATAGCGTTTGGAAAACCTCTTTTTTCCTGCTTTTCAACCTCAGCCGTGCTGTGCAAATCAGTTGAGGTTGAAAAAGCAGGAAATAAAGGACAGGTAAGAGCCCGGGGTGGGTGGGTGGGCCAAACAGCAGCAAACAAAGAACCGGTTCGGTGTCTGCTGCTCTTCAGAGCTACCGGTTCTGCAGAACCGGGCAGAACCAGTACCATCCCACTCCTGAAGACGGCCATGCTGTGTCTTTAGACTCCAAGCTGAACAATCAGAGGTAAATCACATCACCAAAATAATAATTGCAAAAACAAAACAAAAAAGATGGAAGGGATGTTGCATCTTCTGCGTCATTTTGTGAACGTAATAATGTTAACTCATTAGCTCGCATGGCTTAATATGAATTTGGAAAATATGGCATAACTCTGATTCCAAAATTACAAAGTACTAATCCAGCTATTGGATAAATCACAAAACCTTTACATTTTTAATCTAGTACACACATTCATGGATGCTGCTGTCACAAAGATTTATATAAAAACTTATACAATGATCTGGGCTTACATTGAATTTATTTGAAAAGAGAATTTTATTAAGCATCCTGTTTGAAGGGATATAAAAAGTATGCAAAGATTGTATTCATCACAAGTGTCCTCTTATAAAAGTTTGACTTGGTAAGGTTTCTTTGTTTCAAGTTTTGCTCGGTTTGCTAAATTCCCATTTTTTAATAGTATCTTTAAAAATCTTGAACTAACTTCATGATTCCCTTGTTAATCACAGCTGTTGATTAAATGCTACACTAAGAGTAAGGGATAGTAAGATCAATTTTATTTAAATCACCCCCATTTTTGTCAATTGGGAGAGCTAGATAATAGGCCATAGAACCCAAAGCTTTCCAGTTTTCACAATATGAAGTTCAAAAATGCTGAGCCTCAGACTGAAAAAAGATTTTAAAAGTGCATTTGTGCTTTTCTTAATTGAGGCAAGGGCATCCATTTCTTGGAGTTAATATGTGCATAGTTTGGGATAAATTCTGACCAGCAGGATCTCAGGATGATTTGGAAGAATTCAAGCTTTCTACAGTGGACTTTATAAGGATGTGGTTGGATCACAGAGACACTCAACAATAAAATAGCAATAGCAATAACTGATTAGACTTGTATACCACTCCATAGTAGAAAACAGCACTCTCAAGGTGGTTTTACAGAGTCAGCATATTGCCCCCTAACAACCCGAGTCCTCATTTTACTGACCTCGGAAGGATGGAAGGCTGAGTCAACCTTGAGACGGTGAGAATCAAGTAGCTCGCCTAGTCCCATCCATCCAGCAGAGGACTTCTGGATTTGTATGTGTGACAGCCATGAACATGGCTCCTACACTTCAATAACCTGAGGTTTGCTGAATAAACCACAATTGGCTGGCTTCGTGATCATTAGCTATAAGTGATTATTTGAAATTATAATGCATGGATTATAATGCTTGGCCATGCCAAGGCAAAACAAGCCATATGAGCGCAATGTGTAAGCCCAAATTGCGTGGGAAGCTTAGTATTATCTATCCATTGGCTAGCCATTTTGAGAGTAATTTGTTCAAAAACAGAACATCCATCTTCAAAGTAAACTCTGATTGCTTTTTAAATAAGTTCCAAATTCTCTCAGGCATATTATGGCAGGAAAGGTGGGGATAAAAAGCTAAACTTTCTTCTAGGGGAATTACTTTCAGGAAGAGAAGAGTATGAGACTATTCTGGGAGCTATGGTGTCGAGTGGAAGCCTTCATTAACCTAGATAATTCAAGACAAAAATATGAAGGCATCAGATTGAGAAAGGCTGAAATAATATGCTAAATTCCTCTCTCCCCCCCCTCTCTCACACACACATCAAGTTTTTAGTGCAAGATTTTTGCAATTAGCAGAGCAGTTCCTCAAGAACTTTATTGCATTTTTCAAATGTAGAAATAATTCTCTTCCCATGCAATCCAAAGGACTATTGATGGACTCTGTCTGAAATAGCAGTCTGGATTTGAATCCAGCAATGCAAAAGGGCAAACAAGCTCCAGCACTACTTTCAGGTTCGAGACAGTACAAGGTCAGAAAGGAGGAGCTGAAGAACCTCAAGGTACAACCTTCTGATCCATCTTTACGGAACCAACATGGTCCCCTGAGGAATCAAACCCTTGCATGACATAGATTTGTAGACTCGGGTAACCTCAACAAGACAGTCAACTTTCCTCTCCTCTGAACACTTTATACTACCATAATGTGAAAAGTCAAAAAGAATTAAAATCCTGTCTCCTGTTCTGTGAAAGATGCCAAGTTGGTCTTGCCATTTGACATCATGGTCTTGAAGGTAAGAAGTTGTAGCCTCCTAGGTGTCAGCTTTGGAAGCCATAATGAGATATGATGCTTCCACGCTGCCACAAGCTTGAGAAAGTGGGAAGGGGGTGGATTCAATTGAAGCTCTTAAGAAGACAAAATTAAATTCTTTTGTTAGTTCAAGGTCATTGAGTATGGCACAGGATGAAATTAGGATCTTACTTTTGGACGGATCGTGATTGGGCCCTGTGATGTGATGACGGCCAAGGTGGGATGGTTTTGTAGTTTGGGAAATTGTAGGAAGCCCGGAAACTTTCAGATTTGGGATTCCACAGATGCGTCAGTTACTATCCTAATAAAGGTATTTCTGATATATGTTTGTCTCAGAGTTACTGATTGGAATGGAGGGTTTCTGGAATGCCTTATTCCTTTGGCCAGAATGTTAGTTTGGCGAGCTTTAAGGCTTTCTCCGGTTACAATAGAGGTGGCATGTGAAGAGGGATAAAGAGACCAATTAACCAATTTTTCTTGTCTATTCTCACATACCCAGACATGTTCTGTACAATCCCCAGTTTTGATGTATTATTTTAATTAATCCAAGTCTCTGATTTCTGAGAGGAGAAAAAGCAGGTTAGCAAATGTAACAATGCTCGGGAGTTTCTTCATCGTAAAAGACACATAATTTCAACCATTTAATAAGGTAGATTTATTCTGGGTAGTTTAGTTTGCCCATGCACTCAAACAACCCTCCCCAAAGACAACATTAAAAATGTGATTAGTTAGCTGCCATCAATAACACAAAATAGTAAAACACTCTCTGAAGGGACAGCTTTGTGGAGGGCACTGCACAGTGTGTAGTAAAAATATATGGCCTAATAAGTTTACATTTGCAGGCTCATTTGTTAAAACTCTTGAATTTCTAATTTGTGTCGGAAAGATAAATGGATGGCGCCTCAGTAAAGTGTGAGATTAATACTGATAGATGGGGATTCAGTTTTTTTGTTAGGCTCTGACTTCCATGCAACCCAGTAGGCAGTTCAAGGGAAGAACCAGATGTAAATAAAAAGGACGGGCATTATTTACATTGGTCAACATCAATTACTTGGGGAATTTTTTTTGCAACTTTATAACAGCAGTGGAAATTATTTTAAATTCATTTGATAATCAAAGATTTGGCCAGCATTAAGTCCACTAAAATGATTGACTTCTTCTTCTTCTTCTTCTTCTTCTTCTTCTTCTTCTTCTTCTTCTTCTTCTTCTTCTTCTTCTTCTTCTTCTTCTTCTTCTTCTTCTTCTTCTTCTTCTTCTTCTTCTTCTTCTTCTTCTTCTTCTTCTTCTTCTTCTTCTTCTTCTTTTTCTTCCTCCTCCTCCTCCTCCTCCTGAATCTGAGATAGGCAGATGTTGACTAATGGTGATTTTGTCAATGCAAATGGTTCAGGTGGTGCTCCTGATGTTTTTAAATTGTACTCAAGAGTGGTTATTACTATTGATATTATTTTTGTTTTGTTTGGCACAGTCATTCTTTTGCCTTTCTTAACAACAATTATTAAATCTGGAGTGTTGTTATTATTTCGAGGGCAAAATGCTCTTTGCAACACGTTTGTAGGAAAAGTATAGAGCGGGACCAGAAACATAACATGCTTAAAATAAGTCCAATTATGTTTAATCTCTTGATCAATAGATCTAACTAAAAAGGATACGTGAGTCTTAAGCCTACATGTTGCCTTTTAAATAATAGTGAATTATAGGAAATACACCAAATGAAGGACAACATACAGTTTTTATAGATTTTTTTTTTGTCAGAATACAATTACAAATACTGGTATCCTAATCTTTTTCTGTTCGGTTCCTATCACTGAATATACATTAAACTGAAAACGATTATTCATCAAGATTAACGGATTAATAAGAATGCGAATTCATGTCATTCCAATCTGAAGCCAATGTCCTGTGTTAATATTGATTTTCTACAGAAAACTATGAAACGGAAGCCACATCTGTATTTTATATTTTAGATGAATGGTAGTCTGTTTATGAGAAGGCTGGGATATATAGTCAAGTTTCATAAACTCTTCTAACAAACCAATTTGAAGAATTCTGAATGTTTGAGTCACATTTCTTACTTACTGCTTATGTCTCATCCATAGGTCACGCGACTTTAAGGATCACAATGCTTCTGCCTTATCTAGGCCAACTCAAACACTGATGTTCTTGTTACAAATTGCCTTGAAGGCAGTCTCTTAATGTAAGCAGTCAGAAAACAGGTTGGATTTCTAAGGTTTAATTTCTCAGACTGATGCCCTTAACTTTTACTTTACAGTACTTAGGAAGTAGGATGGATTCAGGCAATCCAATTAAAATGTTCCAACTTCCTTTGGCTTATATTTAGAATATTGTTCTTCATTTTTGCATAGTAACAGGCATTTGCATTTTGCATTGTATTGCATTCAGCACATTGCATTCAACCCTGCATTGATATTCCCTGGGAAATAATTTCTTCTTAATTACGAAAGCACTAACATGAATGAGCAAGACGAATTGTATGGTGGCCCTTAAAAAAATGGTAACCAATGATAATTATACAAAAGACAGAACAAAGTAAATTTCTTTAATTTCTTGAACAAGCTTATGGATTTCTGACAACTGAATTACTCAACAAGAGAGTTTTGGTTAAGTACTTTGGGTGCTTCCAGGCAAACCTTTCTTAAATATAACATACTCTATTTCTTTCACATAATGTTATGTGTGGTCCAATTGACATTTTATGCGGATGATCCATATGACAATCTCATATTCATATTTCTTTGATTTTTCTTTCAGAGATGAAGACGGTATCACAGTATTCAGAAGTACTCATTTTTCTGTCTTAAGAATTCCACTAGTTTTAGATCAAAGCTAGCAAAACAAAATTTTATGGCTATTTTTATTTAAATGTGTCCATTCAAAGTATCAGGAAGTATTGCGCAAATATTTATGGCATCCATCTGGTTTCCCCATTGTCAGAAGGTCACAAAAGGGAATCACATGACGCCAGGACACAGCAATGGTCATAAATATGAGTCAGTTGCCAAGTGTTTGAATGTTGATCACGTGTGTCAGAGTTCCAGCAAAACTCCATTCCACCAATAACTCTGAGACAGGCATTTCTCAATGGTTCCTTTTATTTGGATAGTAACTGGCACAACTGTAGAGTCCTGAATCTGAAAGTTCTGGGCTTCCTTGCAATAAGTAAAAACTACAAATCTGTCCCTTGCATCTATCATCACCATCTGTCCCAAGTTAAGACTTTCTCTCACTTATGCACAAAACAACCTGACCTTGAATCAGAAAAAGAATGTTATTATATCTAACTAGACATACTCCAATACATTCCTCCCTCGCTCTTTCGCAGGCTCAATTCTGGCAGCATGGGAGCATCGGATCTCAATGTGGCTTCCAAAGCTGACAACGTGATCATAAGGATTCTGCAATGGTCATAAGCATGAAAAACAGTCATAAGTCACTTTTTTCAGTGCCATTGTAACTTTGAACAATCACTAAATGCACTGTTGTAATTTGAGGATTACCTGTATAGCAATATTTTGGATTGTCATGGATCACAGTTTTAGCAGGATGAACTGTAGCTCATATTTAAAAAAAAAAATTTAAGGAAGTATTTTTCCTTCAACTAATTGACTTTTGTTTTAAAATTAAATTGGCTAACTATTTCAGCAAATTAAAGGTTTGGATTCTGTTCTATGGATGACACTCAACTGGATCAAATCCTAATTTGACTATCTTAAATGAATGTACAAGGCAGGATTTTTCACCCATATTTTTTCATGTATTTTTAATAGAATATGTTATTTCCGTGCCTCCATCTGTCACAAAACAATATAATAACTGGTTCCAGAATACAATATACAATGAAGGATGCTTAGGTGTTAGTGCTGGGGCCAAATGAGAAGAACATCCTTGTAATGGAAAGGACAAATTGACTCCATAACTGACCATTGGATCAAGAGCCAGTTGATAAAAAAAAGTAGCACAACTTTTCCATTCAGCTAAGAAAGAAGAAAACGCTCTGATCTCAAGCAGCACCCAAAACATCTCCTCATCTCCTAGTTTCGTCTTCAGTTTACATTGTGTGTTTGCATATGTGTGAGTTATAAGCCTAGGGACAAAGCTTGCATTTATATCTTGAATTATGTATAACACTTAGTCCATTTAAATGCTCTAGGGGAAAAAAAAGCTTAATGCCTTTGTTTAATACTGTTAACAAATGACACAGAATCTGAGCTATACAGTAGGTTCAGATCTACAGTATCAACCTTTTATATACCTGCTGCTCTGAGTTTTGACACATCCTCTACCTAAAAATTAGCAGCAATAAATATTGCATGACCTTGCCCATAAAGGAGAATATTTCTAGCTCAGGAGTGAAATGAGGGGGGTCTTTGGTGCTCTCTGCGTTTGGTTGTTTTCTCACAGATGTTTCATTACCCAACTAGGTAACATCATCAGTGCTAACACTGATGATGTTACCAAGTTTGAGTAACGAAATGTCTGCAAGAAAACAGCCAAGCTTGGATGACTTGCTTCAAGGAAAAGGTAAATATTTCAGATCTACATATATAAGAGGTCAATATTGCTTGATTCTTATGATGAGCTTTAGCAGAAACAGAAAATAGGTGTTTCAGGAAGACAGATTCTGGCAAGTCTCCTTTCCTGTAGTATTGTAAGTCCATGGACTCATTTGATTTCATGATTTTCTACTCCATATTAGAAAGCAAGAAACTGAAACAACTAAGAAGTACCTTCCAAAAATTCATATAAAAAACAATGCAATCTCATAGACGTATTGACTTCTATAAATGGATCTTGCAGTCTATAGATAATTAAAGTGGAATTAACATAGCATACCATGTAAAGTTCCACCTGGAGTTATCCTTGTATTCCATTGTGAAAAGAATATTAATCATCGGATCTTCCTTTGTGGTGACCTTCTGCAATAAATCTGATCAACTTTGCCTGGTAATCAATAAAACAATGAGTAAGCAAATTAATGCCCATTCACAAAATTACTACCTTCAGTATAAATTTGGAAAATCCCCATTTTTAAGATTATATTCTTAAGAATGCTGAATGGAGATGTTGCTACCTTCCAGGCAATGTCACATTTGCCAATTGTATAACTTCTCCTTAAAGAGTCTTTAAGGACCTTCCCTAATACATTCTTCAACTGCCTCACCACAGCTGGGAATATGGGCCATAAAGCTGAGACACTTTACAAAAAGAAGCTAGTTTATAAAGCTAGGAACCTTAAGGTCTAGACTGAGGATCGATATAATCCCATCAGTAGCTGCTGAGTGGCACACTGACACCAGTCTTTCCATTTAAGACCAGCAAATAGATTGCCAGGTTGTCCAATAATCTGAGGGGATATCATAAGGATAATCTATTCTTCAAAGCTCATGAAGGCAGGAGAAGAAACAATGGATGGAAACTAATCAAGGAGAGATCCAACCTAGGAGAAATGTCCTAACAGTGAGAACAATTAATCTATGGAACAGCTTGCCTTCAGAAGTTGCAGATGCTCCATTACTGCAGGTTTTTAAGAAGAGATTGTCATCTATTTGTCCAGAATAGTATAGGGCAGGGGTCTCCAACCTTGGCTCCTGGAAGCCTGGCGGACTTCAACTCCCAGAGTTCCACAGCCAGCAAAGCTGGCTGTGGAATTCTGGGAGTTGAAGTCCGCCAGGCTTCCAGGAGCCAAGGTTGGAGACCCCTGGTATAGGGTCTGGGGGTTGGACTGGAAGACCTTCAATCTCCATTCTAGCTCTGTTATTCTGCATTCTGTTTATTATTTAAATTTCAGGTGTCTGGATACGGAGTTCTACCAAGTCATGTCATCCTGAAAGATGCAGTTTCATCATAGTGCCTAGAATTAAAAATAAAAACAGGATAAAAGTAAAATGTGGCAATTTCTGAGAATAGTATGGAGATAATAGTGATATGTCAAAAAGGACAATAAGATGTTTTAAATGCTAATGTCTTAGAAATCAAGGGACAGAAATACCAAGAGAGTGTCGGGAAAAGGTGAGGCTGAAGTTGTAAGTGGAGAAATATTAAACTGGTATAACTGAAATAATTGGGGGGGGGGGATCAATATAGTTTTCTGTGGTGGAGAGGATATCAAAAAGATTTGCTTTAAATGTGTCTGGGAAGGTGTTTTGTAGAATTCTAAATGAAATGGCATTGAAAGTGTTAAGTCCTGGGCATGGGCGTAAGAACGGAGACGAGGCATCGGACTGTGACTTCAACTCGATTTAACAAGAAAGACTGGAGCGGAAAACTTGGGCAGCAGTAGCTCTTTTATAGAGCTTGCTGCCGTTAAACACCCAATGAACTGAGTCTATCGCTTTCACAAGCGTCCAATCAGGGGCTTCCGTTAACAGCCAATCAGACTGGCTAAGCCTGACCAATCGCGACTCGCTATTCACGGGCCAATAAGAATTGCAGGATTACAAGCCTGTTGTAAGATGAAGCTGTTTCGGTTGTATCTCTGCGATGGTTTAATCCATAACACCCCTCCACCCTTGGTTCCATCTGAGGGGTGGGGTGACGTATTCATGCAGATAGGCAGGCCGCTTCACCTGTCTGCTCAACCTGCACTGTTCCACCGGGTTTCGTTCTGGTTCTAGTTCTGGTTCTGGCTCTGGTGGGCTGTCCGCTGGGCTGGATAGTGAAGACTGTAGTTCCGGGTTGCCCTTGTTGGCGCTGTCTTCCGGGTTCCCTGGATCCACCTCCGTCGCGGTGTTGTCACGTGACAAGGCCGCTCCCCAGTCCGGTTCTCCCTCGGATGGTGAGTATCCCCTGGACTGTTGGGTTTCGATTTCTTCTTCGTCCTCCTCCATGTTCCTTCCCCCCCCCCCAGCTGGATGTTCCGGCGCTAATCGGGAATGGAGTTGGTCTATGTGGCGTTTTCACATCTTACCGTCTGCCATTTGTAGACAATATGATCGGGGTCCCGTAAGTTGCGTTATGGTAGAGGGGACCCACAATGGGTCGCCCGAGAAGTTTTTCGCAAACATGAGGTCACCTTCCTGGAATGCCCGACACTTACTGCTGGATCCCGGGGGCTGTTCTGGCGTGTAGTTTGGGTGGAGGCGATCAAGATGCGAGCGAAGTTTCCGGCCCATCAGGAGTTCTGCTGGGGTTTTGTTCATGGTGCTGTTTGGGGTTATATGTTGAATAAAAAGCATTCGGTTTATTTTGTCGTCAATGTCACTGTGGTCCATTTTATGCAGGGTCTGTTTTACAAATTGAACCATTCACTCAGCCCTACAATTGGCTGCAGGGTGAACTGGCGATGTTAAAGCATGGCGGATGCCCCGATCAGCCAGGTATTGTTCAAATGGCAGAGCAGTGAATTGGGGGCCATTATCTGAGACGAGGAAATCAGGAAGTCCGTGGGTAGCAAATAGTTTATTCAGTTTTTTAGTGACTGCGTCTGTGGTGGTGCTTTCCATTTTTTGGACTTCAAGCCAGTTTGAATAGGCATCCACTGTTAAGAGGAAAGTGTGTCCTCTTGTGGGTCCCGCAAAATCGATGTGGATACGGGACCACGGACCTCGAGGTGTTTCCCACTGAGTTGGGGGAGTCTTTGGAGGAGTAGGGCGAGTCTCCTGGCATTTACTGCATTTTGCTACCCAAGTTTCTATTTGTCTATCTAAACCAGGCCACCATGCGTAACTCCTGGCTAGTGCCTTCATCCGCACGATGCCTGGATATCCCTCGTGCAGCATTTTCAATACCCTATATTGTAGCTTTTCCGGGACTTTGACTCTGTCTCTCCATACTATGCAACCCTTTTGGAAGAACAGTTCCGTTTGACGATTTTTAAGTGGTTTAAACGTGTCATCAGTTTCACTGATCCGCCAACCGCGTTCTACCCAGCTGAGGACTCATGCCAAAATAGGGTCCTTTTTTGTCTCTAAAGCTATGTCTCGAGCGGTTAATGGTGGCGATTTGAGGGTTTCTATTTGTAGTACGGTAACGGTCAGAGCAGGGTCCTCTATAATGTCTGGTAGTGGTGCGTGGCTCAAAGCGTCAGCGTGGGGAATGGTTTTCCCCGGGCGGTGTTGCAAACGGTAATCATAGGTGGCTAAAAATTCTGACCAACGTGTCATTCTTGATGATAATATATGGGGAGTTGGTTTGTTTCCCACCAAGATCCCAAGTAACAGCTTGTGGTCTGTAATTATGGTAAAGGGTCTCCCATATACATATTCATGGAAACGTTTAATTGCGGATACAATAGCGAGGGCCTCTTTATCAAGTTGACTATAGTTCCTTTCGGTTTTAAACAAAGCTCTTGAAAAGAATGCAATGGGTGCCTCATTTCCATTTGGGAGGACGTGGCTTAGGATGGCTCCTACTCCAAATGGTGAGGCATCACAGGTGACCGTCAAAGGGAGAGTTTCATTGTACTGCATTAATATGGCATCGGAGGTTGAAAGGTCTTTTATCCCTTTGAACGCTATCTTTTCAAGCTGTCCCCAGACCCAAGGAGCTTTTTTATTGAAGAGTCTTTGTAGGGGTTCGGCTACAGTTGCCTTCTGGGGCAAGAAAATGTTATAAAAGTTAATGAATCCCAGGTAGGCTTGAAGGTCTGTTTTATTCCTAGGTCTCGGGGCTTTTTTTTATTGCGGTTAGTTTTTTTTCGGTGGGGTGGATTCCGTGTCTGTCGAGAAGGTATCCCAGGAACTCCACTCTCTCTGTACAAAGTTGGCATTTGTCTCGTTTAACCTTAAGACCCGCGTCTTTGAATTTCTGCAGGACTTTTCTGAGCCATTGTACTAATACTTCTTTAGTGGGGGCAGCTATTAGGATATCGTCAAAATAAGGCACGACACCTTTTATGCCTTGTAATAGTCTCTCCATTAAACTTTGGAAAATGCCCGGCGCCACGCTTACTCCGTCTATTGCACTTAAAAGCGCCTCTATGTGTAACTATTGTCTAGGCTTCTGCAGTTGCTGCGTCCACAGGGAGTTGCTGGTACGCCTGAGCTAAGTCCAGTTTTGCAAATATTTTTCCGCCACCCAGGGAATGAAGAAGGTGTTGAACCACCGGTACTGGATAAGCGCTCTGTTGAAGAGCATTATTTAGGGTGGCCCGATAGTCCCCGCAAATTCTTAACAAACTATCTGGCTTCATGGGCGTTACTATCGGGGTTTCCCAACGGGTGTGGTCAATTGGTTATAACACGCCCTGGACTATCAGTTTATCTAGCTGCTCGTTGATTTTAGTTTTTAAGGCAAAAGGTACTCGACAGGGTTTAAGCCGAATGGGAGCTACATCAGGGCTGAGATTAAATGATATAGGGGTCCCCTTGTACTTGCCTAATGTTCCTGTGAACACGTCCTGGAATTCCTGGTTGAGGGCCTCTTCCCAGTCGTCATTTCTGGTATGGTGTATGCCGGCTAGTTCAATTCCGAGTGGGGCGAACCACTGTAGCCCTAACAAGCTGGGTCTGTCACGATCAACGACAGTTAGGGGAAGCATTGCTGTGCGGTCCTTGAATGATACTTGGACGTTGCTGGAACCGACAACTGGGATTCTGTTTCTCTGATAGTCTTTCAGGATGATTCGTTGCGTGCTGAGGTCCTGGCGGGAGATGGCAGGTATCAGTTGCTTGAGGGTTTTCCAGGATACCATCGACAGGAAGGATCCCGAATTGACTTCCATCACACATGGTTGATTCTCAATAGTGACCTTCACTCGTATTTTCCTTGCATCGAGCAATGAAGCATGGCCGATGATAATGGTTTGATGGGCCTCTTCTCGTCTCGTTGAAAAGGCAGGTGCTTGGTTTCTGTAGTAGTAATGGTTGTTCCATTGGTAGTTCAGACGGTCCCAGTTTTCAGGAGGTTTGCTTATCTCCCGACGGAGGTTGTTCTCCTTTCGGCTGGGACTGGATTCTTGTCTATTCTGCAGACCTTCGCGATGTGGCCTTTCTTTCCACAATTACAGCAGAGTGCGTCGAGGAATTTGCAGTCTGATTGTGGGTGGTTTGCCTCGCAACGCGCACATTGGCGCGGACGTCGCTGGTTCCTTTGCTCTTGTTCCGAGCGGAGCCGGTTGACCTCTTCTTCATCACTGTCTGAGGATGACTCGAGGTCTTTGTGGTGGGTAGCGGTAGTATGCTTCTCAGTGTCATGTGGTGCCTCATTGGCGAGTTGGCGAAGCGGTGCGTTCGCTCGGCGCATTCGAGCGGCTGACTTCCTGGTTGCTTCTGCTGCAGTAGCATCAGCGATGACATCTATAAGGCTGATGTCGCCTTTCTCCATCAGCTTACTCTGCATGTGTGGTGCATTTAATCCCAGAACTATTCGGTCTCTTAGGGCTTCCTCTAAGTTTGCAAAACCACAAAGGCCTCCTAGGTTCTGGAGGTCAGCTACAAAATTACCAACGCTCTCGTCCTTCCGTTGGTCCCTCTGGTAAAATTTGTGTCTTCATATCAGTGTAGGTACTGTGGGTGCGTTATGGGCCCTGAGGATTGGAGCGAGGGTGTCCCAATCCATGGTCTTCACTTCCGCCGGTTTTGCTAATGCTTTAGCCATTTTGAAAATGGCGGGGCCGCAATGAGTCAGGAACACCGCTTGTTTCTTGCCAGATGTGGCATCTTTTAAATTGTTGGTCTCCAGGAATATCTGGAAGTGGTCTATATCGGAGTCCCAGTTGCTGGGTCGAATGGAGCGGGTGGTATGGCACCGCTGGTCATCTTGCCGTCTGTTGCGTGTGCTCTTTCGCCACGTGCTCTGTCTTTGTCTGATGTGTTCCAGTCAGCTCTATCGTCTCCTAATCCCACCTTCGCCTCCAGTGTTAAGTCCTGGGCATGGGCATAAGAACGGAGATGAGACATTGGACTGTGACTTCAACTCTTTATTTAACAAGAAAGACTGGAGCGGAAAACCTGGGCAGCAGTAGCTCTTTTATAGAGCTTGCTGCCGTTAAACACCCAATGAACTGAGTCTATCACTTTCACAAGCATCCAATCAGGGGCCTCCGTTAACAACCAATCAGACTGGCCAAGCCTGACCAATCGCAACTCGCTATTCACGGGCCAATAAGAATTGCAGGATTACAAGCCTGTTGTAAGATGAACCTGTTTTGGTTGTATCACTGCGATGGTTGGGAAGAACAATGTGGCTTTTTAGACTGGGTGCAGACTGGATCATTGAGACACAGTTTATTATGTTCTTGTTGATTTAGAGATGGCATATGGTAAGGCAAGTAGGCCTGAATTATGGAATATTTTCCATGACTATAAAATGTGGTGAGCATGGGTGGGAATAAATAGAATGTTTAATTCCTATGCAGGGATCAGACAAGGATATGTGATCTTGGTTACTTATATGTGACCTTGGTTACTTACATTGCAGTTAAATGTTCTGTATAAGGAGTGCTTGTGGTATACCATAGTAAAGGTATGTTGAGTGTGGACATGAATGTACGTGCACTATTTTTATCCAGGGGATGCTTTATTGTTGGCTAAGAACAGTGGTGGGATTCAGCCAGTTCGCACCACTTCGGGAGAACTGGTTATTAACTTTCTGAGCAGTTTGGGGGACTGGTTGTTGGAAGAAATCATTAGGGCAGAGAAGTGGTTGTTAAATGATTTGAATCCCACCATTGGCTAAGAATCCCAACCTCTTATTTTGAAAAGTGAAAATTAGGAGAATTAAAGGCAGGGAGGGAATGAAAATGAAGATTCAAAGAACTGGAATATTTGACAGAGAGGGGTGGGGAAGGAGAGGGAGAGAGAGAAGGGGGGGGGGAACAAGCCAAGATGAAATAGAAAAACAAAAGAATTTCCCATGCCAAAAGAGCTGAAGTAGACCACTTTAATGAGCTGCAATATCCTGGGAAGCAGCTGCCAAACAGAGTGAACAGCACTTGGCTCTGGGGATAAATAACCTAACATGGCGTTTAGAAGCCTCCTATTTAAATTGTTCAAAATAGTAGTTCATTACTTGGACCATCCAAGAAAGAGGCATCTCTATCGAGATAACTAGTTTTAAAAAAAGTACTATCTTGTGAAATATATTTGCCTTCCTTTTTCTGATGACAATAATCTTTCCTAGCACAGTTTATTTTATCTTCTAGATAATGTAGTAATAATATTAGAGGCAGTTTGGTGTTGTAGTTAAGGGATGAGGCTAGAAGCAAGAAGATTGTGAATTCTACTCCCGTGTGAGACATAAAGCTAACTGAGTGATATAAGATACAGAATACTCAACAGAGGTGGAAGGGACCTTGGAGGTCTCCTAGTCCACTCCCCTGCTCAAGGCCATTCCAGACAAATTGTTGTCCAGTCTCTTCTTAAAAACCTCCAGGGATGGAGCACTCATAATTTTTGAAGGCAAGCCATTCCATTGGTTGATTGTTCTCACTGTTAGAAAATGCTAGGTTGCTTCTCTCCTTGATTAATTTCCATCCATTGTTTCATGTCTTCTGGCACTTTGGAAAGAAGGTTGAGTCCCTCCTTTTTGCAGCAGCCCCTCAAATATTGGAATATTGCTATCGTGTCACTCCTAGTCCTTTTTTCTAGATATACTCAAATCCTGCAACCGTTCTTCATGTGTTTTAGTCTTCAGGCCCTTAATCCTATTTGCTCCTCTATGCAGGGACTTCCCCAACCCTCATTCCTCAAAATGTAGTAATGTAGTTAATGGAGAGGTTAGGAAAAGGTTTCTTCAATAGATCCAGAAGGAAGCATGTTGCTTCTTTCTTCAGCTATGATTGAAGCTGAGATACATATCTCCATAATCAGAATAACATGTTTTGTACAACTTTATGTGCAACGTTATTTCTGATCAGTACAAATTATGTGTAAATGCATGATATGCTGTAGAAATAATTCACCACTGGAAAGTGTAACTTTTGAGTATGATACAGATTCTAAATTAGATACATCCACAGATGAATAAATTATTCTATTTTTTTTTCTTGTGTCTACTAACTTACTAGCCGTCCAATGTCTATGGTGTTTCTTAATCATCTGAGTCATGGTACCTTTTTGAGAAAGCACCTTTGGGATATGGCCTCCAATCCTTTTTGGTGAGTTAAGAAGCTTTGGAATAATATGGAGAATATTTCTTCTTCCTCTTGTGCCATATCCACCATCAGGCGTTGGCGATCATGTTGGCAATCCTATTTTTATCAACTGCCACATGAAAAAAATGCTGCTGAGTTTTGTCCAAACCAGTTTGTGATGACCCAGAGTGTAACACAAATGTAACAAAATCCAAAATGTAAATAAATGTCCTTTAATGCCTCCAACTTGGCCCCACTGTTCAATCATTCTCAGTTGGAGATTAAACATACTCAAAAATAGTCTTCAAAAGAAAACAATACAGTCTGAACTTATTGAACAGATAGAGGTGAATTTAAAAAAACCAAAAACTACAACGACAAAATTTCCACAATGGATCAGGATAAGTAATTTCCAAATTCAAGGAGATAACAAGGCACTCTGTTGGAGGGATGTCAACTAAGATAATTTCAGCCCAAAATAACACACACTTTGTTTCTGGCAACACTGTGTTGTAATTGTCTCTCTTATATACTAGTCTCCCCAGTTGCAACCAATAAGGAAGATCATGGCCGCTTCCTCTCTTGTAAGTCAAGTTGTTGCCTTCTCTGTTCCTCCCTGCATGTCCTAGGATGCAGAGGGGAAGGGCCTGGTTCTTCCTCTGACTGCCCAACCAGCCTCTGCCCTTCCCCAGCCTCATCCACAACCTCCAGAGCCACACTTCCACTCCCTGTCAGTTGTTCTTCCTCTCCCTCAGAGTCAGTTTCTTAGATTCCTTAGATTTTGAAGCCATGATGTTTTTCTTCTGCTCTGACCTTGTTTTTTCCCCCTGGAGGATTAAGTGAAATACGCCATATTTTTCCAGGTATCACATCACATGTCCATAGTATTCTAACTTTTGCTTTTTTATGGTTTTGACATGGAGAATATACATTATATAAACATTGTGACAAAGAAGCACAAACTTCCCAATGTTAAACTTTCTCAAACTAATTTATCCTAAAACATGTACCCAATTTTAATTGATCTCCCACCTTATATTAGCTTTCTCATGCCAGGAAAGATTCCTGGCCTTCTAGCAGTACTTTTGGAGAAAAACACAAATACCTGCAGAAAAGCAAAGAAAACTCAAAGCATGTAATTTGAGAAACACTCCCTTGGTCTCTTCAAAATAAATAGTATACATTTTTATCATATTAAAACCTGCTGAACATAAATTGTGTAAGGAAACATACCAGAAATAAATCTTACCTGAAAAATAAGAACACCACAATAAAAATAAGAAAACCACCTAACCCAGTAATAAGTTTGCGGAGCCTCATGAATGAACCGAGTGCATTAATTTCCATTTTAAATTTTACATTTGGAGTCCCAGTTGGAATCAAAGGCATTCTTTAGTTTGACATAAAGCTTTGGTACCAATGAATCTTTTATTCACCAGATAATGGTTACTAATTAAAGAGTTTTATTTTAAGCTGCCTCCAAAAATAGTTCACTTTATCATCTCAAGACGCAATTACTTCCAGTAAATATATCTTGTCACAGGTTAGTACAGTGGGAATGTTGCTTTCTAATTGACTCCTCAACTTTGGGTGAGTTATAAATCCTGGTTTGTTTCCTGCTTAGTAATTATGTTTAAGCCTATTCATATTTCAACAAAGCAGGGTAGCACAGGAAACAAGTCCGAGCATGTTGAATTGAATGTAAGGTTGATTATGATACTGTAAAAGAATACAGGAAAATTGCTGGTTGGCTATTCTATATTTACAAAACACCAGGCATAATAATATAAGCTTTCCTCCTGTGGCACATCAGGAATGGGGGTTTATCTTTTGTCCGTATCAGGTTTTTCTAATAGAAATCACCATTTATGGTGTACTACACAGGGCAAAAATGCAGATGCCCTATGGAGGGGAACAGCTGTTTTATTGTAGTTCATTTTTTTTTCTATAATTTTCTCTTACATACATAAAACATAGGCAGAAGGATAAATGAAGTAGAAGGGTTGACAATGTACTTAGGATAAACTTAATTTATGTTTTGAAACAATTTTAAGATTGATTAATAAGACTGGACCTTATTATCATCACTGACCAGCAGTTTCTGCTATTATTACTGTATAAGTTGTTATAAAGCATAGATTTTTTAAAAAAAGTACGGATGTTTTCTAAAATCACTAACGTGGAATCATGGTAATGCTATGAAGGGAAGAATTAGATACAAAGGAATGTGAATGCTAAAACTAATTCACAGGATAATATTAGTTGGCAATAAAAAACTAAAATGCTTATGTCTAAATACTAAAATGCAGCATGTACAGTATCTATCTATCTATCTATCTATCTATCTATCTATCTATCTATCTAATATCTACCTACCTACCTATCTAATTTTTAAGAGTTGCACTAAACTGATTCTCCTGTTAGTTGTCCCAAAGGTGCTTTTTCAAAAGGCAGCTGGACTTTATTTTTCCTTGAAGACATTTAGCTTCTCATCCAAGAAGATTCTTCAGAACTGAATTGAGAAGCTTCTTGGAAGAGAAGCAAAACATCTTCAAGGAAAAACAAGGTCCAATTTGTCATAGATTCAGGCATGGGTAGAATGAATGGAGACAGTCTTAGTTGGTGAACTTTCAACTCTTTATTGCATAGTGACTTCTAACTTGTATAACAACTCTGCTTTATATAGGCAATGCTAATGTGAAATAACCAATAGGAGCTTGTGAAACGCTAGCTCCAGTACCAATAAGAGTCCTTCGTTAAGGGCCAATCAGATTCTCAGAACCCGACCAATCCGATCTAGCCGCTTAACACCCAATCAGAAGTGCAGGGCCAGAACCCTGCACTTTACCCCAAGCTTGCCTTTATTCAACTATTTACATATATAACACAATTGCCTTTTGAAAATGCAGCAACCACGACCTGGATAAATGAGAATCTCCATAGATAGTGAGTTGCTTCTTGCTTGCTTGATATGCCACCTTGCTTAAATTCTTTTTCAGTGTCATAACCCATTTGATCTGGGTTTACAACAAGTAAATATTTTTAATAGATACACTCAACTAATAACCATCATGCAAATATAGATTGGTTTTATATCTTTATGGCTTCATATCTTCCAAAATCTAGAGTGAATTCAGATTGTTTCCAATGCCCACAAAAGCCATGCAGCTTGAACCAGCATTAAATAGGATTGATGAAATCCTGACTGCTTAACAAATAAATAGCAATTTTTTTGATGCAATAAAAAACAGTTAAGCATTTCATGGCATTGACACCAAATAGGATTGCAATATTATACACACAATGGGGGATAGGTATGAATTTGCAAAACTGTTCTCTAATTAAACACACAAAACACACCCAGAACATAAATGAGTATCGGTGAAAATAAAATACCAGAAATCTATTATTTGCTCTATGTTGGAAGCAGTATATATACAATATTTGCAACAAAATATTTCTGCAGATACTTTTTAAAGACTGATTCACTGACAGAAAAAGATTAGGTTTCAAAGACTGAGAAATGGAGAAATGCAGACAAATGAAAGGAACATATGGTGAATAAATTCTCCTCACTGGAATGATCAAGGTAGCAAACAACAAAAGCACAGAATATGCCTTTTCATTTGCATTTTGAGCATTAACAGTCTATTCCAATTTTTTACCATTTTTACCACCTTCCCCTTTTTTGTTTGTTTGTTTGTAAAAGATTAGTAAGACCACAGTTGGAATACTGCATCCAGTTTTGATCAGCATATTATAAAAACTATGTGGAGACTCTGGAAAGAGTGCAGAAAAGAATAACAAAGAAGATTAGGGAACTTGAGGTTAAAACATAAAGAATGGTTGCAGTAATTGGGTTTGTCTAGTCTAGTAAAAAGAAGGGCCAGGGATGTCATCATAGCAGTGTTCCAATATTTGAGGGCTGCCATAAAGAAAAGGGAAGTCAACCTATTTTCCAAAGCACCGGAAGGCAAGGCAAGAAACAATGGGTGGAAGCCAAACAAAGAGAGAATTAAGGAGAAATTTCCTGACAGTCCGAACAATCCTATAGTGGAAGAGCTTGCCTTCAGAAGTTGTGGGTGCTCCATCGATGGAGGCTTTCATTGTCTCAAATGGTACAGTGTTTCCTGCTTGAGCAGAGGGATGGACTAGAAGACCTCCAAGGTCCCTTCCAATTGTATTATTCTGTTATTCTAAGACAGGTGTCACGTGTAACCTAAATGTGAGGCTGTCAAACCTCTATTATCACATCTTCTATATGTGCAGGCTCTGGCGTTTGCTCTGTTTTATTTGCACAGTTGGCTGCTAGACTAACTTTTGCCAGCAACAATTTGCCAGCACTTTTAAACTTTTCCTATTGTTGTGCACAGTTTAATCAGGCGCTATAAAATCCTCCCAATTAAGCTTTCTGAATAAAATATAAACATCTAAAAGCAGCTCTTGTGGAGTGCTAGTGAAACAAAGCACACTGGAGACCTTAATGATGCCTCTCCTTGCCTGTTGACAGTGCTTCCCTGCTCACTCGGTGGGGTTATGTGAAGGAAGTGGGGCCAAGAAAGGATATTAAAAAGAGCCACTGCAAACCTTCCTTACAAAATTCTGTTTACTCTCCAACCACTGCAGCTTGCCTGAATTTTCTGAATGAGTTCTGAATTCTTCCTACCCAACTCTGCGTGCTTGCCTGCACTGGCCCGTTCCAACATTTTCTAACTTTACACTTTCTGCAAATCTCCTTGGTCATCTGTCAAAACTCATCTCCTCCCCAACACCAACCAACCCAGTTAAGGAGAGAGATGGGTGGATGTTCTCCAGCCAGCTGCTGACATTTGGTAGGACAGGAGGAAAACAAAACCATCACTTTCCTTAATTTTCTCTGTGCACCATAAAAACGGACGCTACCATCTGACCACATGCTTCCTGTGGGAGGACCAACATTGGCAGCGGAGACAGCAAAATTTGTATTGGTGTAATTTTCTGCTCGTTGCAGGACTGATGAGAAAAATGTAGCTCAGCTGTCGGGAAGAACTCTAAAGCATCATTGTCATCCTATTTAAGGAAGAGAGGGGAAAGATAGTTAATATATATATATATATATATATATATATATATATATATATATATATATATATATATATTCTTAAGTTTTCGTGGGTACTTAACATGTATGGCATTCAGCTTTGTTCGGGTATTTTCCCACGTCATAGTAGTGGTGCTTTTAAAGTTGTAGCATAGTGTTCATCTGTGAGTGATGATGGCAGATGAGATTCTGCTGAAACGTTGCTACAACTTTAAAAGCACAACTACTATGACGTGGGAAAATACCCAAACTAAGCTGAATGCTATATATATATATATATATATATATATATATATATATATATATATATATATATATATATATATATATCGTAAAATCGTAAAGGTTTGCATCCCGAGATAGAAGTTCAGAAGAAAGAGAGATTGCTCTTCGGGAAAAGTTTTTTATTTTTGTTCAGAATTTTCAGACTTGGTGTCTCAAGTCCGTCCTCAGTGAACAAGTAGTTGGAAATGTGTTGGGGAAGAAACTTTGGTCGTTATAATTGTGTTATGTATATATATATATATAGTTACTGAGATATTGCAAATAACTCTGCCCATTCTATAGAAGGAAACCTGCAAACCCCATCTGATTTCATAATCAATTATGCTACGTTCCAGGTTTCAGTTAAACTGTGCTTTGATTTTACAACTGCCTGGATAAAATTTTCATTGCTGTGGTTTGGTTAATGCTATTAGTGTTTTATGTTTTATTAATTTATGATCTTTATTATATGGGATTGTGTTATTCTGAGTCCCTCTGGGATAGTTTCTTTAAAAACAAATGTTTTAAATAAATAACAATGTAATTCAATGGTTGGTTGGTTGCTTTCTCTCTGTCTCTCTTGGTCTCTCTTCCATTAGAGGAGAGATATCTAATTATTTCTTCTTCTTCTTCTTCTTCTTCTTCTTCTTCTTCTTCTTCTTCTTCTTCTTCTTCTTCTTCTTCTTCTTCTTCTTCTTCTTCTTCTTCTTCTTCTTCTTCTTCTTCTTCTCTTTCTTCCCTCTCCTCCTCCTCCTCCTCCTCCTTGTCTCTAATTTTTAAATTAGAGTCCCAAAGGGTTTGTACCAAAAGTAATTGCATAGACAGCAAAGGATTGGCTGAGTTCTAACACCTCTCCCATCCCAAAATTTGTAATGTCCATTTTTGTTGTTGTTCAGTCACTAAGTTGCGTCCAACTCTTTGTAACCCCATGGGCCGTAGCATGCCAGGTTCCCCTATCTCTACTGTCTCCTGGAATTTTATCCAAATTCATGTTTTTCCATAATACTATCTAATCATTTCATTCTCTGCCATCCTCTTCTCTGTTTGCCTTCAATCTTTCCCAACCTTTTCTAATAAGTCCTCTCTTCTCATTTGGTGACCAAAGTATTGCAACTTCAGTTTTACCATTATTCTTCCAAAGAACAGTCTCAGCCGATTTACTGTAGAAGATGTCAATTTAAACCTCCTCAAAAATTACAATAGTCCATTCCCTTGCTCATGTTACAATAGAAATAGCAATAGTACTTAGACTTATATACTACTTTACAGTGCTTTACGGCCCTCTCGAAGTGATTTACAGAGTCAGCCTATTGCCCCCAACAATTTGGGTCCTCATTTTACCCATCTCGGAAGGATGGAAGGCTAAGTCAACCTTTAGCTTTAAACTGCCAAATTGCAGGCAGCCGGCAGAGGCCTGCAGGGGGTGTGCATAAGCGCACCAACATGCCTACCATCCCTGTCCTATTGTTTCTTTTATTTTTTTTATTTTTCTTATATGTATCCATGTATCCATAATTATGTTTTTTACTTATACCTATTATCTTGTAAGCAATTGACATTAACTAATTAATTAATTAATTTTAAAAAAGGTAGCCTGCAGTACTGCACTCTAACCATTGCGCCACTGTGGCACAGGAAGGTTTCCTTTCTCCTGGAGAGAAGTGACTTGTGCCCTTTCCTGCTTGAGCTATTACTAAGCAGCCTCTCAGAAAGGTCTTTTTTAAAAACACATTTAGCATTAAGAATAACAGTAAAGACCATAAACCATTGTTTGGTGTGACTGTTGTGTTAATAAGCAAATGGTGAAACCAAAAATAAGAAACCTGTTCAAACATTAAAGATCTGGAAAGAGAGGGCAGTGTTACAGCCTCCAGATATCTTCAATCTCATCTAGAAATAATAATTTCTGGTCCATGATACTGTTTTAGTTCTCCAATGAGCTCACCAAGACTTCATTCAGATCAAATTTATTCGGAGCTGCATTCATGTGAGAAAATAAAATACTAAAAATGTTGTTGATGTTTTATAGATAGAAACTAATCAAGGAACAAACCAACGTGGAAATAAGGAGATATTTCCTAACAGTGAGAACAATCAAGTGGAAAGGCTTCTCTTCGGAAGTTGTAGGTGTTATGTTTTGAGCATGGACGAGAAAGAATGGAGACAAGCCTCTGAACGGTGAACTTCAGCTCTTTATTTACATTGTGACTTCTCACTTAATAGCAGTTAAACCCGCCTTATATAGGCAAAACCTGTAACTTTTAACCAATAATGAGCTAGGAGCGCTAGCTCTTATAACCAATAGAAACTCTCTGTTAAGGGCCAATCGGATTCCCCGGGACGGGCCAATCCAGTCCGGCCGCTTAACAGCCAATCAGAAGTGCAGGGCCAGAACCCTGCACTTAACTCCAAGCTCACACTTTATTAAATCTTTATGCATACACAACACCCCTTCCCCCTGGCTTCTTATTTGCAGGGTGCAGTTACATAGTCCCTTAGGTAGGATGGTTGTCTTATTAGTCTCTTTGATTTCCGTTGTATCATCTGGCTGCAATCATGCTAAGGTAGATCGTTGTTTGGCAGTGGGGCTGTTTCTGGTTCAGAGTTCACTTCTACGTCGTTGCCCACATTCTCTGCAATTCCCTGAGGTGCAACCGTTTCTCCCTCCAGCTCTGCTTCCTGAGTCTCTATCAAGCCGTCATTTCCTTCGAACGGGTTCTCTAGGAATTCATCTTCTTCCGTACCTCCCCCCCCTCTGTTTGGTCATAGGGGAGTTGCGGACTGGCCGCTGGAAGCCGCGATCGTAATTGATCGATATGACATTTCCAAAGTTTATCATCAAGGCATTGTACAAGGTAGGATCTGGGGCCGGTTACATGTACTACTGTCGCTTCCACCCACAACGGGTCGCCCGATAGGTTTTTAGCATATACCAACTCTCCTACCTGGAAGGTACGACAGCGGCCACTGGATCCTAGTGCTTTCTCTGGTTCGTAAGCTGGGTGCAACCGGTTGAGGTGGGAACGGAGCTTTCGTCCCATTAGCAGTTTGGTGGGAATTTTGTTGGTGACGCTATGTGGGGTGATGTGTTGCAAAAAAAGGATTCGATTGACCTTGTCGTCAATGTTGTCGTAGTCTACCTTCTGCAAGGTTTTCTTCACAAATTGGACCATGCGTTCTGCTTTGCCATTGGTCGCAGGGTGCGCAGGCGAGGTGAGTGCATGGCGAATGCTGCGGTCAGCGAGGTACTGCTTGAACGCTAGTGCGGTAAATTGAGGGCCGATATCGGATACCAGAACGTCTGGTAATCCGTGGGTTGCAAAGAGTCTGTCTAAGGTTTTGATAACCGCCTCGGAGGTTGTAGTCATCATGCGATGGATCTCGAGCCAATTCGAGTAGGCGTCGACGGTAAGCAGGAAGGGGTGGCCTTTGGTTGGCCCCGCGAAGTCCAAGTGAATTCAGGACCAGGGTCCACGTGGTGTCTCCCATTCAGTAGGCATGGCTTTTGGTGGGGCGTTGCTGACTTCTTGGCATTTGGGACAAGCTTTAACCCACTGTTCGATTTGCTTGTCAGTGCCCGGCCATCATGTGTAGCTTCGCGCAAGGGCTTTCATTCGCACGATGCCGGGGTGGCCATCGTGCAAGGTTCTCAGCAGCGCTTTCTGGAGTCGTTCTGGGATAACGACTCTATCACCCCAGATGATGCAGCCTTTCTGGGAGAAGAGCTCAGTTTGTCAAATCTTGAATGATGTGAAGTCATCTGATAGCTGGTCCAATGGCCATCCGCATTCTACCCAGCTTAGGACTCGTGCTAGGGTATGGTCGCGTTTGGTTTCTCTCGCGATATCTCAGGCGGTTAGGGGCGGCGAATTGAGTACCTCGATTTGCAACATGGTTACCGTTGGTGCAGGATCGTCGAGAGTCTCTGGAAGCGGTGCTCGGCTCAATGCGTCGGCGTGGGGAATGGCTTTCCCCGGGCGGTATTGCAGCCGATAGTTATAAGCAGCTAAGAATTCTGACCATCGGGTCATCCTAGGGGATAATATGTAGGGAGTCGGCTTATCTCCGGCTATTATCCCCAATAATGGTTTGTGGTCAGTCACAATAGTAAAAGCCCGGCCATACACGTATTCGTGGAATCTTTTCACAGCTGAGACAATTGCGAGGGCTTCTTTATTGATTTGTCCATAGTTTCGCTCAGTTTTTGAAAGAGTTTTTGAAAAATATGCAACAGGGGCTTCGTTCCCATTAGGCAGTACATGGCTCAAAATGGCGCCTACCCCGAAAGGCGATGCATCACAGGTTATAACTAACGGCAAAGTCTCATTATACTGCATGAGTACAGAGTCAGAAGTGAGCAGTTTTTTAACATTTCAGAATGCCTGTTCTTCACGGTAACCCCATAGCCAATTTGCTTTTTTATCTAACAACCGGTGTAACGTTTCAGCGACCGTTGCTTTGTGCGGCAAAAATACATTATAAAAATTGATGAGGCCAAGGAACGCCTGGAGATCGGCCTTGTTCCGTGGCCTGGGAGTGTTTTTTATCGCTTTTAGTTTACTTTCGGTAGGGTGAATGCCCTGGCTATCAATCAGGTACCCTAAAAACTCAACACTGTCAGTACACAATTTACATTTGTTTTTTTTAACCTTAAGACCGGTCTCTTGGAATTTTTTTAGGACTAATTTTAACCGGTCCTGTAAGATTTTTTTTGTAGGGGCTGCAATTAATACATCGTCAAAATAGGGGACCACGCCCTTAATTCCTTGCAATAACCTTTCCATAAGGCTCTGAAAAATCCCCGGGGCTACACTAACTCCGAATTGCAGCCAGGTACATTTAAAGGCACCTCGGTGCATCACAATAGTTTGGGCCTGTGCTGTTTTTTCATCTACTGGTAATTGCTGACATGCCTGAGCTAAATCTAATTTAGCGAAGACTTTCCCGCCCCCCCAAGGAATGGAGGAGATGCTGCACCACCGGAACTGGATACGCGTTCTGCTGCAGGGCGTGGTTCAAAGTGGTCTGGTAGTCTCCACAAATTCGGATTGACCTGTCTGGCTTAATGGGTGTTACAATTGGGGTTTCCCAAGGGGAGTGATCGATGGGCTCTAACACCCCCTGAGCTGTCAGTTTGTTGAGTTGTTCGTCGATTTTCGATTTTAAGGCAAACGGAACTCGACGGGGCTTTAGACGGATGGGAGCTATTTTTGGATCTAGACTGAATGAAATCGGGGTCCCCTTGTACTCGCCTAAGCTGTCCGCGAAGACGTCCCTGAACTCATAGATAAGGTCTTCCTCCCAGTCACTGCCGCTGACTCGGTTTATGCTGGCCACTTCAATGCCGAGTGGCGTGAACCGTTGGAGGCCTAGTAGGCTAGGCCTATCTCTATCGATGACCATTAAAGGTAAGTATGCTGTGTGCTTCTTGAAGGAGACTCGGACTCGGCAGGAACCAACAACGGGGATTCGATTCCCTTGGTAGTCCTTGAGGACGAGGCGTTGGGAGCGGAGATCTTGGCGTTGAATTATGGGGATGAGTTGCTTGAGTGTCTTCCAGGACACCATCGAGAGGGACGATCCTGAGTCGACCTCTATGTGGCAAGGCTGGTTCTCGATGGCTACTGTGACTCGGATTTTCTTAATGTCCAAGGCTGAGGCATGACCGATAGTGATAGTATGGTGAGCCTCTTCTCTCTGCAAAGCTCGATTTCTGTAGGAGTGGTTTACTGGCTTTCGCCGTACAGGACAGTTTCCTGTCAATTGGCGATAGGTAGCCCCTTTTGAGGCCTGGCTGGGTCTTGGCAAGCTGCAGCAGACCCGTCCGATGTGGCCTCGTTTCCTTCACTCATGGCAGAGTGCGTCGCGGAATTTGCATTCAGACCTGGCATGGTTGGCTCCGCAGCCAGCGCAAGGGCGTAAGGGCTTCGGGTGATGGTCCCGGGCGGACCACAGTTGATGGACCCCTTCTTCATCACTGTCTGACGATGAAGAGAGGTCTTCATGGTGCGTTGTCGCAAGCTGCCCTTCTGAACTAGGTGAGATGTCGCTGGCCGGTGGTGGTACCAGAGCGCGGTTTCAGCGTAGTTGTGCAGCTGACTTCCTGGTTGCTTCTGCTGCAGTAGCATTGGCGATGGCGTCGGCAAGGCTGATGTCGCCTTTCGCCATCAGTTTGCTTTGGACGCCTGGCGAATCTAGTCCCAGAACTATGCGATCTCTTAGTGCTTCTTCTAAATCAGTGAATCCACAGAGGCCTCCCAAATTTCGGAGGTCTGCTATGAAGTCGGCCACACTTTCTCCCTTCCGTTGGCTCCTCTGATAAAACTTGTGGCGTCTCACGAGCGTAGGCACGGTCGGGGCGTAGTGGTCTCGTAGGATAGGTTCGAGGTCGTCCCAATCCATGGCCTTCACTTCTCGGGGTTTGGCTAGTGCTTTAGCCATCTTAAATATGGTTGGACCGCAATGCATTAGGAACACCGCCCGTTTCTTCCCAGCTGTGGCATCCTTTAAGTTGTTCAACTCTAAGAACATTTGGAAGTGATCCATGTAAGACTCCCAGTCTTCCTGTGCTGGATCGAACGGAGCGGGTGGTACGATGCCGCCGGACATGGTTCCGTTGTTGGCGTTGTCTGTCACGTGCTCGGTGTTCTTCGAAGTTTCGTTGGTTCAGATATCTCCATATCCCACCCCCGTCGCCAGTGTTATGTTTTGAGCATGAGCGAGAAAGAATGGAGACAAGCCTCTGAACGGTGAACTTCAGCTCTTTATTTACATTGTGACTTCCACGTTTCAATAGCAGTTAAACCCGCCTTATATAGGCAAAACCTGTAACTTTTAACCAATAATGAGCTAGGAGCGCTAGCTCTTATAACCAATAGAAACTCTCTGTTAAGGACCAATCGGATTCCCCGGGACGGGCCAATCCAGTCCGGCCGCTTTACAGCCAATCAGAAGTGCAGGGCCAGAACCCTGCACTTAATTCCAAGCTCACACTTTATTAAATCTTTATGCATACACAACAGTAGGCGCTCCATCACTGGAGGCTTTTGAGAAGAGATTAGACAACCATTTGTCTGAACTAATACAGCATCTCCTACTTGAGCTGGGGGTTGGATTGGAAGACCTCCAGGGTATTCCAATTCTGTTACTCTGTTTTATCTTTTATGTTTCACTTGCTTGCTCCATACCTCTGAATACCTCTGATCCAGCTTGTTCAGTTTCCATCCATTATTCCTAATTGTCTGTCCTACTGGTGCTTTAGGAAACAGCTTGGAAGACTGCTATCATGTCTCCCCTGGTCCTTCTCTTCACTAGACTATCCGTGCCCAGTTTCTGCAACCATTCATTGTATGTTTTCTTCTCCAGTCCCCAAACACAACAAACCTTCTGACACAAACTGAAAAGATGCCTTTATTAGGAATGCAGGCAGCCCCAACAAAAAGTTTCTTTTGCAGGATAACAAGTCTAACTGGCTGGAAGATGAATAGTTGTCTGCCACACCTCTTCATCTCTGCCCCCTGCCTTTTATCCCCAGAGCTAGGGTGGCGCCTCGCTAGCAGCAGTGGCTTTCCCTGGATTGGCCCATAGATTTCCACTGCTCTCCCTTTCTCTGCCTTCTGCACAGATGTGCATCTAGCACTGGACCCAGCTGTTCCTCCTCTTCTTCATCAGGCACCTCCAGACCTGAGGGCTGTTAACTCTCCATTTGAGGGCTGACGGATGACCCAGGCTCTGCCACTGTCTCTCTCTCTCTCTGCCAACTCCATTCCCTCCTCTTCCCTCTCAGAGCTCCCAGGTTGCCCTGATGCTGACCCTGACTCCAACACCTCTTCCTCCCCTGATTCAGAGGAGCTAGTGGCCAATAGGCCACAACAGAAACTTTGACTTTCAGACAGAATCATCTTCCTGAGGGACCGGTCTAGTTTCTGACCACACCCTAGATCAGCCTTCGCTCCTAGATTGGCCACCTTCAGTATTTGGAGATCCATTTCCCTACGTATCTCTCTTCCTCCTAGAAATGCTCACTCTTCCTTCTATGGCATTACTAAGTCTTCTCCTTGTCATTGCATCAAAGCTTTTTATTTACTGGCCAAACTCATAACAGTAACCGGCAGGTGCCAACTGAAGTGGACTTTTTATCGGATGTGCTATAGATGCTGAGCTTGGCTAGTTGCACTGTGTGAATTTGGCAGGATAACAATCCCTCCTTTCCCTCTCCTCCCCACTTCATTTTATGCCACCATTAAAACTATCCATGACCAAATCAGAAACAGCACAGCTGTTTCAATAGCAGCAGAAATGCTCTGAACCAGGAGCCCCAAGCGTAGGGAAGGAGGCCTTGGTGAATTGAACATTCTCTCAACTCACTTGTTTGTGGAGTCCATGTATAATTAAAAAGCCTCTTGTTAGTGAACAAAGCCATGGTTATATATCCACAATGTACATTTCTGTTGTTATTATTGTCGATGATGCTTTTCCAGCTCACATCTTTCCCGGCACTCTTGCCCAATGATTGGCATTGCCACGCGCCCGTTACTGGAGCACAGAAATATGATTATGGCTTAAAACATTTGGATTCTCTCCTGTGCTTTCCTAAAAAATTATATTTCATGGCAAGGTGGAATTTAGCTGATCTCCAAATGGAAATCTGCGGAACATATTTCTTCAGGAATGTTCCTCTCCTAATCAAATATTTCATTCTTATTTACTTGGATCCAAAACTGAATTATATACATGCAGTTCAATATAGATTCCAAGGAATAGTTACAACTGCAGAAAAAACAATTGCAACCAGCCTGCCTTCCATAGAAGACCTGTGTATTGCGTGAGTTAAAAGGAAGGCTGAGAATATTTCTACAGACCCCTCACATCTTGGACATAAACTGTTACAACTCCACCACCATCCTTGGGACACCCCAGTAGGGCATTACATGCCAAAACAACTAGACACAAGGACAGTTTTTCCCCCCCTCGTGCTGAACACCTAATTCTCACAGTACAGTTTAATGTCTATTGTAATAATAATAATACGACAGACATACTATCTGGGTAAATATGTATATTTACCCAGATAGTGCATCTGTAGTATTATTATTATCCTTATCTTTTTTATTGTCCCCCTTATTGGTATTATTATAATGGAGATTCTGCACCAAAGACAAATTCCTTGTGTGTCGAATTACATTTAGACAAAAAGTATTCCATTCCATTCCATTCCATTCTATTCTATTCTATTCTATTCTATTCTATTCTATTCTATTCTATTCTATTCTATTCTGGTCTGGTCTGGTCTGGTCTGGTCTGGTCTGGTCTGGTCTCTCCTGTTCTGTTCTGTTCTATTCTATTCTCTCACTGCACATCAGGTACATTATGGTCAGATTTTGAAGCTTAGGGTTTATACCTTGCATTTCCCAATACAAACAAAATTATATTTAATGAACCACCTACTTAGTATCTAATTAACCTCTGCATTATGAATAACATCAATTGCTATAGCATTGTGCATAAGGAATCAATAAAGCCAGCAATTAAAACACCAAGTTCTTTTAAAACCCATCAGAGAATTTTTTTTTTTTTTATAAATATGGGTATAAATGTTTTCTGCTGTTCTCTCATGTTATTATCAGATAGGAGTGGAGAAAAATGTAAGATACAGGGCATATATCTTTATGGAAACATTCCTTTTTAATGTAAATGTGAAAAAGTAATATTGAATATTCAGTATTATACATTTGACTCTCCACTGACAAACTTCCATCTTGTGTTGTAGCTCAATATTGCTCCCTAATAAATTGACCTATGTCTGTTGACCAAATTTTACTTTTCCTTCTGGATACTCATCTAAAGCACAAGGTTGTATACAACAGCTTGTCCAATTACAATTTGTTACCTCCTTTATAATTGAACTGTAGAGACATTATTAATTCATCTGTAGGCATACTATTTGCTGACCAAGACCCTGGAATCAGAACACAGGGGAGAAATCAATTCTTGGTCTCCTTTATCCGATTTTCTAACCATATCAATCAGGATGTCAGAATGCTCTTTTTCAGCTCATTCCTTTGTAATAAACTTTGTATATGATTCTAAATTCAGGATCCTAAGACATAGGTAGCATGGCTAAATAAGCTACATACTACCTGTTTTCATTGATTGGAATTATATTTTTGTGATTGTAACTGTCTCCTGTTCTGACTTTTTGTCTCCCCGTTCCAATCAACTATTTCAAAAGGGACAGTTTGACAGTGTTGTGACAGATGGAAATATTTCCCTCGGTGCTCATGTGCAGAATAACACCAAGTGTTGTGGTTCGTCGGCACAAACAGCAGCGGAATCAGACAATGGGGAAGAACGAGGACCAGTCAGGGAGTTTGGAGAGGATTCAGACAAGGATCCTGCATCTGATGCAGAGATGGGGCCAGGGCCATCTGGGAGTGGGGTGCTGATTCCAGAGCCTCTGGAGTCTGGCAGCAGCAAGGCAGAGGATCCAGGGGAACCTGTTCCCAGCGTGCATGTGCGCAGAGCTGCTAGAAGGCAAGAGCAGCTGAGACAAAAGGGGCGACTTGGGAGTAAGGCTGGGAGGTGATTGCCCCTCCCCTAAGGTATAAAGGACAGGCAAAGATGATGAAACTTTTGCAGGAAGCAAAGTCATTCATTCGGTTCAGATTCATTCTTGAAGCTCTTTGTAGTTCAGTTTTTTTTTTTTCTAGTTCATTTGACACTTCTGTTATTGGCAGCACTTCCCAGGAAAGAAAGGTGGGTGCTTATCTCAAGGGATTGTTTGAGATTCATTACTGGCTGGTAATGAAAATAATTCCCAGCATTGCAATAAAAGCAGACTTGTTTTTAAAAGAAGTGTGTGCATAATTACGGTCTTGGAAGCCTTGGTCAGAACACCATTCCCTTAAAGTTTGTAGAGTTTTTAATGAAACTTTAAGTGCTATGCTGGGTTTCCCTTCTAGGCATGTGCAGAGTGCTCTTTTCTGAATAATAGAATAACAGAGTTAGAAGGAACTTTGGATGTTTTCTAATCCAAGACCCTCCTCAAGCAGGAAAATCCTATACCATTCCTGACAAATGGCTGTCCAGTCTCTTCTTATAAACCTCCAGTGTTGGAACACCCACTACTTCTGAAGATAAGGCATTCCAGGGATTAATTGTTGTCCTGTCAGGAAATTTCTCCCTAGTTCTAGGTTGGATTGGTTTTCATCCATTGCTTCTTGTCCTACCCTCAGGTATTTTGGAAAATAAATTGACCCCCTCTTCTTTGTGACAGCTCCTCAGATAGTGGGATACTGCTGTCATGTCACCCATAATCCTTCTTTTCACTAGACAAGAGATACTCAGTTCTTGCAGCCTTCATATGTTTTAACCTCCAGCATCCTAATCATCTTTGTTGCTCTTCTCTGTACTCTTTGTAGAGTCTCAACATGCTTCAGGTTTTGGGGAAAGAACACCTGAAGTGATCATTTTATTTACTCTGAGAGCTGCATTGAAGGAAATGGTATTGGCAGAAGGAGATAGAATCCTAAGCAGAAGGATGATATGAAGGAGATACAAAATGTTGCAGGTTGATCAACAACATTTGATTTTCCCTCTCATGTTGATAAGAAATGGGAAGTAAAATATACAGTATATGAAATCATATTATACCCGTCTTTGAATAAGTAGATGCAATTTTCTACTTATCCAAATTTTCATTATGATAACCTATTTCAAATGCTATGCTGTACCACCCTACATTTTTGTTTTAAAATGAAAAAGCAGAATGTCTAACATGTGCACTAATTGGATTATATCCTGCATTTCAGTTTAAAAATAGATGGATAGATAGGTATGATATGTAATAGAGTAGGATGGATGGATGGAGATAGATAGGTAGATAGATAGATAGATAGATAGATAGATAGATAGATAGATAGATAGATAGATAGATAGATGGATGGATGGACAGACAGATGGACAAACAGACAGATAGACATATATTTGGAAATTGATTATTATAAATAAGACTGCTGGCATCTCTCCATGTCCCATTTTTTAAAAAATGCAGCAATTACTTAATTTTTTTTAGCAAAAACAAAAGCATAAGGATTAGATTGAATATAGAAAATGGTGGGATAACCGCAGACTTTGTTTTATTTTTTGCTGCCATCCACATTTAACAACTGTCAATCAAATACTGTGAGTCTCCATATCACACAGAAACTCACACGTAATTCAGTGTAGCAAGAGAAACTCACATGTAACTCAGTGTAACGAGACGCTGTTCTGCTTGCTTGGTAACATGGAAGACCATGCAATACACAAAATCAGGGATGTAGGCTATAAAAAGTCAGAATCGTCATTCCTTGGAATGCAGCTGCAGCTGCCCATTAAAAGGAAAGTTAACCAACAATCAAATGAAAAGCAATGCAGTTCAGTAAGAGCTATGAAAATCTGCTTTCCTATTTTTGAATTGGCCTTTCTTGATTTTCTTATATGCTAAGAAACAGTTTGCTATGCTAAATATATTGTTTGCTGAATGCTTGGCACCAATCCTTAAAACAAAATGTAAAAAAAACAATAAACAAAATATAGGATTGTTATCCAGTTTACCTTCTAGACACGTGCAGAGTACTTTCTTCTGAATAACAGAGTTGGGAGGAACCTTGGAGGTCTTCTAGTCCAACCCCTTGAGTTGTGCCTCCTTTTTGCCTACTTTTTTCTTTTTGCTACAATTGTTGTAAATCATGCCGTTGTTAAATGAATCAGGTAGCTGCTAAGTGAATCCAGTTTTCCCTGTTGACTGCTGGATGGAAATGGAAATCAGTTGCAAAGGTTGCAGATAGTCATTAAACAACCCCAGGATACTGCAAATGTCATAAATACTATGCCAGTTGCCGAGCATCCGAAAATTTGATCACATGACCATGGGGATGCTGCAATGGTTGTAAATGTGAAAAACAGTTAGAAGTCATTTTTTTTCCGGTGCCACAGTAATTTTGAACAATCACTAAACGAATGGTTGTAAGTCATGGATCAGCTGTAAATCATGTGGACTTTGTCTTATGTGTATCCTTTGAATTCTAGAATCTGTCATTACTGCCCAGAATACAACAGGCTAGTGTCATGCCCCATCAGAGTCTGAATCCAAGAAGGAAGACAAACAGCTGGCAGGGAGTGGGAGTGTGGCTCTGTTGGAGGGAGTGGGAGTGTGGCTCCTCTGTGGAGGAGGCTGGGGAAGGGCAATGTCCAGCTGGGCAGAACAGGGAAGAGATAGAACAAGGGAGAGGGAATTCAGAGGGAGGCCCAGACCCACCCCCTTTTCATCCTAGGGCACACAGGGAGGAACAGAGAAGAGAGCAACATGGGTTGCGTGGCTTATGGGGGAGGAAAGGGCCCTGATTCCCTTCATTAGCCACACCTGGGAATGAAAGTTTAAAAGAACTGAATGTTGACTGTGGCAGCTGCTGGGAGCAAACGTGACTTTATCCTGTGTTGTCTTTGCTTATCTGTGTTTCTGGCATCTTCCCAACCATGTTGAATTATTGCCATGCCTTCATGTCTGGAATTTTTGCTCCTGCCCTGTTGGACAAATTACTTCATTTTGCCTTGATTGGACTTATAGTTACAGTTTTTGTTGACCATGTTTTGGACTTGATTCCCTGCAGTTAAATGCTGTTCCTGGGAGAGTTTTTCTCCAGCCAGAAGGTAACCTGGTCATTGGGGCAAAGTTGGAGTTATTAAAGGGACTTTATTATTATTGATTATCTGACTGTGTTGCCTTTGTGCCATGCCCTGGGTCATCACAGCTAGGTAGGGTATCAGGAGACTCACTCTGACTGGTGTAGATATGTTTTTCCTAAGGAATACTTGAAAGGAAAAGTCAGTTAACACCTGCTCAAGTCATAACATATATGTTTCATGCAGTGAACAGTGGCTAAAGTTCTGAATAGATCTAACAGTAAAGGGGGTGTGGGGGAAACACGGAAACTCAAGGTTAAAGATGCTGAGCTTGTTAGCTGGAAAGCTGACAGACAGGATTGAAAACCTGACAGGGTGAGCTCCTGTTACTTGTCTCAGCTCCTGTCCACCTAGCAGTTGGAAAGCATGCAAATGCAAGTAGATAAATAGGTACCACTTCAATGGGAAGGTAACAGCATTTTGTGTGCCTTGCGGTATATGTATAGCAATAGCACTTAGACACTTCACAGTGATTTTCAGCCCTTTTTAAGCAGTTCACAGAGTCAAAATATTATCTTCAACAATCTGGGTCCTCATTTTACTGACCTTGGAAGGACAGAAGGCTGAGTCAACCTTGAGCCAGTGAGAATCAAACTGTTGGCAGTTGGCAGAATTAACTTACAATACTGCCATTCTAACCCACTGTGCCACCATGACTATGTTGGCCATATGATCATGGAGATGTCTTTGGACAATGCTGGCTCCCTTGTCCCAAAAATGGAGATGAGGACCGGCCTCATCGGAAGCAACTGAAGAAAGGAAACATTTAGCTTTACCTATAACAGGATTGGTTTTTTAAAAACCTTTATAGATGAGCACCGAACCCGTATTATTTTCTTTTAAAAATCTGCATCACTCATGCAATCCTAGTTGTGTCTTATATATCACCAATATCCCAGCCAATTAAAATTCAGGTGAAATTTTGAGGAGAGTTTCGGTTCCAAACTCTAGCGCTGTTCTTTTTCTTCTTGGCTGCCTGCCAGTGAAAAGGTAAGTTTATGGTCACCAACTTTGTGGCATTGTGGAAACCTGGCTCTGATCTGAAATTTCTTGCAGAGAGGACAGCAGTATATCAGGAGTGCAAATTTGCACCATTTGTGTCTTCCCTGGGCTTGTTGCTGCAGCCAAGCATGCACTGATTAATTCAAACTGCAGTTGACTATCAGCAGTAAGCCACTAATGGGGATAATTCACATCTCTTCCCATTCACCTTACGCAGCTGATGCAGAGGACTATTGCATGAAAAAGTGATAAAACAGCAAAGCAATGTAGTGGGGAATTATCTCCAGCTCTGTTTCCAATACTAAATGTAAGGGACTGAATTTTTTTAAAAAAGGAATAGGAATATTTTTCTTTCATCATGTGTGATTGGACACACAAGCAATTCGTCTCCGGTGCATAAGCTCTCAGTGTACGTACAAACAAAAAAGTGATGTCATAGATCATAAATCATAAAGTACAAATGAGTGATAAATCATCAGATACCAACAGGAGTTTCAGCATCCAGCTTGAGTATGACAAGTTGAAATGAAGAGGCACGTAGCTGCCCATGTTTTACTCATGACAAGAGGGAAAGATGAGAAGATGAGGACGAGAAAGGTGAGAATGCAAAAAACAAACTCATGACTTCATTATTTCTTTCTGGGTATTAACTGCAAAGGTCTCAGAGCTTAGATCCTTTTGAATTTGAATTCTTTATTGTCATTGTATGTACATACACAGTATACATACAACAAAATTCACATAACACCCAGAGACCAAACCCAACATGCACAAATACATGACAATCCCCAAACAGCCCCCCACCAAAATTCCCCACCTCCTAAAAACACGCAAGCATCCACACAACAGACCAAGTAATGCTGTCCAACACTCACTGATGGTGGTCCTTAAGTTCATTGTTGTGCAATTATAGCTCTGGGATAAAAAACTGTTTAGAAAACGTGTGGTCCGAGTTTTAATTGTTCTGTATCTCCTGCCAGAAGGCAACAGTTCACAAAGATTGTAAGCAGGATGGGAAGAGTCTCTGAGAATATTGTGCAACTTCCTCAAACAGCGAGAGTTGAAGATATCATCCAGGGCTGGTAGCTGGAGCCCGATGATATTCTGGGCAGTTTGAATGATTCCCTGTAGAGCCTTTTTGTCCGCTGCAGAGCTGCTCTCATACCGTGCAAGAATGCTGTATGTCAGGACACTCTCAATGCGGTAGTAGGACAGAAGTAGATGCTGAGATAGATTCATACCTTCCTGAGCATTCCTTATCACCCATCATTCCTTATCACCCATCCCCTCCCATTTGTGACTGTATGACTGTAACTTTGTCGCTTGTATCCTTAGGATTTAGATGGACTATTTGCAGTGGTGGTATTCAAATAAAGTTGCCTCTGGTTCAGTGGGCGTGGCTTGGTGGGCGTGCTTTGCAGACGTGCACACACTTTCTGTGAACACGCGTGCGAAACGCACACTTTGCGCAGTTGCAGAGGCATTTGCGCAGATGTGGAGGCATTCTAACTCGCCTCCTGCAAGCCTGCACGATGCCGGTTGCTGCAGCAGCTGCCGCGCAGCATTATTCTGTGCCTTGCAAAGCAGCTGTGCTTCAAATTCTGGCCATAAAAGTGAGTATGGGAGGCTGGGTGGGCTGGTGGTCCAAACACAGAGCAGTGGAGAGAACCGGTTTGGTCTCCGCTGCTCATCGCCACTACTGGCTCTCCAGAACCGGGCAGAACCGGTCAAATACCACCACTGACTGGTTATTGTTCCCTATGACTATCATTAAGTGTTGTACCTCATGATTCTTGACTCTTGATGAATGTAAATTTTCTTTTATGTACACTGAGAGCATATGCACCAAGACAAATTCCTTGTGTGTCCAACCACACTTGGCCAATAAAGAATTCTCTTCTCTTCTCTTCTCTTCTCTTCTCTTCTCTTCTCTTCTCTTCTCTTCTCTTCTCTTCTACTCTACTCTACTCTACTCTACTCTACTCTACTCTATTCTACTCTACTCTACTCTACTCTACTCTACTCTACTCTACTCTACTCTATTCTATTCTATTCTCAGGAAGCACAGCCTTTTCTGTGCCTTCTTCATAAGCATGTTAGCATTCATAGCCCATGAGAGGTCCTCCGAGATATAAGCGCCCAGACATTTAAAACTACCAATGGTCTCCACCTCCTCGCCATGTATGTACAATGGTAAATGTACATCTCTCTTCCTTCCTTAGATCAGTCTTATTTTTAATTACTGATGATTTGGCAAAGTTTGTATCTGTCTCATCTGAATAGGGTGATGGCTTCAGGAAGATTTCTCCAAACTGATGTCCTAAACAAGTACAGCACTAAAACTCCCTGCACCTGCATAGAACACATATGGGCTGGAAGGTTAATTTTACATTCTTGTTGTCTATGTGGGGCATGTTTGTGTCCTGGGAGATTGGTATCTGTCAAGCACCAGAGAAATCAAGAGATTCAGTCTGAATGAGTATGAAGATTTATTGCCAAGTTTCTCTACAAAACCTGAGCTTCTAACAGTCAAGAGAAATGAGCAGAAAATGAGCAGGATCTGTTGCAGGCACGCAGGGACTCGTGACTTATGATGTGTTTTACCTCCCTCCTCCCTTGGGCTCATCCTGGTTATTATCATTATCCACTTTAAACCATCTTTCTTTTAAAAAACATAAGTTGTCAAAATTTGATCATTATAGCTCCCTGTATATATTCTTGGGCCTACTTTAGAGTGGTGAAATATGGCTATCCCAAAGGTGCTTTTTCAAAAGGCAATTAGACTTTCTTGTTTTTTCCCTGAAGACATTTCACTTCTTATCCAAGAAGCTTCTTCAGTTCTGATGGAATGGTGAGCAATGGAAGGATTTATATTCCTTGCAGTCATCTGGATGACTGAGAATCTCCCTGGCCATGAGGTTGTTCTTTCTTTCTTTCTTTCTTTCTTTCTTTCTTTCTTTCTTTCTTTCTTTCTTTCTTTCTTTCTTTCTTTCTTTCTTTCTTTCTCTCTCCCTTCCTCCCTCCCTCTCTGTTCCTCCCTCCTTTCTTCCTCCCTCCCTCTTTCTTTTCTTTCTTTCTTTCTTTTTCTCCTTCTCTCCCCCACCCTCTCTCCCTTCCTCCCTCCCTCCTTCTCTCCTTCCTTCCTCTCTCTTGTTCTTGCTCTCTCTCCATCCCTCCCTCTCCTTCCTTCCTTCCTTCCTTCCTTCCTTCCTTCCTTCCTTCCTTCCTTCCTTCCTTCCTTCCTTCCTTCCTTCCTTCCTTCCTTCTTTCTTTCTTTCTTTCTTTCTTTCTTTCTTTCTTTCTTTCTTTCTTTCTTTCTTTCTTTCTTTCTCCTTCTTGCCTGCCTGCCTGCCTTTTTTTAGTTTAACCATCTCAGCAGTTTCCATCATCCTCACCAAGCATTACTCCATCGCAGCAATGCAGAGTCTTTCCATCTCTTTGTGTGAAAATAATCTTGGTGCACTTTTCATGTACAAAAACAAAGTACCATAATTTTTGTCCATCAATCCCCAAAGAAAACCCCTAATCTCAATTGAAGATTAATTTTTTAGGATCCTCTGAATCTGTGTGTATTTGAATCCAAAATTTTCTAGCTTTTTTACACATCCACCAAACATGTTAAAATGCCCCAGATCAGTTGTCAAAACAAACTGAAACAAAACATTCTAGGCAAACATTCATTTTTATCACAGAAATTCTTCCCAGAAATCAAAATTGTAATTTCTCCCAACCTAACAAAACTTTTTAAACTTTATTTCATATTTATTTTGAAATAACATACAATACATACTTGCTGTATTAATACCTAGATATTTTATTTACTCAACCTTAAAACTTGTTGTAATCATCAATTCTGTTTGATCTTCTAGTTTCATGGTTTGTTAACATCTCTGTCTTCTGTTTACTAATCTGAAAACATGCTAATGAACAAAATTGTTTTAATTTTTTTCATTAATATTTCAATGTGCTTTAAAGCATCTTCCAGAACAAACACCAAGTTATCTGCAAGAGCCCTTAAATTAAAAGTTTCTTTTTAAAAATTTTACATCCATAATCAGTTCAGTATTTCAAAAACCACAATAAACAAGAAGGGAGAGTGTTGGCACCTTATCTTGTTCCTTTTTGTATTTCCCAGGGTTTTATTAGATCTCCATCAACAATTATTTGTGCTTTCTGTGAAGTGTAAATTGATTTTCTCCATTTTATAAACTTCTTTTCAAAATTCATAACTTTCAAAACCTTGAACAAAGAAATCCAGTTCAAATTGTCAAAGGTCTTCTCTTTATCCAAGAAAATCAAGCTTTTTTTTTTTTTGCATTATGTTGTTCCCAATATTCTAAAATGTATAACATGATTCTAACATTGTCCCTTAACTGTCTTTTAAGTAAAAACCCACATTGATCCTCATGAATAAATCTTTGACAAATTATTTTCAGTTTGTCATCTGGAATCGTTGTGAATAGTTTGTAGTCATTATTTAATAATGATATCAGCCTACAGCCTATATCTTGCTCCTCTTTAGGTTTTAATGCGATCTTGGTCTTTACTTCTATCTCTCTGGAATTTTTCCTCCTTGTAGGATTGAGCTCATTGTGTTTGTAAAGATTGTAAACATTCATTCTGAAAACATTTAAAATAAGAATCTGAAAATCCATGCCGTCTATGCACCTTTCCTAGTTTAATCTTTTTCAACAGCTTCAAAAACTTTTCTTATTGTAAGAAGTCCATTAATAATCTCTCTCTGTTCCTCTGTAATCTTCGATAAATTTTGTTTCTTCAGATATTCATCTATTTTCACTAGGGAGTTGACCACTTCCTTTCTATTAATTGGAATAACATTGATGGAATGTTTTTTTTTTTTTTTTGGCATGGCCACATTGTCCATTAATACAGCATTTCTCTCTTGTTGAGTTCAATATCATTTTATCTGAATGGAATAAAGAGAAAAAAAGATTTAAAGAAATTCTCAGAGAAGCGTTTTTCAACAAATGAAGTTTTTATAATGACAATTAGCAGCCACAGTAAGAGAAATTGAAATAAAAAATGAATTATGGAAAGAAAGAAAAAAATTAACTTTGGAAATAAACCGAGGAAGTGGCTGGCATATAAATTACGAAAAAAAAAAAAAAAAGGAAAGCTCATTGAAAAGTGCCTTCTGAAGCTTTCTTTTGCCTGCTTTCACTGTTCACCACTAAATTTTTTATACAGTCTTGAGCATCTCTGAAAGAATTCAAATTCCAGATAGGGCATGATTAATTTAGCACTGTCATTTTCTACAATATAGCGTACAGCTGTCCTTTCCCTCTGCTGCAGTACATCCGATCTCAGCTCTTAGCAGAGAAGTAAATTAAAGCAAAAGGATTGAGTCACTCTTCTGTGCCAATGTTAAAATTAATTTTTCCTGACAGCGCCACAGACTTGGAAGCTTGGAATGGCATTATAAAAGAAGGGGTGGAGAGAAAAAACCCAATGTATTAAAATATGCGTATATGGGTTGGTTGATGAAACAAGTCCATCGCTCTTTCTACATTAGTTTGTTTCCCTGTGGATACTGAACGTTCTCTGCAGGGAAAAATGCAGAAGAGAAAACCCTTTCGCATCCTCCTGTGACATAAAACTGTTTTTTTTTTTTTTTGTAATGGGCTCTTTCTTTCTCTCTGCTCCTTGAATTAAGGTCAACTTCAGGGAAACGTTTACAGCTGTGTGCAAAAATCTAAGCCACCTTGATTAAATTGTATCTTTCAAGGGGTCCTTAAGTAAAGAAACTGTTGCGTGGTACAAAATTAAACATGACCTCTTTGTACAAATTCAGGTCATGTTTATGATAAAAGCAAATGTTCCTCTGTCCAGTCATGTCCAGCTCTAACATACGGGGCCCACCTCCATTCCTTGGGGCCAGTGTTGTCCAAAGACATTTTTCAAGGCCATGTAGCCAGCATGACTATATGCCAAGGCACATGAAATACTGTTACTTTTCTACAGAAGTGGTATCTATTTATCCACTCATATTTGCATGCTTTTGAATTGTTTGGTGGGTAGGAGCTGGGGCAGGAAATGGGAGCTGGCCCCATTGCACAGAGCTCACATCTTGAACCCTGGCTGTCAGCTTTCCAGCTGACAAGCTCAGCATCTTTAACTACTGAGCCATTGTACCCCTGTCCATGTGCAATTCTTTACACATTCAAAATAAGAGATACCCCCTATTTAATTTAGCAGTGACAGCTAATTTTGTTCTAAGGTGATGAGAGACCTATTCATCTAGATTTTTTTTGTAACTGATTTTTTTTGCGGGGGTGGGGGTGGGGATTAGACCCCTTTTTAGTATTTGTCTTTTCCCTTGGACTCTTTGGATCATATCTCTTTAACTGTGGCCTTGCCCCTGCCCTGTGGATTTCCCTTTGCCCTGCCTTGCCTTGTCTTTGCCTTTGCCTGTGGACTTGCCTTTGTCTTATAGCCTTGCCTTTCCCTTGCCTTGTGGATTTGCCTTTCCCTTGCCTTGCCTTGTGGCCTTGCCTTTCCCTTGCCTTGTGGATTTGCCTTTCCCTTGCCTTGCCTTGTGGCCTTGCCTTTCCCTTGCCTTGTGGATTTGCCTTTCCCTTGCCTTACCTTGTGGCCTTGCCTTTCCCTTGCCTTGTGGATTTGCCTTTCCCTTGCCTTGCCTTGTGGCCTTGCCTTTCCCTTGCCTTGTGGATTTGCCTTTCCCTTGCCTTGCCTTGTGGCCTTGCCTTTCCCTTGCCTTGTGGATTTGCCTTTCCCTTGCCTTACCTTGTGGCCTTGCCTTTCCCTTGCCTTGTGGATTTGCCTTTCCCTTGCCTTGCCTTGTGGCCTTGCCTTTCCCTTGCCTTGTGGATTTGCCTTTCCCTTGCCTTGCCTTGTGGCCTTGCCTTGCCTTTCCTTGCCTTGTGGCCTTGCCTTTCCCTGCCTTGTCTTTGCCTTTGCCTGTGGACTTGCCTTTGTTTTGTGGCCTTGCCTTTCCCTTGCCTTGCCTTGTGGCCTTGCCTTGTCTTGCCTTGTCTTTGCCTTTGTCTGTGGACTTGCCTTTTGCCTTTCCCTTGCCTTGTGGCCTTGCCTCTGCCCTGTGGATTTGCCTTTGCCTTTGCCTTTGCTTGTGGACTTGCCCCTGCTGTATGATTTTGCTTTGTCTTGCCTTGCCTTTGCCTATATGGACAAATTGTTTGTCTGGTGGACTTGCCTTTTCCTGTGGAACTTACTGGGGTTAAACTGGTGCTGGCTCTTGGTGAGTGTGTATGTGTGTGTGTGTCTGTGTCTGTGTGTAAACAGGACAGCACTCGATTATCTGTATTATTATTTTTATTTCATTGTAATGTTGTTTTATTGCATTTTATCCTCCATCTTAGTGTTATGACCAATGCTTACATCAATAAGCCTACTGAGAAATGCAACTTGATCCAGTCTTAGAAATTCAACTTAAAAAAACCTAGAAAACCTTTTAAAAACTCACAATGAAAAGAGTACAATTGTGAGGGGAGGGGGAACTTCTAAAGGTTCCCTCCAGATGGCTGCATCGATAAGCAGCTGTAATTCTATCAGAGCTGAATTGAGACAATGAAAAGCAAAAAAAAAAAAAAAAAAGCCCTCTCAAAATACTCTAAAGGGGCCTAGATATCTCACGGCTGAACCATAAAAGGATGAAATATACAATATAAACTTCTGTTGGGGTGCCAGATTCATTTTTTAATAGCTTTCCACCACCCCATGACTGCAAACATCCAATTCTCATAGTAAACCAGTGTATGAGAAAGAAAAATATATTGCTTGTTTACTGAATGAGTTTGCATTTCAACGCACTGTAAAGAAAATGCTATAAATGATAAATAGTGTAGAGTAAATTGAGAGCAGTTTTTCGGGGGCATCTTTCTTCTTCTTTTTATCCTTTGGAATGGAAAGGATATTATTTCTTCGAGGCAGATAAGGTATCGGTTTTCCTGATTTGCCATTCCCAAAATGCTTCCTTAGAGACAGAACACAAGGTGTTGGGCAATTTTGCTCTTGGGAGAGCAGTGTGTAAAAAGTAGGATTTCTAAGCCTCTGTAGAATAGAATAGAATAGAATAGAATAGAATGGAATGGAATGGAATGGAATGGAATAGAATAGAATAGAATAGAATAGAATAGAATAGAATAGAATAGAATAGAATAGAATAGAATTCTTTTTTGGCCAAGTGTGATTGGACACACAAGGAATTTGGCCTGGTGCAAATGTTCTCAGTGCACATAAAAGAAAAGGTACATTTGTCAAGAATCAAGAATCACTCCTTTTTTCAGAGAGTTTAAGAAAAATTAACCACTTGGCCACCTGGTTACAGAATAAGTGACAGGTTTGAGATGGGGATAGCATAAACATGATGAGAGAGTGAACCTTTAGGTATTCAGTCCTTTGCCATGTCCCAAAATTGAGGTTAATATTGATTCTCTCTCATTATTTGCAATTATTTTAAATAAAAGGCAAAACAAGACGATGGCTACACTGCTTGTAATGTAATTTCAACCTGCTGTCTGTACCTAGTTTGATTAATCATAATTGTTTTAAAAAGATGTTTAGAGTACTCTGACTTTCCTACTGGGTTTGACTATGTCAACCATGAATGGTTTAACAGGACCATCTGGCTATATTTGTCGCTTTGCCATTGATATCTCTTTGCTCTTATATTGACTTTTTGGTAACAGACAGTGAACCATTGATTATGTTTCTTGGCATCGTAAACTTTTAAACTGTTTTTATGAGTTCTCCTCTTTAATGATTAATATTACTTATTTATAAGCAATACTTCAAGAAAACAAATCATACAGAATGTAATTAAAAAATTAAGGGACAGCCATATCCGCCCCAACTAAAATGAATTCTCAAGACTGAACTGGCCCCTTATTGTGCAACAGCTAAAGTTCAATCATGAAACTTTATGGAAAGCCCAGAATACATTTACTATTCAGACAATGTGCTTGTTTCTTCCTTTCTACAATATTTCCTGTTAGTTTTCAGTTATTAAGAGGAGAAAAGAGAGAAATAGTAGTGTAACAATTGGAAAGAAAGAAAGAAAGAAAGAAAGAAAGAAAGAAAGAAAGAAAGAAAGAAAGAAAGAAAGAAAGAAAGAAAGAGGAAGGGAGGGAGGGAAGAAGAAGTCTAATTAATGCAACTGCATAATTTTTCATGTCTTCAGAAAAACCTGAAACAATCTGCTTTCAAGATAAGCTTTTACTACAAACTCCAAAACATTTTTTCCAAATAATTTCAAAATTATTCCATATTAAGATATAAGTCTAGAAATGACTGCTAATAATGAGTTCGAGAGATCATTAATGCATCCTTAAGCAAAGGGTTGTTTTGAAGAACATAATGGTTGACTACCTCTTTAAGAAACTATTGCTTGATTCCTCTCTAGAATCTAGATAACTGTTCAGAACAGCTCTTCTTAGGGATGGTTATTGAGAAGGTGGTGTAGCTACTTTTGTAAAAAAAAAAAAAAAGCTCCAGAAGAAACTATTTATCTTGATTCGGTTATGGTTCAAGCATGAATAGTGCATTGTTTGCTCTTACGAACTACTGGTGTTGGGATTGGAACAGGGAAAGTGCAACTTTTGTTTTTATTAGATCTACCCAGTGGTGGGATGCTGCTGGTTCGGACTGGTTCTAGCAAAATGGTAGTTCTGATCATCAGCTTACCATGTCCACTCACACACCACCACCCCACTCTATCCTGTCCTATATTTATTTCTTTCCAGCTCCATTTTCCTGTGCAGGGCAACAAAAGAAGACCCAGATGATCAGCTGGGACTCAGGAGGCAGCGAATAGAGGGGGGCGGGGCCAGTCAGAGGTGGGATTTGCCGGTTCTCCAAACGACTCAAAATTTCCACTGCCAGTTCTCCAGAACTGGTCAGAACCTGCTGAATACCACCTCTGAACTGCATGCATTATATCAGTTGAAACTATTTCTGGAATAGAAGGCTTTGCTAATGATAATCCCTGCCCTTGTCACCTTATATATGAATTATTGCAACTCTCTATGCATGGAGATTAACTGAAGATTAATAGAAAGCTGAAGTTGGTTAAACTTGCAGTGCTCTGATAGGTATTGAGTGCATTGAGGGAGTTGCATTGGCTATTAGTTAGATTCTGGGTGTCATTCCAGCTCCTGGCTGAACATTTAAAGCCTTACTTAAGTCCTGGATATTATTAGGACTTTCTGTCTGTCCATCGAATAAAATAAAAGAGAGAAGATATAGTAAGAGCCCTTCTGCCAAAGAATGCCATCTTCAAGGATTCTATAGCCATACTTCTTGTTGATGATTGTCCTTGAAATAACATCCTTTGTCCTTTTTTGGTCAACATGATGAATGGGGCTATTCTGAAGAGCACTGAGAAATAGATGTATTATTGAAATGTGCTTAAGGTGCGTGTGGCTTTTATTATGGTTAGAACATTCAGGCTTTGCCCTTCGTTTTTCTTGTTTCTTGTTATTTCTACATTTCAAAATTGTATTTTGTAAACAGGTTATAAGACATTCAGAACTGCTTAAATGGAATTACATATAATTATGAGTAATCATACAGTCCTTGGTGCTCTCCGAGCTTGGTTGTTTTCCTGCACATGTTTCATTACCCAACTAGGTAACATCATTACCAGACTCCTCTCTAGAGCACAAAAAATCTCCACAGACCTTTCTCATCCTGGACATTATATTTCGATCTGTTACCCTCAGGGAGGCGTTATAGGTGTCTTAAAATGAGGACTAATAGATTGAGAAACAGTTTCTTTTCCAAGGCAGTAATTGTCTTGAATCAAACACTGCATTTGTGATTTAGTCGTATTATTATTATTATTATTATTATTATTATTATTATTATTATTATTATTATTATTATTTTTAAAAACTAGTGTGATTGTGATGTGGTGTTTGGGGCACTGTGCTGGAGTAGCTTTCAAATTTCATTGTATTTTTGGAATGCAATGACAATAAAGGTATTCTATCTATCATCAGTGTTAGAAGAGAATGAGTTTTGTTCTCTGTTTATATATACCAGTGACTTGCCCTGTCAGTGTTAGTGGGAGTGTTCTTGTTGGTTCCTTGATTAGGCTGTTGATGGTCTAAGTTGGTACTTTCTTGATTGGACTATTATTGATTGTGGGTCTTGCATTAAACTGGAGTAGTGTTTTCTTGGATTTTTGAATTTTCTAGTGTATCTCCTTGAAAATGGTAGGCATGTGCTTAAGATCATTTGGAATCTACATATCAGCAGTTCCTGATACATTCCACAGAGAATTTTACTATGTCCATGAGGCTACAACTGAGCTCCTCCACCTCCTTTTAGCTATAACATAGTCAATTATAGCCATTATTTGGGTTGTTTGAAGATAGTATTAGTTGAAGAAATAATTGGAGTGGTTAAATTGATAAATTCTCCAAATTCATTTGGGTTTCCTAAGCTATGTGGTCAAAAGACATTCTCCTTTGTATTGTTTCTTAAAACTCCATAATGAAGGATGCTTTTGGAATAAGATTGTCTTGGATCCTTTCTATGTTTTGTTTTCTGTATCAGCTATTTTGAACTTACTATTAATAGAATGAAAATCAGGGACCTTTGTTCCTACACCAGAATTCTTGATACAATATCTGTGAGAATATAAGGCACCTTCTCATCTTGTCCTTAGTATGTGCAACATTCCCATTGTGTTTTATTTCTAAGAAAGTTTCACTTCATAAAAGAACCTGTGAAATAAGTTTCAAGTTGGGTTGGGATTGGAATAAAACTAATACTGAATGATGACTAAGTAATGGTTAAAGGTTCTGCATTCTCAGTCCAGCAGGAGAATAGAGAAAGGAAAGGTGTTCTGTTGGACTTCATTATAATTTTTCCATATATTAATAGTTATATTCCTTCCTTCCTTCCTTCCTTCCTTCCTTCCTTCCTTCCTTCCTTCCTTCCTTCCTTCCTTCCTTCCTTCCTTCCTTCCTTCCTTCCTTCCCAAATTGGACTCCCCTACTTAGCAGGGGAACAAATTCTGATAAGAAGTTATAGAATTGCAATCTCAATCATTTAACCCAACTGATTAATTGACTAAACATTGCAATTTTATATATTATCCTTTAAATAATGGATATTTAAATACCTTGCGATTGTCTGGTCTTCAGCGGAAGGATAAAAATGGGTGAAAATAATACATCTTTGTTTTTTGTAATTAAGTATGCAACTTAAGCACACTTACAAATGCCAGAGGTAATGATTCCTTGTAGTTTATTGTTCATGATAATTCCTCCGTTCTACAAAAAAATGGCAAGTAACAACTGTGACCAAACAAAATTAGAACCATAAATCAGATTAGCCCTTTGCTTGTTTTTTTTTATACTTACCAGTTGGTTCAATAAATCACTTGCTATAGCCTATACATTATGCTTAGTGCCTTTCTTGTACCTACATCAGCACAACGTTGTGTCGTAAAATGTTCTTTGATATATGCAAAGTGAATCAATGGAAATTAAGAGGAGGTTTTAGTGCTTTAAACCCTGTGCTGTAATCTGAGTGTGCTGTTGGGTGGTGGCTACTGATTGCAATCTGTAAAAATCACATAGTGAGAGGAAAATAAAAACATTCGTAGTGCTTCACATGACAAACTTACAGCAACTTTGAAACATCTTGTAGACTATCTTTGCTTACCCAAATTGACAGTTTGCTAAATCTAAGTTATCATCCTTTCATTCAGTTAGTCATTTTGAACTGATTTGTTCCATTGATGCAGACTTCTGGCTGATGGATTGGATTTGTCTTTCAGTAAGTATGGTCCAATTTTCTGTTTTCTGGAGAATGTTTTTCCATTGGAAGGTGTTGTGGTTTGCCAGCAGCAGGTGCGGGTGGATGAGGAGAGAGAGGACTCAGATGAGGGGCCAGGACCATTAGGAAGGGGACTGCTGCCCTCAGAGATTGTGGGGGCTGGCAGCAGCGATGAGGAGGTTCCTGAGGAACCTGTGCCAAGTGTGCGTGCGTGCAGGATTGCTTCTAGGAAAGAGCAGCTACAACAGCACAGGCAACTCGGGAGTAAGGCTGCAGGGTAATGGACCCTCCTTCAAGAAGATAAAAGCCAGCTGTGAAACGAACATACTTTGCAGAAGGCAAAAACATTTTGAAAGTTCAGCATCGTGGACATTCCAGTATCCTGAATTTGTATTTGAACCTTCTTGCATTGCAAAGTATTTCTTGGCTGTTATCTTTTGGCAAGTCTTGCACAGTTTGGCAAGGCTTGTGCTTATCACAGCTAATTATTTTGCAAAAGCATTACAAGGTTTCTGTTCTTTTGGCATTGTGTTTGATTTGTTGGAAAAGGTGGGTCAGAACAGAAGAACAGACATAGAACAGCTTCTGTTTTGAAGGATTAACCAGGTCTGCATTACAAAGGAAGAATAATTAGCAAGAAGATCAGAAACCCAAAAGTTGATCATTAATAGTGGCATAACAAAGAATTGATAGAGAGGTCATCGTGATTTTCATTTCACAAGATCTTATTGCACATACAATTTGGTGTGATGAGCCACTTTGGACTAGAGCAGTGATGGCTAACCTTTTTGTCATCACATGCCAAAAGTGTGTAGGCGTGCCTGCATTCATAATGCAATGCATGCAATACCCCCGCACTCCCCCTACCCCCTGTGCATGCCCATGTGACCCCCTCATGCTCCCCATTTCCTGCACATGTGTGTGACCTTCCCTGCTCCCCCACCCCTGCGCATGCGCGTGACTCCTTCGCACTCCCTCTGCTCCCTGGGCATGTGCACACATCTCCCGCATACGCGGCAGATACCTGAAAATCAGCTGGCTGGCGGGAGACACACAGGCATATGCAGTAGAACTGAGCTGGACCAATGGCTCACCTGCTGGCAGAGATGGCTCTGTGTGCCAGTTCCGGCATGGGTGCCATAGGTTTGCCATCACGAGTCTAGAGGCTGAGGCATCAGACATGAGTTCTATTTCTTAGGCACAAAGCCAGCTGGGTGACCTGGGGCCAATCACTTTCTTTCAGCCCTAGGAAGGAGGCAATGGTGCAAACTACTTGTGAAAAACTTTGCCAAGAAAATTACAGGGGATTGTCTAAGCAGTCTCCAAGAATTGAACACAACCAAACAGGAGAAAAAACATGCCATTTTCAAGCCATCCAACTCCCAAAGACTGGGAGGATTACAATGAAAAAGTAGCAGAAGTTAAAATATAATAAATAATAAAATAAAAAATCGGAATCATAAACGGCCCAAGGACAAATGCATAAATAGGTGCCATTTAGGAGCTCAGGTATCAGCTTGCTCCTAAAGTCTTCTCCTAAAGTTTCTTAAATATCAGCAGGGTGGGAGCCATCCAGATCTCTGGGGGAGATCATACCAGAGGACAGACTTAATCCAATGGATCTCCAGTATGTTCGCTCTGATTTCACCAGATGAACAAAATCAGTTCCCCAATAACCAATCCCTAAAGGTCTTTTTAAGTCAAGGGTCTTCAAACTTGGCAAATTTACAAACAGGGGTATTCAAACTTGACAGCTTTAAGACTTGTGGACTTCAACTCCCAGAATTCCTGAGCTAACATGACTGGAGGAATTCTGGGAGGAATTCTGGGAGTTGACAGCCTTAAACCTGTCAAGTTTGAATACCCCTGTTTTAGGTGATAATCAACACTTTTAAATGCTTGATTATGCTGCTATGGCTGCCATCTTGACTTTCTTAAAAAAACCTATCCTGTGCAAAACTCTACTCTCAGTTCTCAATTCTATCCCCCACATGCAAGCGATTAGCCTGAGAAAGAAATATTAGTTTTTTTTCTTATGCAAAGTGGTTTTCCATATTCTTCAAGTTGCCAAGTTTGAAAACACTGGTATACACAATATACAACAGCCTCTTGTTAAGCACACGATCTCAAGTACAGTCCCACCACAAGATCCTGTTTCTCTTGCTCCCTTCCAAGAAAAGATGCCTAAAGAAGTTGTGTTTCAAACACTAGTATTTGTAAAGCGATAGAACTCACTGAGTAGTTCAGTGTCAGAGCAGTCATCACCCCACTCAACTTTGTCTATGAATAAAAAGAAAGATTTTGGTGCTTTCCTGCTTAGAAAAAATCCTAAAATGCAGGTATTTAGGACTTTTGAGTTAGTCTAAGGGCTTAAAGTTAGTTTAAAAGCAATTTATTCTCCCTCTCTCTTCTAGTTTTGGAATATGCCCTTATGAAAACATGGTACATTAAAGTACACCGTAGTGCTACTGGCTATAATTAAAGTTCTGTCAGCATTTGTATTATAAATCCCCTTTTTGAGATTTAATATCTCAGCGATTTCTAATCCCATTGGACTGAAGTTGGCTCAAGGAAAAAAAATCCTCAATTTGTCCCTTCCAATATATTTAATTTGTTTGACTGAATCACCACCTCCCCCAACCACCCTGTCATGCTCAAGAATAACTTAACTCTTGCATGCAACAGGAACAGGGGAGGGATTGTGTTTTTCATATTGTTGTGAATGCATAAGGTTTAATAAAGAGAACTTGAGCTTGGAGTAAAGTGCAGGGTTCTGGCCCTGCACTTCTGATTGGCTGTTAACGGCAGGATCGGATTGGCCCGTTCCGGGGAATCCAATTGGCGATTAACAGAGAGTTCCTATTGGTTAAGGGAGCTAGCGTTCCTCGATCGTTATTGGTTAATAGTTATTGGGGTTGCCTATATAAGGAGGGTTATAACTGCCATTGAGTTGAGAAGTCACTATGTAAATAAAGAGTTGAAGTTCACCGTTCCAGAGGCTTGTCTCCATTCTTTCTCGCCCATGCTCCAAACTTAACACTGGCGACGAAGGTGGGATGTGGAGACGTCTGAACCGACGGAACTAAGAAGAAACACTGAGCACGTGGCTGACGATGCGACACAACGGAACCATGTCCGGCGGCGTTGTACCACCCGCTCCGTTCGATCCAGTGCAGGAAGACTGGGAGTCCTACATGGATCGCTTCCAAATGTTCTTAGAAACTAACAACTTAAAGGACGCCACAGCCAGGAAGAAACGGATGGTGTTCCTAACGCATTGCGGTCCAACCGTATTTAAGATGGCTAAAGCACTAGCAAAACCTAGAGAAGTGAAGGCGATAGAATGGGACGACCTCGAACCTCTACTAAGAAATCACTACACACCGACCGTGCCTACGCTTGTGAGACGGCACGAGTTCTATCAGAGAAACCAGCGAAAAGGAGAAAGCATCCAGCGAAAAGGAGAAAGCATCGCCGACTTCATAGTAGACCTCTGAAACCTGGGAGGCCTCTGCGGATTCGCCGATTTGGAAGAGGCACTGAGAGATCGAATAGTTCTGGGATTAGATGCACCAGGCAGAGCAAGCTGATGGCGAAAGGCGACATCAGCCTTGCCGATGCCATCGCTGATGCTACTGCAGCAGAAGCAACCAGGAAGTTGGCTGCACAATTACGCCGCAACTGCGCTCAGGTACACCAACCGACAAGCGAAATTTTATCCAAGTCAGAAGGGCAGCATTCAACGACACACCACGAGGACCTTTCTTCGTTGTCAGACAGTGACGAAGAAGAGGTCCATCGACTGCGGTCCGACCGGGACCACCACCTGAAGTCCCTACGCCCTTGCGCTGGCTGTGGAGCCAACCATGCCAAGTCCGAATGCAAATTCCGCGACGCGCTCTGCCATGAGTGTGGAAAGAGAGGCCACATTGGACGGGTCTGCCGAAATTTACAAGGACCCTGCCAGGCCTCAAAAGGGGCTAACTATCACCAATCGACAGGAAACCGTCCTGTAAGGCAAGAACCAGTAAGCCACTCCTACAGAAACCGAGCTTTGCAGCGAGAAGAGGCTCACCATACTATCACTATCGGTCACGCCTCTGCCTTGGATGCCAAGAAAATCCGAATCACAGTAGCCATCGAGAACCAGCCTTGCCACATAGAAGTCGACTCGGGATCGTCCTTCTCGATGGTGTCCTGGAAGACCCTCAAGCAACTCATCCCCACGATTCAGCGCCAAGACCTCCGTTTCCAAAAACTCATTCTTAAGTACTATCAAGGGAATCGAATCCCTGTCGTTGGTTTCTGCCGAGTCCGGGTCTCCTTCAAGAAGCACACAGCGTACTTACTGCTAACTGTGATTGACAAAGATTGGCCTAGTCTGCTAGGTCTCCAATGGTTCGCGCCACTTGGCATTGAAGTGGCAGGCATAAACCGAATCAGCGGAAGTGACTGGGAGGAGGACCTCATCCATGAGTTCAAGGACGTTTTCACAGAAAGTTTAGGCGAGTACAAGGGGACCCCAATTTCATTCAGCCTTGATCCAAAGATAGCTCCCATCCGCCTTAAGCCCCGTCGAGTTCCGTTTGCCTTAAAGCCGAAAATCGACGAACAACTCGACAAACTAATAGCTCAGGGGGTGCTAGAACCTACCGATCACTCCCCCTGGGAGACCCCAATCGTAACACCCATTAAGCCAGACGGGTCGATCCGAATTTGTGGGGACTACTGGGCCACCCTGAACAATGCCTACAGCAGAATGCATATCTGGTGCCGGTGGGACAGCATCTCCTCCACTTCCTGGGGGGCGGAAAAGTCTTTGCTAAATTAGACTTAGCTCAGGCATATCAGCAACTACCTGTTGATGAAAAGACGGCACAGGCACAAACAATTGTGACGCACCGAGGTGCCTTCAAATGTACCCGGCTCCAATTCGGAGTCAGTGTAGCCCCGGGGATTTTTCAGAGCCTGATGGAGAGGCTACTAGAAGGGATTAAAGGCGTGGTCCCCTATTTTGACGATGTATTAATTGCTGCACCTACAAAAAAAATCTTACGGGATCGTTTAAAATTAGTCCTACAAAAATTTCAAGACGCCGGTCTTAAGGTAAAAAAGAATAAGTGTAAATTGTGTACAGATAGTGTTGAGTTTTTAGGGTACCTAATTGACAGTCAGGGTATTCACCCTACCAACAGTAAACTAAGAGCAATAAAAAATGCTCCCAGGCCTCGGAACAAGGCTGATCTCCAGGCATTCCTAGGCCTCATCAACTTTTATAATATATTTCTACCGCATAAAGCAACGGTCGCTGAACCATTACACCGGTTGTTAGACAAGAAAGCAAACTGGTTATGGGGTCATAGAGAAGAACAGGCATTCCGTAATGTGAAAAAACTACTGACTTCTGACTCTGTACTCATGCAATACAATGAGACCTTGCCATTAAATATAACATGTGATGCTTCGCCTTTCAGAGTGGGCGCCATTTTGAGCCATGTACTGCCTAATGGGAACGAAGCCCCTGTTGCATATTTTTCAAAGACACTTTCAAAAACTGAGCGAAATTATAGCCAAATCGATAAAGAAGCCCTCGCAATTGTATCAGCTGTTAAAAGATTCCACGAGTACGTGTATGGCCGGGCTTTTACTATCGTGACTGACCACAAACTGTTATTGGGGATAATAGCTGGAGATAAGCTGACTCCCTACATATTATCCCCCAGGATGACTCGCTGGTCAGAATTCTTGGCTGCTTATAATTATCAGCTGCAATACCGCCCGGGGAAAGCCATTCGCCACGCCGACGCATTGAGCCGAGCACCACTTCCAGAGACTCTCGACAATCCTGCACCAATGGTAACCACGTTGCAAATTGAAACACTCAACTCGCTGCCATTAACGGCCCGAGATATCGCAAGAGAAACCAAATGTGACCCCACCTTAGCGCGAGTTCTGGGCTGGGTAGAATGTGGATGGCCATTGGACCTATTATCAGATGACTTCACACCATTCAAGACTCGACAAATGGAGTTGTTCTCCCAAAAGGGCTGTGTCATCTGGGGCGATAGAGTCGTTATCCCAGAACGACTCCAAAAAGCGCTGCTGAGAACCTTGCATGATGGCCACCCTGGTATCGTGTGAATGAAAGCCCTCGCACGAAGCTACGCATGGTGGCCGGGCATCGACAAGCAAATCAAAAATTGGGTTAAAGCTTGTCATAGATGCCAGGAAGTGAGCAACGCCCCACCTAAAGCCATCCCTACCAAATGGGAGACACCACGGGGACCCTGGTCCCGTATTCACTTGGACTTTGTGGGGCCGACCAAAGGCCACACCTTTCTGCTAACCATCGACGCCTACTTGAATTTGGCTCGAGATTCACCGCATGACGAACACAACCACTGAAGCGGTTATCAAAAACTTGGAAAGACTTTGCAACCCACGGATTGCCAGACGTCCTGGTATCCGACAATGGGCCCTAATTTACAGCGCTGTCGTTCGAGCAGTACCTGGCTGACTGCGGCATCCGACATGCGCTCACCTCGCCTGCGCACCCTGCGACCAATGGCAAAGCAGAGCGCATGGTCCAATTCGTTAAGAAAACCTTGCAGAAGGTAGACTACGATAACATTGACGACAAGATCAATCGAATCCTTTTTCTACAACACATCACACCTCATAGCGTCACCAACAAAACTCCTGCCAAACTGCTAATGGGACAAAAGCTCCGCTCCCACCTCGACCGGTTACACCCAGCTTATGAACCGGAAAAACCACTAGGATCCAGCAGCCGCTGTTGTGCCTTCCAGGTAGGTGATTTGGTATATGCTAAAAACCTATCGGGCGACCCATTGTGGGTGGAGGCGACAGTAGTTCGTGTAACCAGCCCGAGATCCTACCTTGTACAATGCCTTGACTATCTTGTACAATGCCTTGACTATGGAAATGCCATATCGATCAATTAATCAATCAAATGATCGTGTAACCAGCCCGAGATCCTACCTTGTACAATGCCTTGACTATCTTGTACAATGCCTTGACTATGGAAATGCCATATCGATCAATTACAATCACGGCTCCCTTCGGGAGCCGTGATTGTAATTGATCGTCCTGAACTCCCTTATGACCAAACTGAGGGGGGGGGGAGAGATACGGAAGAAGATGAATCCCAAGTAGAAGAAAACCCGTTCGAAGGGAACGATGGTGTAATAGAGACAAAGGAAGTGGAACCAGAGAGGGAAACAGATGCATTTCAGGGAATTACCGAGAATAATGGCAACGACGAAGAAATGAACTCTGAACCAGAGGCGACCCCGTTGCCAAACAACGATCTACCTCAGCGTGATTGCAGCCAAATGACACAGCGAAAATCAAAAAGACTAATAAAGCAACCGTAAAGGACTATGTAACTGCGCCCTGCAAACAGAAGCCAGGGAGAAGGGGTGTTGTGAATGCATAAGGTTTAATAAAGAGAACTTGAGCTTGGAGTAAAATGCAGGGTTCTGGCCCTGCACTTCTGATTGGCTGTTAACGGCAGGATCGGATTGGCCCGTTCCGGGGAATCCGATTGGCCATTAACAGAGAGTTCCTATTGGTTAAGGGAGCTAGCGCTCCTCGATTGTAATTGGTTAATAGTTATTGGGGTTGCCTATATAAGGAGGGTTATAACTGCCATTGAGTTGAGAAGTCACTATGTAAATAAAGAGTTGAAGTTCACCATTCCAGAGGCTTGTCTCCATTCTTTCTCGCCCATGCTCCAAACTTAACACATATATTCCTGTTGTGAGCAGGACAAAAGCCATTTTGAAATATCCTGCTTGTTATAAGGAAGTGTCTCAAACTCAGGCTAAAGAGATAAGCAGGATGTGTTAGGGACTGAGAGCAGGAGAGTGGCCATGAACTGTAACAAAGTGCATAGAAAAACTGGATGCGGGTAGAACAATGTAGAACTGTAATAGGGTGTATACGTGTCAGAAACCGTGTAGCTACTTATGCCTCAACATCTGAAATGAACATGTATCAATTTGAAACAGGAAGAATGTGAGCCAAGCCCTCATACAAGTGGGGGGCGGATAGTTAGGGTATAAAAGTGCTGTTTGAATTTTGCTCTGCGTTCCTTCAATGCCTGAGGGAACCCATTTTTGCAAACACATGAATAAACTCTTGTTTTCCTTGGATCAATGAACCTTGTGGTGGTCTTTTCATAGCCTCCCACCTCACACTGTTGCAGCAGCTTTTGCAAATTAAGGAGGAAAAAAAATGGCGCTCTCACTTTCCCCCCTTCCTTCTGAGGAGGAAAAGTAGGAATTTGAGACTGTTTGCATTCTTCTCGAGTCTTGGACAATCTGGTGATAAATGAGATAAATATAAATGAGAAGAGCAACTAGGATGATTAAAGGCCTGGAGACTAAAACAGGAAGAACGGTTGCAGAACTGGGTATGGCTAGTCTAGAGAAAAAAAGGAGTAGGAAGTGACATGATCAGTGGTGGGATTCAAATATTTTAAGAACTGGTTTTCTGCCCTGATGATTTCTTCCAAAAACGAGTTCTCCCAAACTGGTGTGTGAACTGGCTGAATCCCCCCACTGGACACGATAGCAGTGTTGCAGTATTTGAGGGGCTGCCACAAAGAAGAGGGGGTCCACTTATTTTCCAAAGCACCAGAAGGCAAGACAAGAAACAATGGATGGAAACTAATCAAGGGGAGAAACAACCTGGAATTGAAGAGAAACTTCATAACAATGAGGACAATTAACCAGTGAAATAGCTTGCTTTCAAAAGTTATGGGTGCTTCTCGCTGGAGGTTTTTGAGAAGAGACGAGAAGATACCTGTCTCAAATTGTATAAGTCTCCTTCTTGTGAAAAGGGTTAGACTAGAAGACCACTAAGGTGCCTTCCAGCTCTATTCTGATTGATTGATTGAGATTTTGCACAAGACTTACCATCTGATCTCTAACCAGATTTCTTTCTTACCAATTTTTATTTTTGTTGACGTAGCTTGAAGAGGCAAATAAGAACTTGGCTAGTTTTATCTTTATGTGAAAGAGTAATAAGCACTGATATTAGGATCCCCTAGGGAGTTTTATTATGAAAGAGTATTTGACACTAAATTCATATCTGCTAGAGAGCCAGGGCTGGCTGAGATAACAGTGTGTTCTACTGACAACTGTGATTTGCTACTGCTAATTTCTCCCCCCCATTAATAATGTTATTAAAAATTATATTAAACAGACAAAACTAGCAAAGAAACCTAAGACATGCATACATACCACATATATATATATGAACACGCCTACACACCTATAATATGTAGAGGGAAGAATCCCTCCCTAAAATGATAGTAAGGAAAAAGAAACTTTCCTCTTTATCCCTGAAAAACAAATTCAACATCATCAATTGATTGCTGCCTCTTAAATGACAACTAAATGCATCTTCATTTTATACCTCACCTCATTTTCTATATACAGATATTCCTTGACTTACAACCATTTGTTCAGTAATCTTTCAAAGTTAAAATGGCATCGAAAAAAGTGACATGATCCCTTTTCACACTAAACAATTGCTGCAGTATCACCATAGTCATGTGATCAAAATTCAGATGCTTGGCAACTGGCATGTACTTATGACAGTTGTGTTGTCTCGGAGTTATGTGACCACCTTTGGCAACCTTCTGACAAGCAAAATCAACGGGAAGCCAGGTTCCCTTAACAGCAGCATTACCACTTTAACAACCGAGGCAAGAAAAGTCATAAAATGGGGGAAAGCTCATTTGACACCCATCCTGCTTAGCAACAGAAATTGTGGTCATACATCGAGGACCATGTCCTCTAAATCTTCAGTTTTCCTTATTGCTGTAACTACTTTCTTACCTGGGAATCTGGGAATTATGCTACCTGTCATCGCATTCCTTGCTGCCTATTACAATGCACGTGTCAACCCTGAAGCTGGCCTGGCTGAAGCCATCTTGGAGATTCAGTGGTGCCACACTGGAGCCAGAGGTGGTATTCAGCAAGTTCTGACCAGTTCTGGAGAACCGGTAGCGGACATTTTCAGTAGCTCGGAGAACTGGCAAATACCACCTCTGACTGGAGATTTTACAGTATCCTTCCCCTTGCCACACCCATCAAGCCACGGCCACAGAACCAGTAGTAATAATTTTTTGAATCCCACCATTGACTGGAGCTGAGGGATAGGGAAGGAGGGATTAGAGATAGTTGGGGCTGTGTAGTCAAAACAAAACAATTTCTCTTGGGGACCAAGGACGTTTACACACCTGCCTGGAGGTCACCAGGTCACCTGCCAGGCTGCCAGGCAGTGCCTTGATTGGACCATGTGACTGAATGTTTGGGTTTGAGGGAAAAACTTTCATTTTTAATTAGGTGAAAAGCATGGGAACCTTCGGAGTCGGTTTTCACCAGATTTGTGCCAATATGATATATTTAATTCAAGTATTCTTTGAGGAGTTCATCTGCCTTGGAGTTTTGCTTGGTATAGGTCTATTACTTGGAACCCTCACAGCATGTCTCCTATTTTGCGGGGATGAGAATATTTGTGAGGGAAGCAATGGCAGAAAGGCCTTCCCCGATTTGAGACCGGGCAAAAATGAGATTATGTTCCCCAAAATTCCACAGCGGTATCAAAGTGAAATCTTCCTGTCCTTGTATCACAAATGAAAAACTGAGTTATCATTGATGGCATTATTCCGAAACTGGCATTTGCACCGTCTCGTAACCATACATATTCATAAAAACTAACTCAGTTAAAGTGATTAAAATCAATTGGTAATTTTAAATTTTCCTTCCCAATCAATTCCTATATGAAATTTAAGTCTAAGAACATCCCAGTGGCTCCATGATGGGAACTTCCCTGGGGAGAACAAGGCTATCTTTTCATTACTTCCATACATCTCATTGATTTTATTTGGTGTTTACTGTGACACGTGTAAAAGACAGTGCTAGAATTAATATTCATCCATTTACACCAACAGCGGTTGGAAAATTGTGACTTCTTTTCTTTAGGTGTGCATGTTATGCCTTGTAGAACACTAGGTGGAATGTAACTCTATATAAACATACTGCAAAAACAAGAAATGGCTATTCTTAATTTTTATCGTAGCAAAGAACACGGAAAAATGCAAATCTCGTTGTTAATAGTATGGCTGTCGGCTATTGAATTGTTCTGAGATTGTTTGCTGCCAGCTATGTATCTCTACAGAGCAGATATGATGAATATAATTAATGGTCTATGGAGATTCTCAATCATCCAGGTCATAGTTGTTCCAAAGGTGCTTTGTCAAGAGGCAGGTTGGATTTTCTGGTTTTTCTTCAAAGAAAAAAGAGAAAGTCCAGTTGCCTCTTGAATGGGCACATTTAGGAAAATGCAATTAATTGTTTGACACAGACATAAAATGACAGAGTTAGAAGAGACCTTGGAAGTCTTCTAGTCCAACTGTTTGCTTGGGCAGGAGAGTCTATTCCATTTCAGACAAGTTGCTGTCCAGTTTCTCCCTAAAAACGTCTAGTGATGGAGCACCTACAACTTCTGAAGGCAATGGTTAATTCCCTTGGTTAATTGTTCTCACCGTTAGGAAATTTCTCCTTAGTTCTAGGTTATTTCTCTCTTTGGTTAGTTTCCATCCATTATTTCTTGTCTTGACTTCTGGTGCTTTGGAAAATAGGTTGATTTCCCCCCACCCCTTTGTGGCAGCCCCTCAAATACTGGAAAAAGCACAGTGCTCTTTTGAAGGAAATAAAGTCACACAAAGTCAAGGAAAAAGAATTAGAAACTATAAGCCAAAGGAGATAAGACATGATGTAAAAAGAAATTCAGCTTGTACCAATCCAGTTTGCATCCATTCGTTATACTTCTCCATAATTTTCTATACTTGCAAATCATCTGTTCAGAGGTCATTAAAAGAAAAAAAAATTAAACATTGTACTTAATTATTTTCAAAGCTCTCTTTAAAAACCATTCAGGCATAGCTTGGCATACTTTCTCCTTATACTCCAAACACTTAAAAAAAAAAATTAGTAAATTTTATTTAGTTTTCAAAATTTAAAAACATAAAATAAAACTTTATACATCATTATATCAATGTCAAGACATTTTTTACATTTCCTTATCATCTTTCTATATATACATTTCTTTCATTATACAATTTCAACTTAATATATAAATAGAGATATATATGAATATAGATATAAGTATTTACATAGTTTCTTATTCTATACCTAATTGCCATTTTGATTTCTTTTTATTATTAAACCATTCATACCAGGCATTCCAGACATTATAATATATTGACTCTTCTTTGTCTCTAAATTTCACTGTTAGTCTTTGTTACTCCAAACACTTTTCTTTCTGGTATTTCTAAGGTAGGACTAGAACTCACGATCCCCTGATTTCTGGGCCAGTACTGTACCTAACCACATATTTCATACAGAGTGCATTTCCCATAATATATTTGACTGGGTCAATTGGAGTGTTATGGGGCAATGCATAAACAGAATTCCCCAAAAAGAGTTAATGGATGTCTTCAGTTAACTGGCCAGAGTTCAATCTGTCCCAAAGCAGAGCTAGTAGTACACAAAGTGAATCTAATTTTATCCTGTCGTACAATGTTTTAAAAGATAATTATTTTAATTATCCACCACCGATCAGAGAGAGAGAGAGAGAGAGAGATCAGTCTAAATCTCTTCACAAAATCTATTCTGACAAATAAGAATATTGCCTATCTTTGTACAGCAATAGAAAAATAGGGAGTAAGATGCTTTGAAGGTTCTTTTTCTTTCAAACACCAGAAACACAGGAAAAAACATGAAAATAGAAGAGATAAATACCCTGGAATATATTTTTTCTTGAGAAAAAGATAGACTTGTTTGAGACAAGTTCTATACTTGGTGATCACAGTGTCATATCCAACTAAGTCTTAGCAACAAGATGGAAGTGGTTTGCCATTGCTTTTTTCTTTAAGTCATGCTTGACTTAAGGGTATCTTTACCTCATTCTTCATGGATCTCTTAAAATGGACTGCCTGGTTTGCAGTCACAGTAAATATAGATTTTTGAATCCGCTAAGGATTTTGTTAAGTTCTGCGCATGGGTGCAAGGAACGGAGACGAGGCAGTGAACAGTGAACTTCAACTCTTTATTAATCATCATGAACAGAGCAAAAAACCTAGGACAGCAGCAGCCCTTTTATAGGGCAGGCTGCTGACCTATATGGACATGGAAGTATTAAAGTATTAACATGGAAGTATTAAACCCTTGAGCCAATGAGAGTGGCTCGTTAACAGCCAATCAGATTCTCCAGAATGGACCAATCCAATATGGCTATTATCGGCCAATCAGAAGTGCAGGATTAGAACCCTGCTTTTTCTTTAAGGTTTGTTAAAACTTTATTTAAGCGCTTTTATTAGTTCATAACAGATTTTATAATTTTGGATTATTATAATAGCATTGTAAAGCTAATGAATGTAATAGAGTAACTGGCCAGGAAATGTACTTTAGTTTATTTTAAATTCCTCATAGTTATAATTTCTTCTTGAGTGGATGACCACTCAAGTCCGCAGACTCCTCAAAGCCCGGGACGTAGCCTTCAGGTCAGGTGACAGAGTCCTGTATACAGCCGCTCGAGCCGACTTGAGGAAGGGGATCATAAAAGCCAAGATAGACCACAGGAGGAGCATAGAGCTCCATCTGTCCAGCCATAACACACGGGAGGTGTGGAAGGGCATACATGACATTACTAATTACAGGGGCTGTCATGCGACAACAGAACATCCGAGTGCAGCGCTAGCAGAGGAGCTGAATAACTTCTTTGCTCGTTTTGAAGTCCCTCAACATCATAAAGCTGTACCAGCCCTATTCCCACCTTCAACTATACCCAGCTCCACTATTCCACCCAGTACACTTTCTGTGACGGAGGATGACGTCAGACGGGTGCTCCGTGCGGTGAATCCCAGGAAGGCAGCCGGTCCAGACGGAGTTCCTGGCAAGGTGCTCAAGGCATGTGCTCCCCAGCTTGCTTCCATCTTCAAAGACATCTTTAACCTCTCCTTGGCCCAGGCAGTTATACCATCTTGTCTGAAATCTGCTATAATTATCCCTGTGCCGAAGAAATTCCCCATCTCCAGCCTCAATGACTATCGTCCAGTGGCGCTTACTCCTGTAGTTATGAAGTGCTTTGAGAGGCTGGTGCTCCGGCACATCATCAATCATCTCCCCCTGGATTTCGACCCTCACCAGTTTGCCTACCGTACAAACCGGTCTACAGAGGACGCTATAGCCATAGCTCTGCACGCTGCGCTGAGCCACCTGGAGCAGCAGCAGAGCTATGTCCGGATGCTCTTTGTGGACTACAGCTCTGCCTTTAACACAATTATCCCAGGAATACTGGTTAAAAAACTGGACATATTAGGTCTGCCTTCCCCTACATGTGCCTGGATAAAAGACTTCCTAAGCGATCGGCCCCAGACTGTGAGGCTTGGCCCCCACCTCTCTTCCACTTGTACACTCAGCACTGGCTCCCCACAGGGCTGCGTGCTGAGCCCACTCCTGTACTGCCTCTACACCCACGACTGTAGTCCACAGCACGACAGCAACCTCATTGTGAAGTTTGCTGATGACACCACAGTGGTTGGACTCATTTCGAAGGGAGACGAGGCAGCTTACAGGAAGGAGGTCCTGATGTTAACAGCTTGGTGTTCGGACAACAACTTAGTTCTGAACACCAAGAAAACTAAGGAACTCATTGTGGATTTTAGGAGGCATAACACCGATTTGGCTCCCCTTTACATCGATGGAGAGCAGGTGGAGAGGATCCACACCTTCCGGTTTCTGGGTGTCATCATTGCTGATAAAATCTCTTGGACGGAAAATACCACGGCGGTCATTAAGAAGGCCCAGCAGAGACTCCATTTCCTGCGGGTGCTCAGGAAGCACAACCTGGACTCTAACCTGCTGATTACCTTCTACCGTGCGTCCATTGAAAGTCTGTTGACATACTGCATCACAGTGTGGTATGGCAACTGTACCATGGCAGACAGGAAGAGATTACAGAGGGTAGTCAAAGCAGCTCAGAAGATCATCGGCTGCCCTCTTCCCTCCCTGTCGGACATTTATTCCTCCCGCTGTCTTAGTAGAGCTGTGAACATCATAAAAGACAGTTCTCATCCTGGTTATGGACTGTTTGACCTGTTGCCCTCAGGGAGGCGTTACAGGAGCATCTGGTCAAGGACAAACCGCCTTAAAAACAGTTTTTTCCCTAAAGCCATAACTACCTTGAACTTACACATGCACTGATTTTAAATACTGCCAGATACACTGTAAATAATTGTGAACAAATCTTGTGCAATATGATCACTATTGTTGTTGTGTTGGTGGGCATGTGCAATAATTCCTACTGGGACAGGCACAGTAGGGTATTTTTATTCTTTTATTCTTTTATTCTTTTTACTCTTTTTATCATAATTTTTTAGAGATTTATGTATATTTCTGGTGTGTATGTTGCACTGAAGGACGAGTCGCTTAATTTCACTGTGTATGCGTATGATGCAAATTGTACACGTGGATAGTGACAATAAAGGTATTCTGTATTCTGTATTCTGTAATGAAAGCTTTTTCCTCAAGTAATTAAAAAGAAAATATAGCAATGGATGTGGTTACATCTCCTGTGGCAACATTATTGGTTAGGAGCATGGTGGCTCGCTTGGATACGACACTAAGTTGGAGGTTAGAAAGGCTGCTAACCCAAGTGCTGCTGTGGGATGGGGTGAGCTCCCATCCAGGGGTGGGATTCAAAGATCTCAGCAATTGGTTTGCTGCCCGGTTGCTGGATAAGCGGGGCCATGGTGGGCAGGGCCTACTGAAACTTCCTGTTTTGGGCTTCCAGTGGACCTCCAGAGCCCCAGGGAGGCCATTTTTATATTCCCAAAGGTCCAGAAGCCTCCCCCGGGCCTCTGGGAGGGCAAAAACAGCTTATCCAGGCCTCTGGAGGCCCACTGGAAGCCAGAAATAGGCCCATGTTGCCACTTCTGGTTTTTCTGGGAAGGCATTCACCCTCTCAAGGGTCCAGAGGCCTCCCCTGGGCCTCTGGGAGGGCAAAAATGGCCTCCTTCGGGCTCTGGAGGCCTTCCGGAAGCTGGAAACATGCCCATTTCTGGACTTCCAAAAGGCCCGTTTTCCTCCCTTCCATAGCCTCCATTGAAAATGGGTCACGTTGAGACTCCTGGGAGGGGCAGGGCGGGGCCAGCCAGTCTGTTGAAATACTGGTTTGTTGAACCAGCTGTAACTTTAACATCCAGTTCGTGCGAACCGGTCCGAACCAGTAGAATCCCACCCCTGCTTTAGCTCCTACTGTGGATATGAAAGGAGTCCCACACTGTGTGTCCCTTGGGCAACAGTAATATCAGTGGTGCTTCTGATACAAGTGTGATGCAATTGTTGGTTCACTAAGAAGACTCTTTAATATTCCTGGATCAAAGTGTACTTTCTAAAATGAAATATCTAAAGTTCATTACAATCTCTAGGTTCCTTAAACTTTGAATCACTGTATTTAAATATTTCATGGAAGAGGCAGAGAACTAAACACAATCTCTGTATCAATCAGTTTGCTAGGAAGCAATTTAAAATATTATATTATTATTTACAATTCTAAGCAAACAGCAGAAATATGGATTAAAATAATTGTAATTTAAAATTCCCTCAAGAGGGAAAATATATATATTAAATGATTAACCCAACTCAAGCTCTCTCCAGGCAGCAATTTCTAACACTTTAAAAAAAAAAAAATCACAATTTTTATCCAAGCAAGTAATGATGAGAATTAATTTGAAATTAAATCATGGCTCCCTTTCCCCTGCATTTCTTTTACTTCGTTGTTTATTGTTTAATGAAGTCAGCAGCCTATTTCCTTTCATCAGCTAGAGAATGATTTGTACCCAGATATATCCACTATTACAAAATAATCCTTGTCAAATTTTATGAGACAACCAAGCATTCAATGTATATTATTTGGAGGAATTAAAAAAAAATAGAGCTATGTGGTAAGATGGAAAACTTGTCATTCAGGTAATATCTGAATAGGCTACCAAGTCATGAGTCCACCTTTATGATGGGTGTAGATATCTGAGAATCAATGTCATGTACAATGGTTAATAGAGAGAGGGGGGGAGGGAGGGAGAGAGGGGGGGAGGAGTCCCCCTTGACTTACAATTGCTTGTTTATTGACAGTCTGGATTTACGATGGCCTCAGAAAAGGGTACTTGATGGACTTGATGTTTGGCAATCTCTCCATGCAAATGGCTGCCAAATGTCCTATGATCACATGATTGCCATTTGCATCCTTTTCTGCTGACTTCCCCAGAAAATCAACGGGGAAGCCAGCAGGGAAGTTTGCAAACTGCTGCCACCTGCTGAGAGAACTCTTTGTAATGTCTTGGGGACTGGCTGGCTGAAAGATCTGCCTGCCAGGGACACTGTAAACTTGCAGAGCTGAAATTTCCTCTTGGTGGGCAGCTCTTTAATACAAAAGGGCAGCTTGCTAAGAGGAAATCTTGGAGCTGAAAGGGGAAAGGGCTGCCTGCTAGAAAACAATCTCAGAGCTGAAATTGGGAGTTGAAAGGGCTGCCTACCTGGAGGGAATCTTGGAGCTGAAAGGGGGTTAAAAGCATTGCCTGGTGAGAGGGAAAGAGCTAAAAGGGTTGCCTGCTAGAATAGAGAGAGTTGGTACAGGTAGTCCTCAACTTGCAATCATTATTGGGATTTGAATCTCAGTCATTGAGTGAAGCATAGTTAAGGGACATACCATGTAATGGCTTTGCTTGATGATCTCAAGGGGCTAAAAGGGAAGTGAAAGGGTCGCCTTCTAGGAGGGAAACTCAGCTCCACACAGAGCTGAGATTTTCTTTTGGCAAGCCATTTGTCAGAAATGGTGTAGAGTCTCCCGCTTGGGCAGGGGGTTGGACTAGATGACCGACAAGGCCCCTTCCAACTCTAATTATCTGTTATCTGTTATCTTTCATCTGCTTAACAACCCAGTAGACTGCTTAATGACGGCAACTGGGAATGTCAAGATTGATGTCACCAAAGCCATCACATGCAAATCTCCCTAAAGTTTGCTTTGTTCAATGACTGAAATCTCAATCTCATTCTCTGATCCAAATTCTATAGTGACTTGTGTCAGGCTGTCTCCTTGAAGACATTGCACTAGTCCATGGGGAAAGAGAAAAAAAAGGACATTTGATTACTAAAATTACTTCTTTTGATTAAATTGGGCACAACTCTTCCAATAGCTTTCTTAGAAGTGGTTGTTTTGGCACAATGCTAGCTGGAATATGACAGCTGCTTTTTCAGAGGTATCTGGTGATTAAGGATGACCAAAAGAAACTGTTAGAGAATGTTATTCTTTTCAACCATTTCTCTCATTTAACATTTTTATTGGGTTACAAAATAAAATAATACACAAAATAAAAAAGTAAATAGGAAAACTAAAAAGAAGAAGAAATTGTAAAAGAAACAATGATAGCTTGGGTGAAAAATTTGGGATATAATATTTAATTAGAGTACTGGGAAAAATGTGGGGGAAAAACTATAAATTAACACTTTCAGCAGTGTCAGCCAGGATTGTGTATGCACGGTACTGGAAACAGGAAAATATACCATCTGAGGGAACAATGATAAGAAAGATTCTGGACTGTGCAGAGATGGACAGGCTGACTCTAGAGTTAAAAGATAGAAATGAAATGGAGTACTATCTGTTCTGGGATGCCTGGTATATCTGGTTAGACTATAGACATAAAAATAACATAGTAATAACATAGACTGTTGATGATATTGTAACCTTGTTCAAAATGTAACTATGTTATAAACTGTTGGAAAATGTTTAATAAAATGTATTTAAAAAATAAATAAATGATTTTCTAAAAAAGAATGTAAGAAAGAAAATAAATAAGAAAACGGTGGGGAGGAAGAAGGGGAAGAGAAGTGAGGGAGGATAAGAAAAAATAAATAAAAAAATATTGACTTCCGACTCTCTCTGTTGCAGTAGAATAAGGCAGGGGTCACCAACCTTTTGGGCCTCAGGGACCACCAAACTCATAATTTTAAATCCCACAGACAACTAATATGAATTTTGACTGATAGTGGCTGCAGGAAAAAAGTCTGCAGGAAAATTCCCCACCCCATTTTTTCCATTCCCCCCCAAATTCTCCACCCCATTTTCAATCATTCTTTTTTTGGGATCACAGGATACCGTCTCCAGCTCCGTTCTCAGGGGGAGAGAGAGAGAGAGAGAGACTTTTGGCTTCATGCAAGGAAAGCAGCAGAAGTCTTTCTTTCTCTCCCCCAAACTCCCCAGAAATGAATCTTTGCTGATGCAACCTCTTGGGGCAGAAAGCCTTGCAGGATCCCAAAGACTCATTTCTGGCAGAGTTTAGAGGAGAGAAAGAAAGACTTTTGCTGCTTTCCTTGCATGCAGCCAAAAGCAGAAGAAGATAGAAGTGGAAAGAAGCAGCCCGGTGGCCAGGCCAGGCATGTGGGGCAAGTTCCCTCCCTCCGCCCTTTCCACCCTCCCATCACTACCTCATGTTGTTCGCAATGCAAGTATGCAAGCCTTGTGTTCCCATGGGCCATGTGGGCGGAGCAGCCTTAGTTCCCACACAGCCTGGATTAATTGCTTTTGGGACTGCTTTGGGGGTGACATTTCTCTGTGGACCACCAAAATTTTCTCATGGACCACCAGTGATCCCCGCCCACTGGAATAAGGCATTAATATCAGATCACAACTTTTTGCTTTTCCATAATAATATAAACAAGCCATTTATATAAAGATCTATCAACCTAATTGACAAAACCCAAAATGAAAGTTTCATTCTTTTCCACTTCAAGCACAAAGTCCAGAAGTGGTTTCCATGTGGAAACAAAGGTACTTATATTCTTCCATTTTTGTGCATTCAATAGTTTTGCTGCTGTCAACATATATAGTAACAAAATTCTATATTTTTTTCTCCAGGTCTTTTTCCAATAGGCCCAAAAGGAAGAATTTTGGTTTCATCTTTATTTCCATTTTCAAAATTTTCTGTATTAAAATATGACTCATATTCCAAATTTTTTGTTTTGCTTTGCACATGTCCACCATAAATGATTTCAATCATTTCTCAACTGTGGTGATGGCATTTCATGCCTTTCCCTGCAAATATTTTTTTGTACAAAGCCACATTTTTCCAAGGGAATTTTGAGGATCAATGAACATTGTTTGGTCAGGTCCCCCATTTTTTTGGGCAGGGAAACATGAAAGGATAGAGAATTCCTATATTTCTTTTCTATATAGAAACTATAATATTTCAATTTGCTGAAATAAAACAAATAAAAGAGAGGAAAAAAACCCAATTATTTCACAAGACAAACGTCAGCTGCCCAGCTTTGCAAATTCTTTGCATCTTTGCTTTTTTGTTCCTTTTCCATTAATTAGCTCCCCACAGCCTTCAAAACAGAGTTAATTAACGGGGTGCAAATAGTTCAGAACAGTAGGGTCTGTTTTTATTAACCTTTAAAAATGATAATAGTTTCCACCCTTAATAATAGTCTATAAATTGGGACTGCGTGATATGTAAATCACCTGCTTGGATTATCTCTTCTGTTCATCTTTAGGATTTGTTCTTTTCTTATAACAAAAGTGTCACCTGAACTAAAGTGATCACTGTATTTTGCCATGTATAAGACGATACGTTTTCTTAAAAATATTTACCTAAAAATGGAGGGGCATCTTATACACTGGGGAGGGGGAGGGCTGAGAGGAGAACCGCGATTGCAAGACTGCCAATACCTTATCTGTGTCTACTTCCCTTCACATCCCAGACATAAACTGTTTCAACTCCTTCCCTCAAAACGACACTGTAGAGCCCTGCACACCAGAACAACTAGACACAAGGACAGTTTTTTCCCGAAAGCCATCAGTCTGCTAAACAAATAATTCCCTCAACACTGTCCAACTATTTACAAAGTCTGCACTATTACTATTAATCCTCTCATCCCTCCGTATCATCTATCCCCTCCCACTTGTGACTGTATGACTATAACTTTGTCGCTTGTATCCTTACGATTTATATTGAGTGTTTCTTAGTGTGATCTGATTGCTTATTGTACCCTATAACTATTATTTAATGTTGTACCTGATGACTCCTAACTCTTGATGAATGTTTCTTTTCTTTTATTACACTGAGAGCATTTGTACCAAGACAAATTCCTTGTGTGTCCAATCACACTTGGTCAATAAAGAATTCTATTCTATTCTATTCTATTCTATTCTGTTCTGTTCTGTTCTGTTCTGTTCTGTTCTGTTCTGTTCTATCCTATCCTATCCTATCCTATCCTATCCTATCCTATCCTATCCTAATCAGTCAAAACATAGGAATGGGCCAATGAGAACATTCTGGATCACAGGTGTCAAACTCATTTGCATTATATGACATCATGTGATGTATCACAATGGATTTTTTTTTTGCCTTTGCAGAGCTGGGGTGGGCATGGCCTGCACATGATGCATTTGGCCCACGGACTGCTCTGGATGTTCACAAGCAAGTTATAGACACTATTTTAACACAATGAAGGCTCCCATATCAGCAAAGGTCCAGATTACAGGTCAGTGGCAAGGAAGAAATATAGAAACATTTACCTGCAACCTGGATATAGGAGTCCTAATAAAAGCAACAGGATATTCATAATGGAGTTCAAGATGGGTCAACATTAGACTGAGTGAGACAACTGAGTCCTGTTTGGAAAAACAGCAAGTTGTTAAGTTATTATGGCATTCCTCTATGCTTGAAAAGACTGGAGGTTGATTATATGTCAGCAAGAAATAAATTTGGTTGACCTTGTGTACTAAGTTACCGGACTTGATGGTGGTGGAATTATTTTTGCTGCTCAATGTTGGGCAGAAATATATCTTGGGCTAGCCCAGATGAGAAGCAAATGAGAAAACTGGATTATTAAATTCTGAACTAGGGTGTAAAGGTGATAAAAAATAGCATGAGTTTCAGCCATTTAGCATCTAGGCAGGGTCTTCTACGATATGAGTTCAGCCTCTTGCAAATTAGATCATTGCTTTTCTTAGCTTACACATGCCAGGGAAGGCACTATAGGTTGAGTACAAAACATGGTATGTGTATATATATATATACACATATATATATATATGTCCTCACCCTAGTTCCCGCAAACCTAGCAGTTCATATATATATGTATATGTATGTGTATATATATATATATATATATATATATATATATATGTATATATATATATATATATATATATGTTTTCTTAAGTTTTCGCGGGTACTTACATGTCTGGCATTCAGCTTTGTTCGGGTATTTTCCCACGTGGTGCTTTTAAAGTTGTAGCAATGTTTCAGCAGAATCTCATCTGCCATCATCAGGCTTCTGTATGGTGTTTGTGAGTCAGACTGTAAAAATACCCGAACAAAGCTGAATGCCAGATATATAAATGGTTATCCAACATCTTTTTAAAAACTTCCACTGTTGGTTGTTCCACTGGTTAATTGATCTGTCAGGAAGTAACTGTCAAGTAGTTGTCAATAAGGGCCTGGCTTTCTCCCCCATACTAAAGCTACACGGGGAAATCACCTATTAATTTGTCTTCAGGTATCATGGCTGTTTGGCTGTCCATGGAATGTGACACAGCACCTGCAGCACCACAGTTCAAAAGACTCAAACATTTCCCTGTCTTATGAAGAGTTCATACTTTGTATGTGTCCATCACCACAGGGAAGGCCATTGAGTGGACCACTGCATGATAGTGTTGTGGTTAGAATGCAGTATTGCTGGCTAACTTTGTTCACATTGCCAGGAGTTGGATTCCCTCAATCCTGACTGGCTCAAGGTTGACTCAGTCTTCCATCCTTCCGAGGTGGGTAAAATGAGGATCCAGATTGTTGGGGGCAAGAGGCCGACTCTGTAAACAGCTTAGAGGGGGCTGTAAAGTGGCATATAAATCTAAGTGCTATTGCTATTGCTCCTCTAACTTTTGTTTTAACTGAAATGTCATGATCTTTTGTGCTAAGCTTCGAATTTCTTTGCCCAGGGTTATTGTTCTTTGAATCTCGGTACCCATCTGAAGCCTACAAAGCTATACTTGCCAACAACAACTGTCATCTTGTTCTTTACTTTAAATTATTCTCAATTTCAAGAAGACATAATATTTATTTTCTTAATGTTCAGAGGAAGTCCCTCCTTTCACTCTCCCTGCTTTACTTTTAGAATGATCATTCTTAATTCTTCCTTGGTTTCTAAAATCTAAGCAAAGCAATCTGCTTATTTCAGGTTATTGATATCACGAGTCAGGAATTAAGAGGAGTTTGGAAAAGAGGAACAAAGGATTCTATTTCCATTGCAATCATAAGGCTATAGGAAAATTCCCCCACTTATTAAATTATTGGCATGAACAACACCACTTGGTGGGGTAGGAGGATGCATGCATGCTGGAGCATAAGCTGTGTATAAAATTATCTAAACTGGATGAGTCAGTGGGGTTTAATAGATTAATTGCCATGCCCATATGGGAGAACGCTTGAAATCCTAATGAGACTAACAGCATCTACAATGGGAAGTCGGCAAATCTTGTAAAACTAATCACTTAAAATGCAAATGCAGTTATAATTAACCCATTTAGAATAAATCATTCTAATTAACACATGTAAATGGAGACTTTATTTGAAAATTTTGTAACAACAAAAAAGTATTTATTGAGGAAGTTGAAGGGAGGCTGTTCTGATGAAAATACGTGTCACAACACAGCAATTTCTAGTTCTCTCTCTCTCTCTCTCTCTCTCTCTCTCTCTCTCTCTCTCTCTCTCTCTGTGTGTGTGTGTGTGTGTGTGTGTGTCTGTCTGTCTGTCTGTCTGTCTGTCTGTCTGTCTGTCTCTTTTGTAGGAAGCCCCACCCCAGAATAATGGAATCTTTTGGGAAATATTAAAAAGGTAGAATAAAATACCATATTTTTTAGACTCTGAAGTATAAGGTGCACCTAGTTTTGGGGGCAGGAAAACAAGAAAAAAAACCTGCCTCTGCCTCCCAGCAATTTGCCTCCTTGCAGCAAACATCAAACAGCAAATAGTCTGGTTCAGCTTCAACACAGCCTGATTTAGCACAAACAGCTGATTGCTGGATGGCTCTGCCCCCTGACCAGCTGTTTCAGGTTGCAGGGATCATCGCTGATTGCCGCCAATGCATACCCCATTTTCAGCCCATTACAGGTGGTGGGGATGCAGAGGCCAAAAATGGGATGTGCGGTGGCAGGAATAGGCGGTGGTGATCCCTGCAGCCTGATAGTTGGAAGGCAGATCCAACCAGCAATCAGCTGTTTGTGCTAAATCAGGCTGTGCTGAAGCTGACCAGGCTGTTTGCCATTTGCTGCAAGAAGGCAAATTGCTGGGAGGTAGAAGCTGAAGGGTGGGGGCTGGAGGGTGGGCAGGGCTTTGGCAACATTCACTATATAACACGCACAGACATTTCCACTCACTTTTGAGGGGGGGAAAGTGCATTTTATACACCAAAAAATATGGTATTTCCCCTAAAGGAGAAATTTAAAAAAATATTAAGGGAGGCAGAAACCAGCCCCAGTTTCCCTGCCCCAAGCAGAAACTGAGGAGGCCAGCTTTTACAAATGTAAATTTGGTAATCCATTCAGAAAGACTGGGTCAGATGGAAACTCCAGATAAGCAACAAACAAAAAGTTGATAAAATTAGCTCAGACAAACACCTAAGATTTGGAATTCCTCTTTTGCCTATAGAGCCAGCTATGACCCCTATATGACCCCTACATGGCCCCCATAGGAATCCAGAAGATATGAAAATCCACCCACTCTAAACTCCATTTTGTCAGTTGCCCAGAACCACATTTGGTTAATGGTTCTACTTCATCAATAAAGGGAACCTTTCTTTCCAATAAACCTTCAGCCTCCATTTTATTTCCAGTGCCTTTCTCTCAGCTTGGAACTGGACCTGGATATTTCTTCCAACACTTTCCTCTCTGATTTTAAACAGTTTGTCTATTTCTTACTCTTCTTCTAAAACATGAAGTGCATTTTACCATAGGAGAATAGCAATTTTATATTTGATTGAAAGAGAAAAAGGCACCATAGAGTGGCAATCATGAGGCTCATCCAAATGCTTGATGCAGTATTACTATATATAAGATGTGTAGTGTCTAATATATAGTATTAGATATTATTTGGAGATAGAATAGAAAGAAATTAGATTATTACTTTTGTTTGATCATACACAATATCCATCTCTTACAGTTAGAGCTAAAAATAAATAGCATTGCATATGATATACATGTCAATCATCTAACAGTCAAATCTAAAATCCTATTGTATATTATTATATATTATATAATATATATTTATATATTATATATATAAATAAACTTTTAAAATTTGAAAGCATTTATCAATAGATATGCCATTTTTTTTGCTTGAATATTGTTGATAATGCAGCTTATCTGACTGCATTGAATACCTGCATTTGATACCTTATCATATGCAGTGTTGTTTAAAATATGAATTGAAGGGTCTTTGGTGCTCTCTGAGCTTGGTTGTTTTCTTGGAGATGTTTTATTACCCAAACTAGGTTCCATCATCATCATACTAGCATTGATGATGTTACCTAGTTTGATAATGAAACGTCTGCAAAAAAACAACCAAGCTCAGAGAGAACCAAGGAACCTTGCTATCAACCCTGAGCTTCAGATACTTTCCTTTATCAGTAAAAAATGTGAAATGGCATTCCACGACAATATATCCAGCATAACTTTCATACTAGATAACATCCGAAAGAGAAAATAGAATGGTGTTTAGCATACTCCCATTTAGAACTTGTAGCACTTCATAGCTTCTTTCTACTCAAGCAAAAGACATTTAGCTCCCAAGTCTCAATTTCTCCTTCCATCCATTTTCAGTGGTCAAGCACCACTGTGGACTCTACTGTCCTTACGAAGAGATCCATTGTGATACCTACACAGCTATTGCTAACAGAGCAAGTGAGATGGAAGCAGTATGTTCCTGGAAGTTATTTGAAGGTGATGTCAAATGTAACACAATAAAGCTGAAAGTAAGGCAGGAAAGGGGAAATAAAAGAAACCATTGAAGTAATTTATAATCTAATTTAATTCTTTAATTGTCTACATGCAAATGAGGCTTATCTGCTACTTTAATTAAAGGTAATTGTACTTTTTCTTAATGTTTTTGCGCTTAATATTTTATCCTTAAAGCATGTAATGCTCTTTAATGATTTGAAAGAATGAGTTAGAGTCTCTGTATCTTTTTACTTACCAGGTTGGAGTTTTGCATCCCTAAATATAGAATGCCTTACGTAAGTAATATGGCAATTTGGTTCCTAGCAGAAGTTATATATATGGATGTCTACTGACACTAAGAGCCATCTGTGTCCAAATTGTTCTGTCAAAGTATTGTGACAGTAGCTCTCACAGCTGTTTTGAACTTCGTATATTATTATATCGTCATTAAAGTTTATTGGGCCTGAAGTAGTAGATATATTTCATTCTTTCATACGTGCATTCATATTGTAAATTCCAAATTAGAGTTTGCCATATGCAGTACTGTAATTTGTGCTGATCTGGAATCTATGCCACCCTGTCTCCCCAATGTTCAGTAGTCTTGCACTGGAGTTAGTGAACTTCTACTTCATCTGCAAGATGAATACTGCAAGTGCTGTGATGATCTGGGGCATGGCACAAAGGCAACACAGTCAAATAAGCAATAAGAATCCCTTTATTATCTCCAACTTTGCCCCCAATGTCCAGGAACAACCTTTAACTGTAGAAAATTCATTTTATTTTTATTTATTTTATTTATTTTATTTGGTTTGTCAATTGCTTACAAAATAATAGGTATAAGTAAGAACATAGTTATGAATACATGGATACATATAAGAAAAATAAAAAAATAAAAGAAACAATAGGACAGGGACGGTAGGCCCCCCCCTACAGACCTCTTAAGAAAGGGGTGAGGTCAACAGAAGACAGTCTAAGGTTAAAGTTTTTGGGGGTTGGGGAAGAAACCACAGAGTCAGGTAGAATATTCCAGACATTGATCACTCTGTTGCTGAAGTCGTATTTCCTGCAATCAAGTTTAGTGCGATTAATCTTGAGTTTGTATCTATTGTTTGCTCTTGTATTGTTATGGTTGAAGCTGAAGTATTCATTGACAGGTAGGACATTGCAATGTATGATTTTATATACTATACTTAGATCGGACCGGAGGTGGCATAGTTCTAGGTTTTCTCGATCTAGAATTTCAAGTCTGGTGGCATAAGGTATTCTGCAACAAGTAGAGGAGTGGAGAACTCTTCTTGTGAAATATTTCTGGACTTTCTCAACTGTGTTAATATCAGATACATAATGTGGGTTCCAGACTGATGAGCTGTATTTGATCATTGGTCTAGCAAATGTTTTGTATGCTCTAGTTATTAGTGTGATATTACCAGAGAAAAAGCTACGTAAGATTAGGTTAACAACTCTTAATGCCTTTTTGGCTATGTAGTTACAGTGGGCTCTAGCACTTAAATCATTAGTGATGAGTACTCCAAAGTCCTTGACAGAGTTTGGATCATCAACAAGGTCTTGATCTAGAGCACGGCACAAAGGCAACACAGTCAAATAATCAATAAGAGTCCCTTTATTATCTCCAACTTTGCCCCCAATGTCCAGGAACAGCTTTTAACTGTAGAAAATTCAGTCCAAAACAAGGTGCACACAAACTGTAACACAAAATCCAAACAAACCAAACTCAAGTAATTAGCTTGATGGGGCAGGAGAAGGAATTTTAGACTTGAAAGTACGGCAAAACTCATATAGTTGGGAAAACACCAGGAACACAGATAAGCCACGATGATACAAGATAAACTCACATTTGCTCCCAACACCTTGCTGCACACAGCCTGCCTTTTTTTATACACTGTGTTCCCAGCTACAGCCAATGGAGCCACACTTCCTGTCAACTGTTTGGCTTCCTCCTCTGAGTCAGATTCTGACAGAGACATGACAGAGACATTTGTTAAGGTTAACTCCAGAGCCAGGGGGTTCAGCAGTTTGCCGTTGGTACAAAATACAAGCTGGCTTTAATGTTTAGAGAAGGCTGTAAAGCACTGTGAAGTGGTATATAAGTCTAAGTGCTATAATGTTGGAGGCCATATGCAAATAAAGCTTCCATTTTGTAAACTACTCAAAGTGTGCTGTACAGCACTATGGAGTGAAACCAGGCTCAATAGCAATAACTGTGAGAGGGATCTTGGAGTCTTAGTGGACAACCAGCTAAATAGGAGCCATCAGTGTGTAGCAGCAGCCAAAAAAGCTAATAGTTGCATTAACAGAGGGATATAATCAACATCAAGTGAGGTACTAATACCACTCTGCAAAGCCTTAGTAAGACCACACCTAGAGTACTGCATCCAATTTTGGTCACCACACTATAGAAAAGATGTTGAGACTCTAGAAAAAGTATGGAGAAGAGCAACCAGGATGATTAGTGGACTGGAGACTAAAACATATGAAGAATGGTTATAGGAACTGGGCATGGCTAGTCTAATGAAGAGAAGGACCAGGGGAGACATGATAACACTGTTCTAATATTTGAGGGGCTGCCACAGAGAGGAAGGGGTCAAGCTATTTTCTAAAGTGCTGTAGGCTAGACAAGGAATAATGGATGGAAACTGAACAAGGAGAGATTCAACCTGGAAATAAGGAGAAACTTTCTGGCAGTGAGAACAATCAGCCAATGGAACAGAAGTTGCCCTCGGAAGTTGTGGGAGCTCCATCACTTGGGACTTTCAAGAAGAGATTGGACTCTCATCTGTCAGAAATGGTGTAGGGTCTCCTGCTTGGGCAGGGGGTTGGACTAGATGACCTACAATGTCCCTTCCAACTCAGATTATTTGTTATTTTTTTTCCTGTGGTATATAAGTCTAAGTACTATTACAATAACTATTGTTATTGATTGTTATTCTTATTAAGTACATTATTAATCTCAGTGGTTTATAGAGAACAGGGGTGTCAAACTCGCATCGTCACAGCATCGTCATGTGATGTATTATGACTTTTTCCCCCTTCACTAAACTGGGTATGGGCATGGCCAGCATGTGATGCATCCGGCATCAGGCTGTGAGTTTGACACCCCTGATATAGAACAAAAACTGAACAATTTAAACCAAAGAGAAATTAACAATTAACAATAAAAGATAGTGTCACATATATAACAACTCTCCCTACTTATTTTAACAGGCTGGGCCAGTTGTACTGGTTTTTGAGTGTCCAGCCACCAAGGGTTTTATAATACAACTCACTCAGATGCTAATTCATCAGAGAGGAATCTTCTGGTACTTGGCTACCAGCTAGCACACAAAGTATGCTCAACTGCAAAAATAGTGAAATATTTCTGTATCAAAGTTAGTAAATTTACTCTGGAGGTTGTGGCCATTCTAAACTTTTAAAAGTTAACCTAAATGTCAAGACAAAATTTAGTTATTTGAGATTGTTCACAGAGAGTTGACTGGACGAACGTTGAATAGGAAGATGAATTGTGCAGCACTAATCCTTCCCATCGGTAACAAAGAACATAAAATTGTGCAAAATCACCACTCTTTTTTTTTTTTTTTGACTTCCCAGAATCCCTTTAGCATGTAAGGGATGCTCCTCCATTAGCTGAGCTGTAGTTCCTTTGCTTACAAAGCATTTTCTGGCCAAAGAAGGCATGGCAGAGTTGCACAATTAGATCAAAAGATCAATCCTAATGTAACATTTTCTTCTCACCCTCCTGCTTTAATAAAGTGGACACAGTTCTCTAGGGAACCACTCAAAATCTTGCTACTGATATTTCTAAATTAGCTGACTCTGTGACCTTGTGGGTAATTGCGTTAGTTTATCAATGCTCAACACAATTTATTACTCTCCAATATGTACCAAAGTGTTTATCTCTCGATGTAACAATATTAAAAAATCTAAACTATCTATTGAGACAGAAAGTCATTCAATAAGGAAAATGCATAGTAAAGTGGAAATTATAGGTGAGGATTAGTACAAATAGATTCCCGATCCCATGCTCCTTCTCATCAAAATCTACATATTATATATTATAGTTAAATTTTATTATTTTATATTTTAGACTTAAAAGGGAATGTTTAAAAGTGCATTAGTGATATTTCAGGCTGGTTGTCCTCCTTCCCCATCCCAAGAAATAGACATATCTAAACATTTAAAACTCATTTGGGTACATTGATCACAATTCACTCTGAAATTAAACACATATTAAATTTAAATGGGGGAAAAAAGACATTTAGTTGATGGAACCTGGTTTTTCTATGACACAAACAAATGGTATCTATTCAAAAACCTGCTCATCTCGTTCAGATTGCTATGCATTATTTAAAACATGCACTTGATTTGGGTAGCTAATAACCTGCCTGTAAACTTGCTGTAAATTTGATGATTGGGATGTAATACTCGGCCAATTTCTGCTGAAGGGACTATTGATTTGTGCTAAATTTCCCCAAAGGGCATACCCAAGACCCTAGTTTTGTACTCAGGCACAAAATTAGGAGTGATATGCTGAAAGGGGAGCATGCCCTCTTTAAGCAGGACTTCAGATAACCTGAGGTCTTGCTGGTTTTTATCTCTAAGGTTGAGGAAGTACCGATAGACTTTTTGAAGTGCGTTGGTAAGGTTCATTTTTATTTTTACAAGTGTCCAAGTGAGGTAGAGTGGTGGCTCTGTGGTTACGACACTATTGGCTGGAAAGCTGGCATCCCAGGTTGAAGACTCAAGTGCCACATAATAGCAATAGCCCTTAGATTACCGTTTTACAGTGCTTTACAGCCCTCTCTAAGTAGTTACAGAGTCAGCATATTGTCTCCAACAATTTTTACTGATCTTGGAAGGATGGAATGCTGAGTCAACCTTGAGCCTGGTGAGATTTGAATTGTCAAATTCCAGGCAGTTGGCAGTCAGCAGAAGTAGCCTGCAGTACTGCACTCTAACCACAGCACCACCGTGGCTCATGGGGTGAGCTCCTGTCCTCACCCTAGCTCCTGCAAACCTAGCAGTTCAAAAAGCATGCAAATGTGAGTAGATAAATAGGTACCACTTCCTTAACAACAGTTGTTAAGCCTGGAGTGTTGTGTGTTCTGGACTACTTTAGCTTCTTTATTTTCTCTTCCTTTGTCTATTTTATGGTCCCACCAGTTCTTTGTGGCTATTCCAGTAGGATTTGTTTTCTGTTATCTTATCATACTAAAAGGGTTTATGGCAGTGGTAGGATTCAATTTTTTTTACTACCGGTTCCATGGGTGTGGCTTGGTGGGCGTGGCAGGGGAAGGATACTGTAAAATATCTAGTCAGAGGTGGGATTTGCTGGTTCTCCGAACTACTCAAAATTTCCACTACCGGTTCTCCAGAACTGATCAGAACCTGCTGAATACCACCTCTGGTTTATGGAATGCTTTAGGCTGGCTTTTCCAATAAGACCCATGGATGACACCTCTTGTAGAAGAGATGTACACTTCTGCCCTTTTCTACTTCTGATTATTTACGGTTGTGGTCATGGTTTTTTCCAAACACCAACTGCTAGATAATATTTCCACTACTTTTCATGAAATATTCTTTATCAATTTGAGATATATGTTAGCTTCTGTTGCCACTTCAGTTGTATTAGGTTGAGACTTGGGAATAAAATATGATTTGACTTGTTAAATGACTAGGCAGTTATTTGACTTAAAACTACAAAAACAAATTTTCAAGAAAGAGCCTCCCTTCCTCCCTTCCTTTTCCTCCCTCCCTCTCTCCTTCTACTGACCCTCTTCCCTTCCTTTTCCTTCCTTCCTTCTTTCCCTCCTTCCTTCTCCCCTCTCTCCCTCTCATCCTTTTCCTCCCTCCCTCCCTTCCTTTTTCTTCCTCCCTTCCCTCCTTCCTTCTCCCCTCCCTCCCTTTTCCTTCCTTCTTCCCTCCCTCCCTCCCTTCCTTTTCTTTCCCTCCTCCCTCCCTCCCTTTCCTTCCCTCCCTCCCTTTTCCTTCCTTCCCTCCTTCCTTCCTCCCTCTTTCCATCCTTCCTTTTCCCTCCCTCCCTCCCTCCCTCCCTTCCTTTTTCTTCCTCCCTTCCCTCCTTCCTTCTCCCCTCCCTCCCTTTTCCTTCCTTCTTCCCTCCCTCCCTCCCTTCCTTTTCCTTCCCTCCTCCCTCCCTCCCTTTCCTTCCCTCCCTCCCTTTTCCTCCCTCCCTCCCTCCCTCCCTTCCTTCCCAATATTTCCCAGAAACCAAACACAAATTCTGTTAAAGAACCAGCAGATCCAGAGTGCCTTACTGCCTTACTGCCGCAGCAAAAGCATTTCATGCTAAGCAATAGTGATATGATAATTCTTTTCCTAGGGTTTTATGCCTCACTTCTGTGATATTGTTCTTTTACATAAGTACAGATACCAGAGAGCCTTCTGCAACGAGAGCGTGGAAAGCAATAATAAATGCTTACTCAATAGCTTCCAAAGATTACCAGGGACAATTCTTGCCTACTGGAAGGGAAGGCACCCTCTGAAATGGAATAGTGAAATGTGAAGCATTTCCTAATCTGGCAGTCTTTATTTTTATCCTCTCCAATTTCATTCTTTTGGCTAAAAAACTTGCATATCAGCTCTTCAATTTGATTGCCTTATGGGCATAATGCTTTGCATATTTACAGCCCATGAATCATACTAGTATGGGAAATCCAGTAAAGATTCAATTTTTCCCCCTGCAAGATGCACCTCAAGCCGTTTAATTAAAATATGTATTATTAATAAAACTATATTTAAGTCATATTTTTTACAGATATGACTTGAAACATTAAGGGCAAATTGTTTCATACTTTTGCAGTAATTTGCTTTTAACGTTTTGTGCCTTAATCAAGGTAATGGCAGCAGCAGGTTTTCTGGGCTGCTTGCTACTTTCACCATCTTTCAAGCTGGGGGTGGAAACCCATCCAAACGGCTGCTCTAATGAAAAGTCACATTTAGTTATTGGAAGAGAGAATTAGAGAGCAAGAGAGAGAAAGGGAGAAGTGGTTTTTATGCAAAAGGCTGCTTAGAGAGCCAAGGTATCATAAAAATGGGCTTCTAGAAAAGTATTCTTTGCATACATAGTTTGGTGCTTTAGTCTTTTTAAAATTATTATGATTAAGGTCTCTCTGGAACCAATATGCCAACTTTTAGAAGTCATCATTCTAGTTTCGACCAAACTTGCCTTCAACTTCATGATAATAAACACTTAGTGTTACTCCTGAGAAATCAAACCAATAATATGAATTAGTTATATTGGAAAACATTTGTTTAGCTGAAGGTAAGGAATCAATAATAATCATTTCTTCATAATACCTCTCGCAGTATGTGTTGACCATGTAATTATATTAGATAAAGACAACATCTATTGAATTTTTAGTAATTGTGCTGTACTGTGAGGGCTATCTGGTTGATTCAACAAGTTTGAAGAAGAATCTCTCAACAAGAGGACCAGAGGCTACTCAGCCCCATAGAACATTCTCAAATTTGAGCTTCTCTCCTTTTCATACTTCTGCAGGAAACTTTTCTGAGAAAATTTAAGAGGCCAAGAAACTCAGACACTTCCCTTAATTTCCAGTTCTAGTTTGAAAGTAAGCAGCTTTTAGATATATGGACTTCAATTCTCAGAAATTCCCAGACAGATTTCTGGGGAATTTTGGGAAATGAAGTCACTACATTAGCTTTAAGAGTCCAAAAAAACTCAGTCTGTCTATCTATCTATCTATCTATCTATCTATCTATCTATCTATCTATCTATCTATCTATCTATCTATCTATCCATCCATCCATCCATCCATCCATCCATCCATCCATCCATCCATTTTATTAATTATATGATATGGTTGTACATTTTAATCAGAGCATGTGACTGATTCTCCCCCCACAACCAAACAACATCACACCTGGAGAAGAACTGAATGGAAAACTATCAAGAAACTATCAAGAAATCCAGAGCTGAGGGCCAAACAGGAAAGTTGTAAAAAAAAAAGTCCCATTAAAAAAAAACCCAGTGATGAAGCATCTCCATATTGCTGTCAAAAATGCTATGTGAAATATCCTAGAAACACTGTTAATCTTTTCATCACTCCTTATCACCCATTCTCTCCCACTTGTGATTGTAGGACTGTAACTTTGTCGCTTGCATCCTTATGATTTATATTGACTGTTTCCTAGTATGATTTGATTGTATTTTTTCTTTTATGTATATTGAGAGTATTTACACCAAGACAAATTCCTTGTGTGTCCAATAAACACTTGGCCAATAAAGTATTCTATCTATCTATCTATCTATCTATCTATCTATCTATCTATCTATCTATCTATCTATCTATCTATCTATCTATCTATCTGATTTGTCAATCACTTACAAAATAATAGGTATAAGTATAAACATGAGTAAGAATACAGAAAATAGGTATGATTAAATGGGGACAATAAGACAGGGACGGGAGGGAATGGGGTGAGGTCAATAATGAGGGTAAAGGAGTGAGTGTTTGAGCAGGTGACAACAGAATCAGGTAGTGAGTTCCAGACATTGACCAATCTATTGCTGAAATCGTACTTCCTGCAATCAAGTTTGGAGTGCTTTACATTAAGTTTATATCTGTTGTGTGCTCTTGTGTTGTTGTGGTTAAAGCTGAAATATTCATTAACTGGTAAGACATTGTAACATATGATTTTATGTTTTATGCTTGTCCAATCTTAGCTTGCATAGTTCAAGGTTGTCTAAGGCTAGAATCTCAAGTCTGGTGGTGTAGGGTATTCCGTTGTGAACAGAGAAGTGTCGTACTCTTCTTGTAAAATACTTCTGGACTCGCCTCAATTGTATTAATGTCTGATATACAGTGTGGATTCCAGACAGCAGAGCTGTATTCAAGTATTGGTCTAGAAAAGGTTTTGTATTCCCCAGTTTGCAAACCAGCATTACTGGAGGCGAAGCTTCGTAAGATTAGTTTTACAACTCTTAAAGTCTTTTTAGCAATGCTGTTGCACTTTCCTTAGTTTCTCGTTCAGTACTTTTGAAAGTAGACAATTTTAAGATATATGGACTTCAATTCCCAGAAATCCCCAAGCAGCATCTTTTCTGGGGAATTTTGAAAAATGAAGTCACCACAACATCTTAAAGTTTCCTACTTTGAAAAGCACTGCTCTAGTTCATTAGATTCACACATTAGAGTTTTCATAGTAAACGTAGAAAGGGGCCAAACTGTTTATGGATATTCTCCGTCATCCGGGTCATGGTTGTCTGAAAGGTGCTTTTTTCAAGAGGCAACTGGACTTTCTGGTTTTTCGTTGAAGACGTTTTGCTTCTCATTCAAGAAGCTTCTTCAGCTCTGTAGAAGCTTCTTGGATGAGAAGCGAAACCTTTTCAAAGAAAAACCAAAAAGTCCAGTTGCCTCTTGAAAACAGCACCTTTGGAGCCAAACTGTTGTTTACTTATCTGAAAAAGCGATATATTTTTCCAAGCAGATATTTTTCAACTTTGTTGTTCAGTCACTAAATTGTGTCTGACACTTTGCAACATCATGGAACAAGGTACACCAGGCCCCCTGCTATCTTCCACTGTCTCCCAGAGTTTGCCTAAATTGATGTTCATTGTATCTATAACATTATCTAACCAAATCATTGTCTGCCATTCCCTTCTCCTTTTGCCTTCCATCTTTCCCGATGTCAGACTCTTTTCCAAGGAGTCCTATCTTCTCATTTGATGGCCAGAATATTTGAGCTTCAGCTTCAGTAGCTGTCCTTCCAATGGACAGTCAGATTTGATTTCCTTTAGGATTGACTGATCTGATCTTTAAGGAGCACTCAAGAGTCTTCTCCAACAATATAATTCGAAAGGTTCTAGCCCTAGCCTTTGGTGAGAATTCAATGAAGAATCCTTTCAAACATTTTATACCATGTGACTATGCAAAGAAAGTTCTTTGAAAGCAAGACCACATTGAGTAAAATAAGAAATGCTCACCCCAAAAGATATCACTCTGTTCCTTTAAGCATTCATGTCTTATTTGCTTATTTTAATTGGAGAAACTTGGAAGTTCTGGAATATACGAAATGTACTAAATGTTAATCAACTATTAGATATGAATCAGATTTATGTATAAAATACATTAAGGGAAAAGTATGAGCTATATCCAAACTGACTGCTCCCAAGTTAAGGAAATGTTGTCACATTTTTGTTTTCAGCTCAGATGTTCTGGCTTTCTATTTCTTCTTTAGCCTAAATAGCTACGTGTCATTTTCTGTCTTAATGACAATTACATCTACCCCAACTCGTCAATAGTTTGTAATTTATTTGTTTCTCCAGCTGAGCCTGACACTCATTGATTTTATTGGAGTAATTTGTCAGAAATGATTTTTAAATGTAAGGATTTATTACGAGGCATTCCATTTATTACAAGTAAAGTGAAGAAAAGTGTATTTATTCATAGTCACTAACAATTTTAAAGAACCCGACAAAATGGAGCAAATTCTCAGATCATTTAAGCAAATGAAATTGATAGGCATCCAACTTAATAACATATAATGCAATTTCCTACCTTACTTTCCAGGAATAAACTACATTCCCATTGGTACTTATGGAAGGAAGTATAAAATGATTGCAGATTTAAAGGTCAATCTAGATGCCCTGTTTCTCACTGGTTGGGTAGACTGATAAGAGTCAACAATTAGTTGCTATTCATTTGGGTGATTGAAATATTTTCCAGGGGAAAATACCATGGCATAATTGGTAGTGGGATTCAAATTTTTTTATTACCAGTTCTGTGGGTATGGCTTGGTGGGCATGGCTTGGTGTGCAGTGGGAGGGATTCAGCCAGTTTGCACAAGTTCAGGAAAACCGGTTGTTAAGTTTCTAAGCAGTTTGGTGAACTGGTTGTTGCAAGAAATCATTAGGGCAGAGAAACAGTTGTTAAATTATTTGAATCCCATCACTGTTGGTGGGCGTGGCTTGCTGGGCATGCCAGGGGAAGGATACTGTAAAATCTCCATTTCACCTCACTTCAGGGGAAGGTTACTGCAAAATCCCATTCCCTCCCCACCCCACTAACCTGCTTTCCAGCTCCATTCTCCTGTGCAGGGCAACAAAAGAAGACCCAGCTGATCAACTGGGACACAATGGGAGGCAGAGAAGTGATGGGGGTGGGTCAGTCAAAGGTGTTATTTGCCGGTTCTCCAAACTACTCAAAATTTCCGCTACCAGTTCTCCAGAACTGGTCAGAACCTGCTGAATACAATCTCTGGGTATCACTGTATATCAGAACCACCAAAATAAATTGTTGAATGATTGTGCCCACTGCTCTGGTTATCCAGTGCAATTATGCTGTTGCATTTAAACTGTTTGTGTCTTCTTAAAAAGTCAGGTTATTGTCAAGCACCAGGAAAATCAGGGGAGCCAGGCAGTTCAAATGGGTATAAAGATTTATTATAAGCTTAAGCTCTCTACAAGAATCTGAACTACTAACAGGCAAAGCATTTAGGTGGTAGATAAAGAATTCATGCTGGGCTGGTCTCTTATGAGCACAAAGGGACTCATGACTGATGACGCATTTGATTCCTCTCTTGGGCTCAGCCTGGTCAGTGATATTTTACAGATGAACTTATTGTTCAGACAAGACAATTGTTCAGACAAGACAATTTTGAATGGAGAGCTGTAGATGTATTTGAGATTTTCTTATGCATTTGTAGCAGAGTGAAAACTGCTATTAGTTAACTCCTATGGTACAAGCTGAACAACTCTGGGAATGTAATGTAGTTAACTGTTCTAGCAGACATGCATGTTTCTTAATTGATTTTTACCTGGCAAGGAGACCAGACAACAGTTGGCTAGTAGCTGAATGAGTCTAATTTTTGTTTTACTTTTATGATTTGGCATATGAAAATAGCTAATGTAGATTTCTGTCCTCTTCTACCTCCAGAAAAGTCTTGGGAAATCTCTTCCCAATTCCATTTGTCTGATTTTCTTTTAATCCGGTTCGACTGAAGTCTGGTTGAGAAAGTCCTATGATTGATGATGATGACAGAAAGGGATAGAGAAGTATTTATATCCTTTTCTGCATTTTTAAAAAAAATATCCATGCCATGATGGAAGGAAATAAATCACCACGTGGTTTGATCTAATCCTCACAAATGAAGGTGAATATACATTTCCCACGATAATGTTGCAAAATCCAATCTGAGTCAGTCACCAGGACTAGAGGTTTACTCTTCTGAGCATTCAGACTCATGCTGGAGTCTCTACTTCTGTCTACTGGAATATGTACTTTGGGCTATTCTATGAGTCATATTTATGTGGTGCCTTCCTATTGGTTGGTTGATGTGTCGATAGCTGGCAATTGGCTGTTGTTTCCTTGTGTGCTGCCAAGACCTCGGCTCCTAAATACCCAATAAACTGGTGGTAAATCAGCACTCCTATTGACTGACAAGGGGCCTATTTTGCAGACTTCAATCATTTTCCTGGTATTTTTGTACTTGCTCAGCCAACAATCTTAGTAGTTGTGAAATTGAATGCGTGTCCTTGTTCATTGGAATGTGAGGCTACCAAGAAGTTTGGGTCTCCTTATTTGACCGCTTGCTTGTGTTCTTGCAATCTGGTGGTTAGTTTCCTTCCCATCTGTCCTACATAGTCACAGGGGCAATCCATGAAAGGGGATCATGTAATCTAATAATTTAATCCTAGATGCCAGAAAAATCATGTATTTTATTTATTGCCATACATGAATTGACAGTAGGAATTTCCAGTTGAGTAAAATCCAAATGAGTAAAAGATTTTGCAGAACATCAAATCTGGCTTCATTTTCACATCTGAGATGCAATCTTCATACATTTCAATGCTTTTCCCTGTCAGCCTGGAAAATAAAGAAGAGGATTTCATTTGTTTGTTTGTTTGTTTGTTCATTCATTCATTCATTCATTCATTCATTCATTCATTCACATCTCTCTATTATCTTCTTTTCTCCAAGGAAACTTTCTTTCAAGGTGTCACATGTAACATTTTGATTTTGAATAAAACAAGACAGAAGACAATTAAAATTTATCAAATACCTGATAAATATAAATATGTGTAGCATTGCTGCAGCAAATGTAAGACCTTTCTCTAAGTATGTTTTCCTATTTAAAAAAAACTTAACTCTATTGTGGAAATAAACTTTGACTTCAGTATTGGGTAATGATTAGTAAACAATTCTGTGTAATTATTTTAATTCACAATGTGAATGCTTACTATGTACGGAATTCTCAATAAAAGAGAGCACTAGAATTTGCTCTAGGCTCCCATCCCGAGTACACCAGCCTGTGTCTCATTCTTTCCATGGGAGACCACCACAAGTGGTGACCCCGACGTGATCCACTGCAGGTGGTACGTGTCCAGACCTCCGTGTTTCCTCGCCTGGAATAGGTAAAGTACGTACTTAACTATTGCTGGACAATAGGATTTTTTCAGGGAACATGGGGGGAAACTCTCTCAGCCACAGGAATGGCATGTTAGTGAGCTGCTGAAGTTAGTCAGGACAAACTTCTTTATCTTTAAACCCTCCGGGGGGGAGCAAATAATTCTTTCAAAAGATAATGTGAGAGAGCTGCTGCAAGAGATCTGGCAGCAATGTCCCTGGTATCCAGAGAAAGGCTCTTTAAAATTAGACACATGGAGGAGAATTGGAACTATCCTTCATGAAGAGCCATGGGCAACAGCTGAAATTTTGATATATTGGAAGTTTGTTATGACTGCTTTAGAGACCCAGCAACAACCTCTTTTAAAAACTTTAGTAGAACCTCCTCCTTATAAAGGAATTGTATTACACCCTCCTACCCCAAAACTGGAGTGTGCTTTATCATTTCCAACAGCGCCTACTCCAGTGGATGAGAAAATCCAACCAAAAATGGGAAAAGTTCAAGCAATGATGCATCAGGCTTTCAATGAGGGGAAATTAGAGCCTGAAGAGATTCCCCAGATGAATTTGTTTCCAGTCAATAGGCAAGTGGATGCTCAAGGCAATCTGCAGACTGAATGGGTTCCAATTCCTTTAGCAGTTCTTAGGGAAATTAAAAAAGCAGTTAAAGATTATGGTATTCAAAGTCCTTTTACAAAGGGGCTCCTGACAAGTTTGGCTACCTTACGCATGATTCCTAGTGACTGGAAAGATTTAATGAGAATAATATTGAGCTCTACTCAGTATGTGGTCTTTGACTCAGAATACCAAAGGGAAGCTGTCACTAGGGGAAGGAATTCGGGGGGGCTGTATACGCCAGACCAAATCTATGGGGCAAGCTTATTTGAATCCACTGCTGATCAAGCTGCTAATTTGCCTGATCATGTATTTCCAGTGGTTATGGCAGCTATCCTTGGGGCGTTGTCCCGCATCCAGGATGTGGGAACCCCAGCACGGTCTTTTTCTCAAATTAAGCAAACAGCATCTGAGCCTTATAATGATTCTGTGGAAAGGCTACAATTGGCTATTACCAGGCAAATCTCTAATGAGGAAGCTGCAAAAGAACTTTTGCTGAAATTGGCAGTTGAAAATGCAAACGCTGACTGCAAGCGTATCTTGCAGCCCTTGGTGGCTAGAGGTGAGGTTACTCTGGCTGATCTGTTAAAGGCATGTGCAGTAGTGGGTTCTCAGGCTTACAACATGGAGACTTTGGATATGGCATTGCAAAAAGGGATGAAACCTACAGGGAATTGTTTTAATTGTGGAAAGCCTGGCCATTTTAAAGCCCAGTGCTGTGCCCCTGGGGGGGGAGGGGATGGCATTTAACAAAAACAAAATTAAGGACGTCCGTCCAAAATCAGTCTGTCCAAAATGCAAAAAAGGGTTTCATTGGGCAAATCAATGTCGCTCTGATCAGAACCAAAATCCGGGAAACTAAATTTGGGGCATGCAGCTAGCCCCGCTCCCAAGGCTGTCACAAAAGCATCGCCTGCAATTACTGGGAGTGCAGGTTTGGGTTTAAAAATGTTGAACTCAATTAATGTGACTTTTCCTAATCAAGTGTACATTGAGGACACTCATTTGCATGGGCCACTGCCAGAAAAAACAGTGGGATTAGTACTTCCCATGTCTTCTGCATCAGAAAAAGGGTTTTTTGTTATTCCAGGAGTTATTGATCAAGATTATAAAGGGGTTATTAAGATACAATTGTACACTGATACTCCTGCATCATTAATGGCTGGTGACTCTATTGCCCAGTTATTATTGCTTCCATACATCCCTATAAATCCTTTAATTGGGATCCCACGAAGTGGTGGTTTTGGGTCCACTGAAATGGCAAGTTCTCCAGTTGCTGCAGAATTGCTAGCGCTGACAAAAATATTTGACTACAGACCAACCAAAAATGACAATTGAAATTCAGGGAAAATCATTTTCTGGCCTTATAGATTCCGGAGCAGATGTCTCTGTGATATGCCAAAAGGAATGGCCAAATGAATGGGTGCTTGAAGACTCTCCGGCTGTTTGTGGAGTGGGTGGTATGCAGTTTGCAAGAAGTAGCGTACGTTGGTTGAAGGCATTGCATTTAGAAACTGGTGAGACTGCAAGGATTCAACCTCTTGTGTTGCCCCTGCATATAAACTTGTGGGGTAGAGATTTTCATCATTTAAACAATTGGACAGTTACTATGTTTAAAGACACCATTAAAACTCTAAAGCTGCTTGAAGAAGAGCAAGGAAAAATCCTTGACTTTGTCCTGCAAACCAGATATGCGGTGGACACTATTTTGGCTGCACAAGGGGGAGTTTGCACTGTGATTCATACGGATTGTTGCATGTATATCTCTGATTATTCTCCAAACATTACAGCTACCATACAGCATATGGAACAAACCCTGAATGAGAATCCATTACAATCGGAGGATGAGGGACTGGATGTGTGGTCTGCACTTTGGTCCTGGTTGCCAGATGGTTCATGGATTCGTCACCTAATTGTTGGAGTGATATTGCTTTTTATACTTTCTCTTTGTGTATGCTGTTGTATCCAATGTCTCCCTGGGCTTTTAGGAATGTGTTGGGTGAAGCCTATGGAATGAGAACTGTTGTTGCAGATGGCGAAAAGCTACCGAGGCATCCGCAATCATCAAAAAACTAAAACTTCAGTATTGGGTAATGATTAGTCTAAGACCTTATACATACATGTCTGCCTAAGGGTCACTGAGATAAGCAAGGAAATTAAAAACAAACACCAGGAACATTTAAGCAGCTCAGACGACTGTAAACAATTCTGTGTAATTATTTTAATCCACAATGTGAATGCTTACTATGTACAAAATTCTCAATAAAAGGGAGCACTAGAATTTGCTCTAGACTCCCATCCCGAGTACAACAGCCTGTGTCTCATTCTTTCCATGGGAGACCACCACACTCTATAGGTCAGCAGAGCTGTAAAATAGATGATTTAAGGGAAAATATTGCTAAAATGGAATGAAAACATTTTAAATAAAAAATGTAGAGGATCAAGCACAAGCACTGCAGACAAAGATAAACATTCTCAATCAAGATCAAACAAAAAAACCTCCTCAAAATCCTGAATTATTTCTAGTGAACAAGTGCTTTTGACTTTCTTCTTAAACTTCCAATGTTAGAGCATTTATAACTTTTGGAGGGAAGTTGTTCCACGGATTAATTGTTCTGTCAGGAAATTTCTCCTTAGTTCTAGGTTGCTTCTCTCCTTGATTAGTTTCCACCCATTGCTTCTTGTCCTGCCCTCAGGTGCTTTGGAGAATAGCTTGGCTCCCTTTTCTTTGGGGCAGCCCCTGAGGTATTGGAACACTGCTATCGTCTCATCCCTAGTCCTTCTTTTCATCAAAGTAGACCTACCCAGTTCCAGCAACCATTCTTCATATGTTTTAACCTCCAGTCCCCAAATCATCTTTGTTGTTCTTCTCTGCACTCTTTCTAGTGTCTCAACATCTTTTTGGTCCCCTTGTCAGTATTATGTATAGCTGAAATCCATCAGCTTGTTTTTTTATTGATGATTAAGAATGGCTGACCTTTCTTTCGCAGGTACAAATAAGTAGTTCTTTAGAGGCTGTAAATGAGTGACAAGATAATTCCAGCCATTTAATATTGAAGTGATGTTGATGATATCATTCTTCTCATGTTTGAAATGAGGAAGTCTTGAGACCTTTCCCTTACTCTTGTTCTGTTCTCACTGATGGATTTTCCTTGTGACTAATCGCTGTCGCATTAACTTCCACTATTTCATCCTTCTGAACTGCCAAGATAATGACAATAATCGAAGGGACTCATTGTAGGTAAAGGAAATTATATGAGCCACGTAATATCATAAAACCATGTTTAAATATTTTAATTTCATTTGTCAGGGCTGCTCCAACACTTCATTACACATATAACCATCCCTCATCAGTGGAATTAGTGCATTATTCATTACTGTTAATTATTTTCACATAATGGCTGCCCTGATATATTTAACCTCCACATTATATCTTGGATAATGGGCTTGTAAAATTGAATTGTGTGAAGAGTGGAGTTCTAAAACTCATTTGCAGAACATCAAAGAACAAAGAAGAGAGAAAGAATTCTAAATGGGATATGTTACCCAGCTGGGGCCAAACATTTGTTTCTGTCTGATTTCTGAACTGAAAATAGGTAGTTCAGAAGTAGGTAGCATTTGAGGCCTTCTGCTCACATGGTGCAACTAATTAGTATTTGGTAATAAACTGGATATTGGAATCAACTCAGAAATTACCCAATGAGAATGTTACAAGCTCATTTTATAAGAGCAACAACAGCGAGTTAACTAATACGATGCTATTGCAATGATCAATGCATTTACCTTTCTACAAAATGTTAGTTGAGACATTGTGTTGTAATCTTTACATATCCTGTTGCATTCTAGTATGATATATAAAATAGGTTTAGCTTCCATCCCACTCGTGTTCAAAGCTGATCTGGAAGATTGATGACCTTATTTCATTTTTTCCCAGCCTCAGCTGCACCTGTTGGATTACACCCACATTTCATCACACTCAATAAGAATGGTTAAGTTAAAAGTCCTAGAGATTTCAGTGGATCTACTTGAAGTATGAATCTGCCTAGAGCCATCTTGTAAAAAAGAAGCAACCAGCTAATTTTAAATATACTCTTTTCCTTTCTTTCTTAATTCTATAAAAGAATAACAGAAGTTGGAAGGGACTTTGGTGATCTTTTACTGCAACTCAGTGCTCAGACAGGAAACCCTATACCATTTCAGACAAATGGCTATCCAATCTCTTCTTAAAAACTCCCAGTGTTGGAGCATTCACAACTTCTGGAGACACGCTGTTCCACTGATTAATTTTCTAACCCAGGAAATGTCTCCTTAGTTCTAGGTTGCTTCTCTCCTTGATGAGTTTCCACCCATTGCTTCTTGTCCTGCTTTCAGGTGCTTTGGAGAATAGCTTGACTCCCTCTTCTTTGTAGCAGCCCCTCAGATATTGGAACACTTCTATCATGTCACCCCTAGTCCTTCTTTTCATTAGACTAGACATACCCAGTTCCTGCAACTGTTCATACATTTTAGCCTCCAATCCCCTAATCATCTTCGTTGCTCTTCTCTGCACTCTTTCTAGAGTTTCAACATCATTTTTATATCATGGTGACCAAAACTGGATGCAATATTCCAGGTGTAATTCCAAGAAGTTATGCTATGGTGCTACACTTGGGGCACTATACATGTTGGAGCAGAACTTGTATGCCACTTCAAATACTTTTACCTAAGCCACTAATAGGTATGTTATAAAAATAAATCATGTTCATGTGTTCTAACTGGAACCAATCCGCATGAGACTATGGAACATGTTCAACTTTCTAAGGAGTAACATATATATGAGGCTGGAAACTACTTCTAGCCCATGGAGTGTGGAGTAATCTTTGAATAGCGAAAAACCATCTTACCAAGATTACAATAAATGCCAAATTCAAACAAGAGAAAAAGTTCTCTAAAACCTTTCCTCTTTTTATTCAGTTTTTACATTTTCACAGCAGCACATCAAAGGATGGAAAAAGACCGGGTTTTCACTACAATATGAAATATAGTGAGAAGATGCATAGATGTGGGGGTGAATGAGACCAGGGAGAGAAATAAAGGTATCTTTATCTACCCTATCAAACTGGTAGCTATTATCATTTTCCTTACCCATAAGGGAAGGGAATATAGTAACTGACAGCCTTAAAACAGAAAAGTTCCTGATGTTTCAAATTAATAAATAGATTAGTGCTGTCTGGGGATCTTGTGTTAATATAGCTGTACTTCTAAATATTAATATTTATCTGATAGACAAAAACAACGGCCAACAAATATGCAATTTAAAATATGCTTGATAGCCCTTCTAATTTTACTGACACTTGTACCAGTGAAATTATTTATTGAACTGAGCCTTCTGATCTAACAGGACTAATTTTCACATTTGTGTGGAATATTTTGTGGCAAGGTAGGCGAGGTGTCACTACCAATCATAAGACAGGAGTGTATATATAACTAAGTAAGTCATTTAAGGAGATTTATCTATTATATTCTTATTTGTTATATGGTGGTTTTCGTATAAGTGTCCTGCATCCATCTCTTAAGTGGCATTAGAATTTGGGCCTTGATATTAACTATTTATAAATCATGTATCAACTTCCTTGGGCATCATCTAAGTTTCATTTAAGGAATATATTTCTCTGAATAATGTTGTAGGTTTGTTGGAGATGTCTCATTTAGAAAGATACTAATCAGTTGCATTAAATGTAATGGATGGGTACCACTTCAGTAGGCAACTTAACAGGGACATGAAAGGAGCTTTCAACTGGGCATCTCCTGAGCAACCAGCTAATTCTTCAACCCAGAAATGTCTCGGTGCTTCTCACACAACAGCAAGAATGAGTGAACCAGCTAGAAAGCTAGCTAGATTATTATCTATCTAACTATCTATCTATCTATCTATCTATCTATCTATCTATCTATCTACCTACCTACCTACCTACCTACCTACCTACCTACCTACCTACCTATCTGGCTAGCTAGGTAAGCTCGCTATCAAGCTGGCTAGCTAGCTTTCATCTAGCTAAAATTGCATAATATTTAATTATAATACACACATGCTATGTTTAACATACATGGGCAATGTATTATAGTTCTAGAACCTGGGATCTTCCATTAAAACATTGGGAAATTCAGGGTAGATAAAAGGTTACTCATTTATACAATTTACAGTACTGCATTGTTAACTTGGAATGTGGCATCTTGGATGTGTTTATAGGTGATACCTGGAGGATAAAGCTATCAGTGGGCATGAGTCATACATGCTATATATTATTTCCAATATGAAATCCTTGAGAGAAGTTCTGAGGTCACATTCTGCAATGGAGGTTCAGATCTTCCTTCACATTTCTTGTACTCTTAAACACACCATGCAATTTTGGATGATCTAACAAAATGCAACTTTATAGCACTTCTGGGATGGTCATGTTCTTTCCCCCCATATTTGATATTATGAACAACATATGTTACAAATTCCCACAGATTCTCAAATTGGAGTCAAGGCTGCCGTACGGTTGCTGGCAACCAAACTGTTCATTAAAGTAATGCATTCTGGAAACCTGGAACACTAAGTGGTTTACTGTCTTCTTATCATATTCCCAGCCTTTCCTTCTTTCCTTCAGAGACCTCTTCAATTTAGTTAGCTACTTGAACAGCCCAGTTCTGCCTCTGAAAGAGCCAGTGCTTTTCCCTCTAATGAATAATCAAAAATATATTGAAAAATAAAATATAAAACAGCCTGTATCCAAATTATACAAATTACTTATCAATAGCTCAACCAAAGCACCATGGTTTGAATGTTATTTTCAGTCGCTTGGCATGATGTGTGAATCTTTATAGGGAAGTGGGGTCTGAGGAGCCAGAAGATGAGTTGAAACAAGGGCACCTACTATGGACTGCCAAACAGATGAGGACAAACATAGCTAGAAATTAGAACTTTATTGCATTTCAGGAAATAATGCCCATATCAGATAGCGGTCAGTTCCTTAATTAGCAGGAATGGTGACGCAAATTGCATTGCAACCATGCAATGCTTTCACCTAACTAAAAGTAAAAGTTTGCTCTCCCCCCATCTCCAGGTCACTGGTCACGCTGTTCAATCCAAGTGCTGGCCGGCCGCTTGGTTACTTGCTCCTCCTCTGGCCAGACACCTGTGAGAATGTCCTTGGTTTCCACAAGAAAACTGTATTGTTTTGGCTACAAAACCTCATCTAGCTATTTTTCCCCTCCCACTGTTATGTGGCACCCGGAAGCTTCCAAGATGGCTTCAGCCAGGTTCACTTCTAGGGTTGATACAGTGCTTTATCAGGGCATGGAATTTATGAATGAAATCTGAGCAGAGTTGGATATTCTACTGGGTTCTCTCCAAACATATATTTGTCCCATATTTTTGTCAAGAATAAAAAAGATAAGGGCCTAGCTGTCAGACCTGCCTTAGCTTGAACCTCTCAGTAAAAATGATCCTTGACTCCATTGGTTGATATAGGTATAGTTTACTAGAAGTCAAATGAAGTACAGTCATGCAAAGCTAGAATTGAAACCCACACGCCCAAATCCCAAGTCTAATTTTTTCTTCTCCTAGATGCCTCCCATTGCTGCCCCATCTATGTCCAATTAAATCTAAAGAAGTCGTTTCTCAAATGGACATTTTGAGTGTAAGTTGGTATGCAATTGCATTTCGTTCCCAGTTGGTTGACTTTGAATCCTTGTCTCACGTAGATACAGTGTAATGTTTCCCTTGAAACCTCTTCTCTCCTATCCACCCTCCCCATCATACAACCCATGGCAGACTACAATTCTACACAGCAAAGTTCCTTAATACAGCCCAAAAACAAGAGGAATAGAACATGAAAGTAGAGAATCTGTGTGTAAAGAACAGGAGAAAGTTTGGGCTATATGTAATAGGAGACATAGCTCTATCACACAACAAAGGAGAACAGCCAAGAGATTCAGTAGATGCAATCATGGGATTGTGGTTGTCTCTCTGCCAGATAGAAACACCAATGTTGATCTTATTATTATAAATTATTACTTCCCGGAGAATAAAGCTGCAAATGTGTCATGCACAACTGAATTATTTTAAGCCTTTAAGAGTTATCACTGTACCAATTAACAATAAGAGAAGCCAGGACTAGTAACACTTTGCAATATGTACAGCCATCTGATGCATTTTGATAACTTCAGCTTAATAAGAATGGCACTCCTGAATCATTAGGAGACTTGAAAATGAGGAGCATATGCCAAATTAATCATTTTTTTTAATGAATTAATCAATTTAAATTACATGTGCGTAATCCACACTGTGCGTGCAACGGGTACCCAATGGGCAAAAGAAAATTACCCATCTTGCGAGGAGACAATGAATACATCTGGTTGATTCAGCCTCTGCATCCATCCACATTTAGGAAGACTGGAGATTTGGAACTGAAATATATCCTTGGGAAGTAAGTTGAATATTCCAGACAATACATATGTAAGTAATTATAACGTATCTTGAATACACTGCAGAGCATTCATTTCAGCCAGCTGAGAGAGGCAATAATTCTCAAGAAATGCAAATTCCTGAATATATCAAGATTATAATTTAACAGATTCACGAGAAAAGAAAGGAATATGGGGCAGGGGAGGGGAGAGGAGGCTTTGGGGAAAAAATAAGGCTACTCTTGCATAGATTATCTCTGTCGTTGAATGACCGATGACATCAGTTGACAGACAGGCTCTCTTGTAATGTCTAGTGTATTAAAGACATTCAGAGTCATGTTAGGATTTGAACCGAGAAACAGTATATTAAAGAGCCCCTCTTTCCAAGAGATGGGTGGTTTAGAAATATGATTGATGAATGAACGATTAAATAAAAAAATGAATATTTGTTTGTGCAGAATTGTAGGCATAGGGCAAGCTACTTAAATGTTAATTAACATTATAATTTAGAGGCCTTATTTAAAATCAATTTGATCATGTTTACATAGGTTTGAACCATATGTTTCAAAATGTGCTTGGTAGATCACCGTATTTAATCCAGACACTTTTTTATTCATCTTCAGTCATGTTCCAGGGAATCTTTTAGGACCATTCTTGTCTTGGTTTGATTGATATCCTTCTTTCTTTCAGAAGCTGAAATGGGAATACATAGTCCTCCTTCTTCTGTTGTTTGGTCCACACCAACAATACAATAAGGACTGAGAGAACTGTTTAGCAGTCACTACTGAGCTTCCATGGTGGAGGGATGGTTTGAACCTGGATTTACTCAGTTCTAATGCAACTTCTTAACCACATACTACACCTATTTAAGATAACAAATCCCATCTAAAATGGATAATAGTATCCTCCTGTAAGATGACAAGAATCTTCTGGTCTAGGAAATAAGACATTATAATTAGTTAAAATTACAGCTATTCTTTCCCTCAGATATTTTTTTCTTTTCCCTGAATTTTCTTTGAATAAGTTCAGTGGTGCTGCATTTCATTTTTTTTTCCAGTCGACTGAGGTAGATTTTTACCTCATGCTTCCAGATAACCCAGCAGTCCTCAACCCCCGATCTGTGGCCCACCACCAGGCCACAGCCTGTTTGGAACCAGGCAACATAAGCAGTGGATAAATGTGCATGCACAACTTGCCTGCCCCCACTCACACAGGGCCCTCCCCTCCCCCCTCATTGGTCCACTGGAAAGCTTGGGGACCACTGAGATAACCCATATATGACAATTACCTCCAATGCAACATTAATTTAGGTTATTAAAAATAACTGTCCACTATCTGATATATAATTATATATATATATATATAATATATTAATATTATATATATATACATGTATGCATGCATGTATGTATGTATGTATGTATACATATACTATCTGATACATAATAATAAATAATAATAAACAGTAATAAAATAGGTGTACAACATTACAGGCAGACGAAGATACAAATCTTCCCCCACCCCCATTTATTTATATATTTTCTCTTCATATACAAAAAGTGCTTAGTGAACAGCATACTGTCTGGGTCAATTTGCTTACATAACAATGCTAGTTTCTACCTCTATTATCTAACAATTGATAAAAACAAGTCCCAAGTTTGAAAATACTCCGTGTCTTCTTTTTCTTTTATTTTTAGGCTTAGTCTACCCATTTCTGCACAGTCTATTATTATTTTTAAATTATATCTTCTTCTGTAGATGTTTCCAGTATTGTGCAAATACAATTGTTGCTGCTGTCAAAACATATAATAATAATATTAAATAGACATTCCCTTTATCATATTTTTCTGGTATTATGCCTAATAAAAATAGTTCTGACTTATAATCTATGTGCTGCCTTAACATTTTTTCTAACCATGTATGTGCTTTCGTCCAATTTTTTTTTTGCTTTTGGATATGTCCACCACATGTGATTATATGTACTTGGAGTTTGATTGCATTTCCAACATTTGATGGACATGCTTTTAAACATTTTTGTATCATTTTTTATACAAATCTGAATATTTTCCAGCATTATATAGGCATTTTTAAAATGACCCTGTAATCCCTGAATTTTGGGGGAGAGTCGGGGCTACTGATTAGAGCTGAGTGTTTACTGGCTAGATACCCTTGATGCCACACAAAGTTCACAGCAGAATTTGTTTTTCCTTAATTGGTAAAGCTTGAAAAATTGAAATCCCAACTCAAACTATTTTCTAACATTAAAGAGGGGGAAAATCTGATCCAGTATATCTTCTTTGTAATTCTACCAAGGCTAGAAAAGCAATGGATATGTTTGTGTGAAATATTAATCAGCGTAAAATATAATGCGATCTTTCTCATACATGAATTAATTGCAATTTTATTGTTGTTTCAACATCATGCACAAAATCCTTCTCAGATTTTTTATTTTATTGTTTTGGTTGTTCAATGTATTGCAGCTAGTTCTTCTGAAAGTAGTTCATCCCAAGTGGGCTTAAAAAAACCATTCAGAAGGGATCAACAAAAAAACTCCATAATCATAAATGCACACACACAAATTGTGTGCATCTGACTTCATACCATTAAATAAATGCCAGCTTCTTAAATACTCAACACATCCTTATAATTTTAATACACAGAGTATATACTTCCCAGTCATTTGACTAGCTCTTGCTTAAAAGTTCATAACCTTAATTCTGCTGTACAATTTGAGAAATGGCCAACCCCAGTTGTGATGATTAAATATTCCAATGTTGTAATTATTTTGTAACTTTTGTTCTGCTTTTCACTGACTTCCAAATTATCATAAAATTTTGAAAGATATCCTCAGTACAGAATATGTCCATAAAATATTAAATATTCAATTTTCCTCGATCATGGCTTGAAAAATTCATAATTACATGATGATCCACATAATAACTCATTCTGAAAAGTCATATATGGCGCCCCTCCTGTGACTGAGTTAATAATTTACTGCTGCGTGGGATCTTCACTCGGCAGTGTTAGTCTTGGAAACATTTATTAAGCAAACGTTCATTTGCAAAGATCAGAATATGAATGAAGAGGGTAAGAATTTAATGAGGAATGACAGACAGGTGAACTGGTTCCATACAGCTCTCTGCTACAAGTGAAAGCAGATAGCTTTATCTTCCATTGCCTCAATGGACGCATGAAATAAAATATAGAAGACAGAGAGTTGAAAGGGGAGAAATGAACTCTATTTTGCTGGAAGGGCTATCAGAGAAACAAGTTACAGAAACTCAAAAACTCTGTCCAGACCAGTGGAAACAGCAGTTCAGTTTGATGTCTGAAGTTTCTAACAACAACAACAACAACAACAACAACAAAATATTTAATTTTGATTTTTTTGCAGCCTTTTACAGGGTTGTGGAGTATTTCAACTATGAACATCTGTCTATGCGTTGGAGAGCAGGAGGAAATGTCGAGAAATGACATGAAGCTATTTTGAAACTTTAACTGTGTTTAGATTTATACATGGTGCTGAAATGTTTCAATATACATCCACTTAAAAAGCAAAGTATTGTACAGTTGGTGATACAAAGAAGAAGGAGATCAACCTCTTCTCCAAAATACATTAAGGAAGAATAAAAAGCAATGGATGGAAACTAATTGAGAGAAGCAACTTAGAATTAAGGAGAACTTTCCTGACAAAATAATCCATCAGTGGAACCACTTACCTCCAGAAGTGGTGGGTTCAGCAACAACTGGAATTTTTAAAAAAGATTGGACAACCATTTGTCTGAAAAGGTATAGGCCAGGGTTTCCTGCTTGAGCAAGGGGTTGGACTAGATGGCCTACAAGGTCCCTTCCAATTCCGTTATCCAGGCAATTGCTGAATTAGTAATAAAGAAACCAAATAGTGATTACTGAAATATCTTTTCAAATGTCAATTTGGCATCCTTGAAAATTCTGGCAGCTGTGACAATCCTTGTCACCACACATAGCTACAAACATGATAAGTTTTCTTCTCCCCTGCTCTGATTTACTATCAATTGCAAGCAAATCTTATGGAAAAGGCTGAGCTTGAGCTGTTACTATGATGGAAACTGGACTTGTGAGGCACTTTATTTTTTTCATATGACACATAGTATGTTATATAAAATTATACTAACTAAAGTGTCAGCCCTCAAGATACCTTCCTCTGTTGCTTTTCTGCTATTATTTCATTATTTCTCTGGGCTGTCATGACAACGGTGGGAGGGGGGTTTTTGCTAGAGAAGAAGACTGGAGGTGTTTGCATTCCTTGCTGGGCTAGCAAGGGGAGGGGGGATTCTTTTCTTTAACTTTCCGTTTCTTGGCTATTCTCTGTCCTCTTTTGCGCAACTGCGAACTTTTATCAAAATATGTCAAGGTCATTTGACAAGACACTTCATCACCATCTGGAGATGACCCCATGAGCTTATTCAGAAGTTTTAATTGGAAGAATAATTTGAACTTTGGGGGGTGGGAACAAACCTAATTCTTTGTATGTGGATTCTACCCGCCAATTTCTCAGTTTCGGAATTGATTTGTAGCTTCCACTTTACTTTCCAGTAAAAGGATAACTTTGCTCTACACCATGGAGTCTGAGTATTTCTTTCTTGGGATCTAAAGGGAGCACAGCCTGACATAAAGTATTTTTATATTATTGTACTACGCTCAGCCATTGGGAGGAATGAAACATTCTGGTAAAAGAAATTTTATGAAGAATTTTGTTTTATTTCCCCCCTCAAAGTTAAAATCTATACATATAAAAGCGAAAAAGCACTCACCTGTCATCACAAAATCTCCAGAACCGTAAAGCCTACAAACTTGAAATGTACACCTCTTGGCTTGTAGATGCTCAATAAGAAAGGATTTTTTTTTTTTGAAATAACCATCAGAGCATTAGTATTTCCTATATTATTATTATTATTATTATTATTATTATTATTATTATTATTATTATTATTATTATTATTATTATTATTATTTTGAAATAACCATCAGAGCGTTAGTATTTCCTATATTATTATTAACACGCTCTGATTCTAAGGAGTTCTACTCCCCCTCCCCACCTGAAAAGTAATCTCTTCCAACTGCAGTTGAGCTAAGCCACACCCAGGCTCCTTGCTGTCTCCTTCTTGCTCACACAGCAAATACTGTTTCAGTTTCCAGACAGCCTTGAACTCTCTCTCACACTGACAGGACACTAGCCAAATGAATACTGATGGATGCTGGTAGGCAGAGGCAGAATTTCCCCCCCTTATTTTCCTCCCCCAAAACTTGTCCGATCACATAGTTTCATAGTGAAGCATGGGTCCCCTGCTAGTACAAAATAAAGGAAAGAAAAAAAAACCTAACAGCCATCAGATACCAATAATAAAAAAATTAAAATATACATACAAAAAAAGAGGATAACTTATAAACATTCCCATCTATGCTTGATGCAAATACTATACTACATAAAAATCTCCCTAAGGTGGAAGTCTATTTATTTAGCAATCAAACTGACCCAACCTCTGTTTATTATATACAGGTAGCCCTTGACTTATGACCACAACTGAACCCCAAATGTCAGTTGCTAAGTGAGAAATTTGCTAAGTGAGTTTTGCCCCATCTTACGACTTTTCTTGCTGCATTTGTTAAGGGAATTGCTGCAAAAGTTAAGTCAGCAACATGGTCCTTAAGCGAATCTGTCTCATCAGAAGGTCACAAAAGGGGATCATGTGACCCCGGGACACTCCGACCATCGTAAACAGGAGCCAGTTACCAAGCATCTGCATGTAAATCCCATGAGCACGGGGATGCTGCAGCAGTCATAAGTGTGAAAATGGTCATAACTCACATTTTTCACAGCTGTTGCAACTTTGAATGGCCAGTAAACGAACTATTGTAAGTTGAGGACTTATTTGTATTAAAAAAAATTTTTTTTTGTTGTGGTCTCAGAATTCAAAATATCTAGGGGTTCATGATTTAGACCTAGACAATCTAGAACTATGCCACCTTCGGTCCGGTTTAAATATAGTACATAAAATTATTTACTGCAACGTACCTGTCAATGAATACTTCAGCTTCAACCATAACAATACAAGAGCACACAATAGATACAAACTCAAGGTAAACCGCACCAAACTGGTCAACATCTGGAATATTCTACTTGACTCTGTGGTTTCTTCCCCAAATCCTAAAAACTTTAACCTTAGATTGTCTACTATTGACTTCACCCCTTTCCTAAGAGGTCTGTAGGGGGCATGCATAAGCGCACCAATGTGCCTACCCTCCCTGTCCTATTGTTCATTTTTTATTCGTATCCATTTCATGTGTTCATAACCATGCTTATACTTATACTGTTAGCGAATACTTGCTTGACAAATAAATAAAAATTAAATAAATAAAATAAATAAACAAAATGTAAATGTGTCTAGATCTGTCAGGCTTTCTGTGCGATCCAATGCATAATCTACTCAGAAATAAGCCCAATTGAGGTTGGAGCAGCTGGCAGCTCTCTCTTCTTCAGCAAGGAGAACAGAATTGCAACCTTAGAGGTTATGATGCCTGCATGGTTAATAGCTCTCTTTATTATTTGTATTGCAGCAACCCCTAGAGGCCTATTTTCGGATCCCTTTTTTTTTTCCCTCCCCTTGCCGGAACGGAATGAATGTGTCGCAAAGAGAGTTCATGAACAAGGCAGTTTAATGAATCCAAGCCATGTTTTAAAATATAGCTCACCGAAGACTTTCACACATAAGTCAGCTCCATGTTGCTCATAAATCAGCAATATCAACTGTGGTGAGAGCGGGAACTCCCGTGCTGTATTTCAGCCTCACTCCTTTTAAAAAATTAAGGGGTTTGCAAAATCTCTTTCTCTTTTCAAGAAATAGGCTTAGAATTCAGGATGCGGGCGTTTAATTCGGATTAGCCCATCTGTGGATAGTGTTGTTGTTGTTGTTCTCACAGATAAAGAGGAAGGGTTTTTCTTAGTAGTAAATCCTAAAGGAAAGGTCAAACTATTCATAAAACAGATAAAATAATTTACCCTCTAAAACAGGGGTGTCAAACTCAAGGGCCTGTGGGCCGGATCCATCCCGGGGGGTATGTAGAGCTGGCCCATGGGGCCATCTTGGAAACAGCAAAGGACTGGGCTGCAGTGTCTCTGCCAATGAAAATGGAGCTCAGGAGGACCACTCTCCAGAGCTCTATTTTCATTGGCAGAGAGCTTGGGCCGCCACAAATGCCCCCAACACATGTGACGTTAAGCTGGCCGCACCCCCTGACCACCACCCTGCCAAGCCCGAAATTGACCTAAGCGTAGCCATTTTATTTAGCCTTCTTATATATCCTTTTCTTTCTTTCTCTTTGCTGGTTATGGGCAGCGGGAAGGGTTTCGGGCTTGCCACATTCCTAAGGTGGGAGGAGTGAAGGTAGAGAGAGTTGTTTAGGCTTGGTGGTGTTTCTTCCCATGGGAACGAAAGTTGACCCTGTTGAGACCTGGAGGTGGAGATTGGCGACACCCAGGCAACGTTGATTTATTTCTATTGGAGAATGTGACTTTGGAGGCTGTTTCTAACTTCCCATATTATATGGTGGATCAGGTTGGGGAGGGATCATCCCCAAAATTGTCTGCCTATGTAGTTGTTAAAGGCTGACACTGATTTGATGGAACACAATCAACTAAGCCAGCCAATGAAGCAATATCTGCCTATCCCTTGAGAAAGACTCCATAAGGGGAACAAAAATGCCAAATCCATATCTATCTATCTATCTATCTATCTATCTATCTATCTATCTATCTATCTATCTATCAATCCATCATCTATCTATCTATCTATCTATCTATCTATCTATCTATCTATCTATCTATCTATCAATCCATCATCTGTCTGTCTGTCTATCTATCTATCTATCTATCTATCTATCTATCTATCTATCTATCTATCTATCTATCTATCTATTTCAAGATGTCTCTGAGACACAAGGATTCTGTACTGGTTGAAAAGTCAACTATATATTCCAACAATCTCAACCAGGAGCCAATTGATTTCCAATTCAATGTTTGGCTTCCTTTAGCTTTTCGCTCCTTGTTCTCAACATTCTCAAAGTTGGCAGAAAGAAAGACAGTTATGAATTGCTTCAAGCTTCTTATGGAACTTGGGCAGTGAAACATATGATAGTATGAAAACAGTCTGAATTAACTGAGGGTTATATTGCATCCAGTTTTGGTCACCACAATATAAAAAGACATTGAGATTCTGGAAAGAATTGCGGAGAAGAGAAACAAAGATGGTTGGGGAGACTGGAGGCTAAAAAACAAGTGAAGAGTGATTGCAGGCATTGGATATGCCTTGTCTAGTGAAAAGAAGGATTAGGGGTGACATGATAGCAGTGTTCCAGGCTGCCACCAAGATGAGAGAGGAGGTCAACCGATTTGCCAAAGCACCAGAAAGCTGAATAAGAAACAACAAAGGGAAAATCATCAAGGAGAAAAGCAATCTAGAACTAAACAGAAACAATTAAGCAGTGGAACAGTTGCCTTCAGAACAAGGCAACTGAAGGTATGAAATGGCCAATTTTCCTCAGTTTTTATACCTGTGGCCACCAGCAAACTAAAACTTTCTACGCCCATTATTTTTTGTAGCTTTTAAAACTCAGCCTAGCCATTCCTTTTATGATGTAAATACAATTCTTATGTCATAATTGCAACTTTTAAACAGCTTTAAGAGTTAGAGTAAATATATATAATTCCCACCCCTCCCAAAATGAAAATGACCTCAGGAGCTCTATTAAGGAAAAATGTGCAGTTAATAAAAACTGCTTAACCAAAACTGTAGGGAAATAGTGGAAATCTCCCAAAGAGATCTTAGTTGATTTTTTTTCTTTTCTTTTTTGAATTTGTCACCAGGCAGAAATGAATTTTCACAGCCTGGCTTCGCTCTAACTGGTTTATGCCTTGTGGATTTATAAGAAACTCTTGAAGTGGGAGAAACATCATTTGTTTTCTCGTGAAAGGTTTTCTTTGTGAAATAGTAGGATTTAAATGTCCAGGAATGGAGGTTTTGGTTAGGTTAACATGGAAGGGACAGAGATAATTAAAGTCCAAGGGAGTACATGACACTTTAATTGCTGAATTAATTCAGGACATGGGGCTATTTAGTAACTAAAGTTCTTGTTTTGTCCTAGGGTTAAATCCAATCAATCTTGAGAGGTTCTTGATGCTATCTGAGCTTGGTTGTTTTCTTGCAGATGTTTCATGACACAAACTAGGTAACATCATCATAACTGCTCAGCTCAGGAAGATATCAAAGGCCCCCTCATTTCAATCCTACAACTACAGTTATTCTCTTTTATTGGTAGCAGCCAATCTTGCCATCTTGTGCAAATACATCTGTGATCTAGATTCTTAACATGTTTTTTAAAGGGCGTTGTCTCTTGGTGGCCCTTTGTTCACATATTTTGAGAAGCATACGCCCAGACACAGAAGGCCAAGATATAGGCGAGAACAGGGTAGCCCTTTCCAATTGGAGGTAAATGTTGAGAGCTTGTTGTGGGCTTCACAATGTGGGCTTCCATATTTTTTCCATCCTTCTTTCCCTGCCATGTAGATACCACTAGACTATGATGTTTCTCTGTGTCAAATATGTGTGCGTGTGTGGATATATGCATAATGGTTATCTTTTGAGAGCTGTTCTATTCTGTTCTGTTCTGTTCTGTTCTGTGCTGTTCTGTGCTGTGCTGTGCTGTGCTGTGCTGTGCTGTGCTATGCTATGCTATGCTGCTCTGCTCTGCTCTGCTCCATTCCATTCATTTCCATTCCATTCCACTCCACTCCTCCATTCCTACTCAATTTCATTCCACTCCACTCCACTCCATTCCTATTCCACTCCACTCCACTCCATTCCTATTCGATTCGATTCAATTCCACTTCACACCACTCTACTCCATTCCTATTCCATTTCATTCCACTCCACTCCACTTCATTCCTATTCCATTCCATTCCATTCCACTCCACTCTGCTCTACTCCATTCCTATTCCATTCCATTCTACTCCATTCCATTCCATTCCATTCTACTCCATTCCTATTCCATTCCATTCCATTCCATTCCATTCCATTCTACTCCATTTCTATTCCATTCCATTCTACTCCACTACGCTCTACTCCATTTCTATTCCATTCCATTCCATTCTACTCCATTTCTATTCCATTCCATTCCATTCTACTCCATTTCTATTCCATTCCATTCCATTCCATTCTACTCCATTCCTATTCCATTCCCTTCCTATTCCATTCCATTCTACTCCATTCCTATTCCATTCCATTCTACTCCATTCCTATTCCATTCCATTCCATTCTACTCCATTCCATTCTACTCCATTCCTATTCCAATTCATTCCATTCCATTTCTATTCCATTCCATTCCTATTCCATTCCATTCTACTCCATTCCTATTCGAATTCATTCCATTCCATTTCTATTCCATTCCATTCCATTCCACTCCACTCCACTCCACTCCATTCCTATTCCATTTCATTCCAATCCATTCTATTCCATTCCAATTCCATTCCACTCCATTCCTATTCCATTCCATTCTACTCCACTACGCTCTACTCCATTTCTATTCCAATTCATTCCATTCCATTCCATTCCATTGTACTCCACTACGCTCTACTCCATTTCTACTCCAATTCATTCCATTCCATTCCTATTCCATTCCATTCTACTCCACTACGCTCTACTCCATTTCTATTCCATTTCATTCCATTCCATTCCTATTCCATTCCACTCCACTCCATTCCTATTCCATTTCATTCCAATCCATTCTATTCCATTCCTATTCCATTCCATTCTACTCCACTACGCTCTACTCCATTTCTATTCCAATTCATTCCATTCCATTCCTATTCCATTCCATTCCACTCCACTCCACTCCACTCCATTCCTATTCCATTTCTATTCCAATTCATTCCATTCCATTCCTATTCCATTCCATTCCACTCCACTCCACTCCATTCCTATTCCATTCCTATTCCAATTCATTCCATTCCATTCCATTCCTATTCCATTCCATTCTACTCCACTACGCTCTACTCCATTTCTATTCCATTCAATTCTACTCCATTCCTATTCCATTCCATTCTACTCCATTTCTATTCCATTCCATTCCATTCTACTCCACTACGTTCTACTCCATTTCTATTCCAATTCATTCCATTCCATTCCTATTCCATTCCATTCTGCTCCATTCCTATTCCATTCCATTCTACTCCACTACACTCTACTCCATTTCTATTCCATTCAATTCTACTCCATTCCTATTCCATTCCATTCTACTCCACTACGCTCTACTCCATTTCTATTCCATTTCATTCTACTCCATTCCTATTCCATTCCACTCCACTCCACTCCACTCCATTCCTATTCCATTTCATTCCAATCCATTCTATTCCATTCCTATTCCATTCCATTCTACTCCACTACGCTCTACTCCATTTCTATTCCAATTCATTCCATTCCATTCCTATTCCATTCCATTCCATTCCACTCCACTCCACTCCATTCCTATTCCATTTCTATTCCAATTCATTCCATTCCATTCCTATTCCATTCCATTCCACTCCACTCCACTCCATTCCTATTCCATTTCTATTCCAATTCATTCCATTCCATTCCTATTCCATTCCATTCTACTCCACTACGCTCTACTCCATTTCTATTCCAATTCATTCCATTCCATTCCTATTCCATTCCATTCTACTCCACTACGCTCTACTCCATTCCTATTCCATTTCTATTCCAATTCATTCCATTCCATTCCTATTCCATTCCATTCTACTCCACTACGCTCTACTCCATTTCTATTCCAATTCATTCCATTCCATTCCTATTCCATTCCATTCTACTCCACTACGCTCTACTCCATTCCTATTCCATTTCTATTCCAATTCATTCCATTCCATTCCTATTCCATTCCATTCCACTCCACTCCACTCCATTCCTATTCCATTTCTATTCCAATTCATTCCATTCCTATTCCATTCCATTCTACTCCACTACGCTCTACTCCATTTCTATTCCAATTCATTCCATTCCATTCCTATTCCATTCCATTCTACTCCACTACGCTCTACTCCATTTCTATTCCGTTTCATTCTACTCCATTCCACTCCACTCCATTCCTATTCCATTTCATTCCAATCCATTCTATTCCATTCCTATTCCATTCCATTCTACTCCACTACGCTCTACTCCATTTCTATTCCAATTCATTCCATTCCATTCCATTCCTATTCCATTCCATTCCACTCCACTCCACTCCACTCCATTCCTATTCCATTTCTATTCCAATTCATTCCATTCCATTCCTATTCCATTCCATTCCACTCCACTCCACTCCATTCCTATTCCATTCCTATTCCAATTCATTCCATTCCATTCCTATTCCATTCCATTCTACTCCACTACGCTCTACTCCATTTCTATTCCATTCAATTCTACTCCATTCCTATTCCATTCCATTCTACTCCATTTCTATTCCATTCCATTCCATTCTACTCCACTACGCTCTACTCCATTTCTATTCCAATTCATTCCATTCCATTCCTATTCCATTCCATTCTGCTCCATTCCTATTCCATTCCATTCTACTCCACTACGCTCTACTCCATTTCTATTCCATTCAATTCTACTCCATTCCTATTCCATTCCATTCTACTCCACTACGCTCTACTCCATTTCTATTCCATTTCATTCTACTCCATTCCTATTCCATTCCACTCCACTCCACTCCACTCCATTCCTATTCCATTTCATTCCAATCCATTCTATTCCATTCCTATTCCATTCCATTCTACTCCACTACGCTCTACTCCATTTCTATTCCAATTCATTCCATTCCATTCCTATTCCATTCCATTCCATTCCACTCCACTCCACTCCATTCCTATTCCATTTCTATTCCAATTCATTCCATTCCATTCCTATTCCATTCCATTCCACTCCACTCCACTCCATTCCTATTCCATTTCTATTCCAATTCATTCCATTCCATTCCTATTCCATTCCATTCTACTCCACTACGCTCTACTCCATTTCTATTCCAATTCATTCCATTCCATTCCTATTCCATTCCATTCTACTCCACTACGCTCTACTCCATTCCTATTCCATTTCTATTCCAATTCATTCCATTCCATTCCTATTCCATTCCATTCTACTCCACTACGCTCTACTCCATTTCTATTCCAATTCATTCCATTCCATTCCTATTCCATTCCATTCTACTCCACTACGCTCTACTCCATTCCTATTCCATTTCTATTCCAATTCATTCCATTCCATTTCTATTCCATTCCATTCCACTCCACTCCACTCCATTCCTATTCCATTTCTATTCCAATTCATTCCATTCCATTCCTATTCCATTCCATTCTACTCCACTACGCTCTACTCCATTTCTATTCCAATTCATTCCATTCCTATTCCTATTCCATTCCATTCTACTCCACTACGCTCTACTCCATTTCTATTCCATTTCATTCTACTCCATTCCTATTCCATTCCACTCCACTCCACTCCATTCCTATTCCATTTCATTCCAATCCATTCTATTCCATTCCAATTCCATTCCACTCAATTTCTATTCCATTCTACTCCACTCCACTCCATTCCTATTCCATTCCATTCTACTCCACTACGCTCTACTCCATTTCTATTCCAATTCATTCCATTCCATTCCTATTCCATTCCATTCTACTCCACTACGCTCTACTCCATTTCTATTCCATTTCATTCTACTCCATTCCTATTCCATTCCACTCCATTCCATTCCACTCCACTCCACTCCACTCCACTCTACTCCATTCCTATTCCATTTCATTTCATTCCAATCCATTCTATTCCATTCCAATTTCATTCCACTCAATTTCTATTCCATTCTACTCCACTCCACTTCATTCCTATTCCATTTCATTCCAATCCATTCTGTTCCATTCCAATTCCATTCCACTCAATTTCTATTCCATTCTACTCCACTCCACTCCATTCCTATTCCATTCCATTCTACTCCACTACGCTCTACTCCATTTCTATGCCAATTCATTCCATTCCATTCCTATTCCATTCCATTCTACTCCACTCCGCTCTACTCCATTCCTATTCCATTTCATTCCAATCCATTCTATTCCATTCCAATTTCATTCCACTCAATTTCTATTCCATTCTACTCCACTCCACTTCATTCCTATTCCATTCCATTCCATTCCACTCCACTCCACTCTGCTCTACTCCATTCCTATTCCATTCCATTCCACTCCACTCCACTACGCTCTACTCCATTTCTATTCCAATTCATTCCATTCCATTCCTATTCCATTCCATTCTACTCCACTCCGCTCTACTCCATTCCTATTCCATTCCACTCCATTCCATTCCATTCCACTCCACTCCACTCCACTCCACTCCACTCCATTCCTATTCCATTTCATTCCAATCCATTCTATTCCATTCCAATTCCATTCCACTCAATTTCTATTCCATTCTACTCCACTCCACTCCATTCCTATTCCATTTCATTGATGCATCTTGCCTAATCATAAAAGGCATGTCTTGTCAACTTGGTCGGTAAAAACAGCCATTTCCCAGATGTCAAAAGGAAAAAAAAATAACAAGAAAAAGTACAAGGCGGATATGGGTTCTGAGTTACAGAGCACAAACTTTTTGAGGTCCACAGTTTTCTGTTCTGAAACCCATTTCCCATGGGGCCCATGATATATTTCCTTTTTCAAAAATAAAAATAAATAAAGATGGTACTGGAGGTCAGCTGTAACTCTGCCCCACGTTAGCTCCAGGAAGGACAGTAAATCCAGCAGGGCACCTTGAGATCCGTGTTGCAAGAAAAGTCACAGGAAGAAAAAAGCTGACTCACATTTCAGAGGCTTCAATCAAGAGTATTGCAAATATTTTTCACCAATTTCAATATTATATTGACGAACACCACACAGATGCACACGCATATGCATATGAAGAGAATTGTTAGCAGTGTTTTGACTGCACACAGGGCTGTGACAAAATCTTTTAAAACTCTTCGGTGAAAGGATAAATACAGGTTGTACATAATAATGAAAGTATATAGGCTTGGGTGGAGATTAACCCTGCAGGCTGTCTATACAGAATATTAATAAAATGCAATATAGTCTCTAAAAAGGTGTAATTTATATTTTGTAGAAATGGGAGTCTTTTCTAATAAAATTTTTCTGTCCTTTGTTCATTTCATATAATTTTTCTATAAATCACCCTTTTTTCTTTTTCAAACGTTCATCTCTTGGAGACCTTATTTAAATAAACCCTCTTAGCAAGATACTTCAGAATTAAAACTGTACCATGAGCAACGTTTGATCCAATATACTGCTAACTATAGAATTTATCTGCAACTCAAACCATATTATATTGAATTATATTATGTAAAATATTGGATTTGGACTGTTGCTTCTAGTATATATGTATAAACTTTGTAAAAAAAAGATCAACAAATTATCTGTAACCATTTTAATTTAACTGGTCTCTGATCCTGTACAATTCACAACTCATTTCTTTTTCACATCTGCATATATAGTGGAAGAAACCTAAGATTATACAAAAGTAGAATAAAAAGGAGGAAAAATGCCCCTGGTTACAGTTCATCATTTTGGTTTTGAAGTAATCTAGGATACCTTATTTTTCTTTGTGGGTATATAGAAATAGTAGTATCCATTGCTTAAATGCAAATGTTTTTCTTCCTTTTAAATGAGCATTTTTTAAAAATGAGGATAATTTTTTTTATTTATAAATAAAACATATTTATTATTTATTTATTTATTACTAAATAACTCAGTTAATTTATATCCTGTCCAATAGTCTGGCCTACATGTACATCAACATTATATTGCAATCCTTGTTGGTGTTTGATTATTATATGAAAACACTGAGGGGAAAATAAAAACTGGGGTGACATGTTAGCAGTGTTCCAATATTGCAAGGGTTGCCAAAACGAAGAGGCAAAGGTGGGATTCAGATGATTTGGACCGGTTTGAATGAACCGGATGTTAAATTTACATCTGGTTCACCAAATTGAACCCACCGGCTGGCCCTGCTCAATCTGCCTCCCCTCCCAGGAGTCTCCACATGGACCGTTTTGGATACAGGTAAGTGCAGAGTCCACGCAGAAGCTCTGGGAGGGCAAAAAAATGAGCCTGTTTCTGGTTTCCGGAGGGTCTCTGGACCCCAGGGGAGGCTGTTTTCGCCCTCCCAGAGGCCCGAGGAAAGCTGCCAGACCCTGGGGAAGGCAAAAAACAGCCTTCCCGGAAGTTTCAGAAGTCTGGAAATGGGCCTGTTTCCAGCTTCTGGAAGGCCTCCGGACCCCAAGGGAGGCCATTTTTGCCCTCCCAGAGGCTCAAGGGAAGCTTCGGGACCCTGGGGAAGGTGAAAAACAGCCCTCCCGGAAGTTCCAGTAGGCCACATCCACCATGGGTATTCTCACACAGCAACTGGGCAGCGAAGCGGTTGCTGGGATTTTTGAATCCTACCCCTGGAGTCAACCTATTTACCAAAGCACCTGGACAGGAAGCAATGGGTGGAAACGAATCAAGGAGAGAAGCTACCTAGAACTAAAGAAATTTTTTTCTGACAATAAGAATAGTTAATGAGGATGGCTTGCCTCCAGAAGTTGTGGGTGTTCCATCACTGGAGGGTTTTAAGAAAAGATTGGCAAACTATTTATCTGAAATGGTATAAGGATTTCTTGCCTGAAGAAGGTGTTGGATTAGCAGACCTCCAAGGTCCCTTTAGACTCTATTATTCTGTTATTCCTGATAACATACCTGACTGTTTACCACAATGTTTGCCTGAGACCTTGAAACCCATTACAAAAAATATTCGTAATCTTGAAGTCTGTTATAACCACCAAAGTGTGCACAAAAAATACTAACATGCATCTAAACTGCACCAAGGAAATTATTTTAGGGGAAATTGTTTTCAGGAAAAATGCATGTCTTAGCAAAGATGATTGTAAAACTAAGCACAGGGGCAAAAGTGCATATGAAAAGCAATGGTGTTTTTTTTTTTTTTTTTCAGAAAAAGATTGATAAATTGACTTAGAGACAAAGAGCAAAACAAATTTAAAATGGAGGAAGGAATCAAAATGCCATCTACCAGGTACCACGATTCCTAGAGAGACATTTACAGAGGTGTAACACTGATTTGATCTGTTTATCTTTTGGGAAACCTCCTTGAAAACTTCAGAAGTTTATCCAGACCATAAAGAGATGCAGCAGGTTTTCTCTGACCTTGAGTAGCCTGCAATATACAGGACTTAGACGTGTATATCTGTTGCCTGCTTTCTATTGTCATAAGTTACATGATTTTTCTTAAACTACTATCTTAAATAGTGGTGTGACTTTTTGGATTACACACACATGTGGCACACCACCAACCCTCGAGTTGTTGGCTTCAACTAAAATAATTTGCACATACAATCTCATTGAATGAAAATTAATTTATAAGCCAGACTAGTATCAATACTGCCATCTCAGGAAGGGGTTCTCATGCATGAAAACTTATGACATAATAAATATCTTGATCTTAAAGCCAATACATAGTTGATTTTGCTACAACCCAGCAACAGTATGGAAAACATTTATATTGTCCCCCAGTTTTCTGTGGTCATAAATATAAAAATCATATTGAGCAAAAGAGATAATAGTTTAAATTATAAATGCAATTAGAAGTAAAGTTCTTTCACCTAATTGTCTACATTATTGATTATGTCATATATTCTTTGAAAAATATGCAATTCCAATATTTCTTACAAATTAAAGTAATGAGTACGGCTTGCTGATCGCTTGCATTTTATTGCATTTGCATTGTATGTATATATTTATTAAGCAAATTTATGTACAGACAAAGCACATTACAACAGGGGTGGGATTCAAATTTTTCAACAACCAGTTCTGTGGGTGTGGCTTAGTTGGTGGGCGTGGTTTGGTGGCCATGTTATTGGCTAGGCGTGGCCAACTCAATATCACTCACATCGAGACATGCATCTCCTTGCCTGGCCTCTCATGACTGTGGGGATGCTGCAACAGTCGTAAGTGTGAAAAATGGTCATAAGTCACTTTTTTCAGTGACATTTTAACTTTGAATGATCACTGCACACAAGCAAAGTACCAGCAAAGGAGGGGAAAAACCTCCAGAGAAGTTCCTGAGACAGGAAGTCTAGTCCTGCCAAGAATGTAATAAGGGTTAACGGAGAGGCAGTTTCTGTAAGCAACACCAGAATGTTTCCTTCCTGCCTCCCTTACAGGATTAGGCCAGTCATTTCTTCTAACAACCTTCTTCTAACAGTTTGGTTGTCCAAACTGCTTAGCATGTTAACAACCGGTTCTAGAGAATAGGTGCGAACTGGTAGAATCCCACCCCTGCATTACCAGTAGTGTTTTCTTTAAAATTTATTTTTAAGCACTTAATTATATCCAGAGGTCTAGGGGTCTTGTTTGTGTTTTTGCCCTCCCCTTCTCTTTTTTAACTGACTGCATCATATTTATTTATTTAAAATCACTTATTTACACTGATACATATCTCAACAACACCGTTCCTGGCTAGTGTATAAATTTGTTAAAATATATGAACTTATCAACTAACACAAAACAATAACCAATGCAATATAATAGCAATAGTACTTAGACTTATATACTTCTTCATAGTCCTTTACAGCCTCATCTAAGCGGTTTACAAAGTCAGCCTATTGCCCCCAACAATCTGGGTCCTCATTTTACAAACCTGGGAGGGATGGAAGGCTGAGTCAACCTTAAGCCAGTCATGATTGAACTCCTGGCTGTGGACAGAGTCAGCCTGAAATACTGCTATGTACCTACTGTGCTACCAGAAACCTTTGTTTCATTAGTAACCCTTGAACATTGAACAGAGCTCTCAGCCTATTGTTCTCAGTCTTTTCCTTATGCTTCACCCAAATCATAGTAACTTGTATCAGACAGTAAAACATTTTGAAGGAAAAAAGAAAAGAAAAAGAAATATAGTAACAGAATATAGATACAATACAGGATAGTAACTGAAATAATAGAAGAGACACAATCACAACAAAGCTACCAGTAAAACAAGATTCAGGAACTCTAAAATAGTTTCCTAATACATCTTGGAAAGTGAAAAGGATTTCATCTGGCCCAGAAAAAAATAAAGTTGATGTCCTGAGGGCCTTGTGAGAAAATCCGGTCTAAAACGGTACCATTATTGTGACTACAGAGAGGTGGTATTCAGCAGGCTCTGACCAGTTCTGAAGAACTGGTAGTGGAAATTTTGAGTTGTTCAGAGAAGCAGCAAATACCACTTCTGTCTGGCCCTGTCCCCATCTATTCCCTGCCTCCCAAGTCCCAGCTGATCAACTGGGTCTTCTTTTGTTGCCCTGCACGGGAAAGCAGGAGCTGGAAAGCAGGTTAGTGGGGTGGAGAGAGAATGGGATTTTGCAGTAACCTTCCCCCAGGAATTGGGAGGGAATGGAGATTTTGCAGTATCCTTCCCCTGCCTGTTGTGGTTCACCAGCAGCAGGTGCAGACGGCTGAGGTCCCGGAGAGCAAGGACTCAGATGAGGGGCCTGTGTGTGATGCAGGGATGGGGCCAGGACTATTGGAGAGTGGGGAGCTGCCTTTGGAGCTTGCGGAGGCTGGAGGTAGTGATGCAGAGGTCCCCGAGAAGCCAGTGCCCAGTGCACGCAGGGCTGCAGAGAAAACAGCTGCAGCAGCACAGGTGACTTGGGAGTAAGGCTGCAAGGTAATGGCCCCTCCCTTAAGGGATAATAGCCAGCCCTCAGAGGTGGGATTCTTTGCAGGAAGCAAAGAAATTCTTGCACTTCAAGTCTTGTGGAAGTTTGGACTATTCTGGTTTGTGTTTGGAGACTTTTGGCTTTGATTATTTCCTTGCACAACCTTGCAACACTATTTCTTAGTGTTCTTGGCAGCCTTGCACAACCTTGGCAAGGCTTGTTCTTATCTGGGACAATGAGTTTTTGATAGCATTTTACTGTGAATGAACGGAATTCACAGAGAAGCATTAAAAAGGTTTTGCTTTTATCTCTGTTTGGTGTGTGTTTGCTTTGAACGAGGCTTGGATCAGAACACTGCCACACCCACCAAGCCACGCCCACAGAACTAGTAGTAAATTTTTTTGAATCCCACTACTGGACTGCAGGTCTCGGAAGAATAACCTAAGGTCAGACTAAGTACATATTAGAGCTTTCCATGTTTCCAAAAGGTTCCAAAAGAAATTATTTGGAGTTTGTGCCAGGCGAATAATTTTTTTTTAAGCTTCTGGTTTTTTTATGCTTAAAAATCTGAAAAAGTATATAACTGTTTTAGCATCCATTGAAGTTAATATAACCCTAACAATACGATTTTTTCTCTCTTTTAGGCTGCCCCCCCCCCAAAAAAAAGCCTGGGGAAAAAGGGGCTGCATTAACAAAGAGCAAAAAGATTCATGGCTTACTTTCGCAGAAGATTTGAAGATCTGAATACTTCCCTTCAAATCATTATTGGATCCTGCTCAGCCCTGATAAATATGGTGGAGTACATTTCTTTAACAGAATAGCAAAGTTAGAAGAGACCTTGGAGGTCTTCTAGTCCAACCCTTTTTTCAAGCAGGAGAGCCACACCATTCTGGAAAAAATGGCTGTCCAATCTCTTCTTAAAAACTTCAAGTGATGCAGCACTCACAACTTCTGAAGGCAAGCTCCACTAGTTAATGGTTCTCTCTGTAGGAAATTTCTTCTTAATTCTAGATTGGTTCTCTCCTCTATTAGTTTCCATCTATGTCTTCTATTTCTGCCTTCTGGTGCTTTGGAGAATAGCTTGACTCCCGCTTCTTTGTGGCAGCCCCTGAGATATCGGGACATTGTTGTCATGCCACCACTAGTCCTTCTTTTCATCCAACTAGACATGCCCAGTTCTAGCAACTGTTCTTTGTATCTTTTACCCTCTAGTTCCCTAATCATCTTTGTTGCTCTTCTCTGCACTCTTTCTAGAGTCTCCACATCTTTTTTTACACCGTGGTGACCAAAGCTGGATGCAGTATTCCACATGTGGCCTTACTTCATGTGATCTTGATTCTATCCCTCTGTCAATGCAGCCTAGAACTGTGTTGGCTTTTTTGGCAGCTGCAGCACAGGGCTAGATCATATTTAAGTGGTTGTCTACCAGGATTATGTTTATAAACTCTTTTTATGTTTATGTCACAGTGTTTTATGGTGAAAGTCTTTCCATTTTAAATCTGAACTAGAGATGGAGCAGCAACCTGTACAGTCTTTGAAATATTGTCATGGTAGAAACGTATCTCAGACACCACACAAAAATTCAGAAACAGCCAGTCACTTACTGTTCTCCCTACTTCTTTCTATTTCTCCCCCTCCCCATCCCATCCCATCCCATCCCACCCCACCAACACAAATAATTTATGGCTCTTTATTCTCAAGATTGTTGCCATTGATAGCAGACTGTGCTCAAAGGCTAGATAAAGTTTATTTTAAAATAATAGGCTTTACTGAGGTGTTTCAGAAAGCATTTTCTCTCGTGATGATGGTTTATTTCACACTCCGGGAGAATTTATAGGGTAAAATATTTTCTTCAAGAGATAATGATCTCTGTTCATTCAGGAAGATGAAAACTGCCAACAACATTGTTTGAAGTTTAGCTGCAGAATCCTGCTATGAAGTGCTGTTCTGTTTTCTAGAGCTCTCAAACAAGTTATTTTTCATTCCTATGTGACTTGCAAAGTTCAGATTGGGTTACATCTAAGAGGTAAATTAGAAGGTTGTGATCCAGAAAGGGCTCAATAAACCTTTTATCTATATATAAAACTTTCTGTAGCGATGCACATGGCATGACCTAAATAATTTGGTAGCTGTAAATGATCCAAAATGACTTTCTCCTGAAAAGTTGATTCTGTAACTGAAGTGTGATTTCCACAAGATTTCTCACCCCAGTTATTCACTCTGAAAAGTATAGATATAGATAGTCCTGTTTTTTGTAGCACTGCAAAAGTTCTTATTGAATACATATTGAATAGATGATAGTTAGGAAGTTAGGTAGTTAGGTAGGTAGATAGATAGATAGATAGATAGATAGATAGATAGATAGATAGATAGATAGAAGCAGTGGTTGGATTGGAATAACTTAACCAGTTCTGTAGCTGGGTAGGCGTGGCCGGTTGGTCATGTGACTGGGTGGGTGACATCATTCATCACACCCAGCCCTGCCTCTCAGTCACTCACCTCAAAGGCAGAGGTAGGATTCAGCCGGTTGAGGCTAATCCCACCACTGGCTGGTCCTGTCACTGCCCTTTTTTGGGCCATTTTGGGGCTGCTTTTAGGCCGTTTTTCGGGCCAAAAATGTGTATGAGTATGTATGAAAAAAGGCCAACAAACTTTGCACATCCAACTTCCATTCCTGTTACAACGGGATTCAAACTGCCTCTGTGTATTTCAGTTCTCTGCCTCTATAATAATCTATATATATATAAGCGAAATACCACTCACATCATCACAAAACCTCCAGTACTGTAAAGCCTACAAACTTGAAATTTGGCATGTATGTTCCTTTTGGCTTTCAGTTGCTCACTAAGAACAGATTTTTCAAAATGACCATCAGAGCATTAGTATTTCCTATATTATTATTAACACGCTCTGATGCTAAGGAGTTCTACTCCCCCTCCCCATCTGAAAAGAAATCTGCTCCAAATGCAAAACACAAGCAGAGGAGAGGAATTTCAGTTTTAGTTTCACGGCACCAAACAGCTTTAGTATAGAACAATTGAGCTAAGCCATGCCCAGCCTCCTTGCTGTCTCCTTCTTGCTCACACAGCAAATACTGTTCAGTTTCCAAACAGCCCTCAACTCTCTCACACTGACAGGACACTAGCCAAATGAATGGATGCTGGTAGGCAGAGGCATATTTATTTTTTCAATTATTTTCCTTCCCCAAAATTAAGCCCAATCACATAGTTTCTTAGTGAAGCATGGGTATCTAGCTAGTAATTAAATAATGCTGCTTTATAGAGGCTTCCTCTCTGCCCTTAAATTAAGCCCGCTCTGCTCTGCAGTGACCAAAACAAATAATCTATGACCTGCAAACAAGACACTTTTTGGTCCCTGGTGAATTCCTCCCTGTTTCTGCTCTAGGTTACATGCTTTTCAACCTCCCTTTTCTGTAGCAACCTTCTGCTGTTCATTAGCATGCTGATTACCATTAACACAGCCATAATGCAGTCATTTTCGTGGTTTATGTCAAGGAGCAGTTCTCATCTGAATGCAGTCAAGGGACAAAATTAACTGCATAAATCTATGCCACCAACTGGATCCTTTCCAAGTCTACATGCATCTTCTCCTCTTCTGAACTTGGTTGTGACACCATTAGCTTGGTTCTCTCCGATAGCTTAATCAATATTTCCGGAGCTCATGCTAATTTCATTTGAATTTTACATGTGTTCCTCACCCTCTCACTTCTCTATTTACCTTTGGTTTCTTCCATTGAGTTCCTCTCCGCTATTCATACAAAAATGTGATCACATACTCATCTCTATAAGTGCAAATAGAAACTCTTTTATTTCATCCGTATAGTTGTGGTTTCAATTCTTTGATATTTACTGGGTGTGTCTGTTTGTGCACCTTGAGGACGGTGACTTAATCTGCTTCATTTCCAGTTGCTTTTATTGTTAGCCTCGCAAATAAGTGCATTCTGTTATTGCAAAAATGACCAGTGCACTGGCCAAATGATTCTTAAAGATGCTAAAAAGGTAAGAAAACGGAGGCATTTCACGATGTCTACATTTAGTGGAATGGAAAGATTTAAACAAACTGGTTTTGCTCCAGCCAATCAGAATCTGCTCTAGTTCACTCGGCTCAGGGCTCAGTGGGTTTTGCGAGTGGAGATTTTAGTAGCAGTTCTATTGGTTTTTCAAACTTAGAAAATACATTTGTCACATTTATTTCCCATGTCTTTGAGATTCTCAGTCATCCAGGTCACGGTTGACATTTATTTCCCTATAAAGAGCTTAGGTTTTGTGACTGTCTCGGTGTTTCTTTGGGTTGACTGTTGGCTATTGAAAGGGGATCAACTAGACTCAAAATTATTGGCTAAAAATTTAAAAATGGTTGCAAGAGATCATTAACGAACAAATAGGATTGCAACCAGAATTATTCTTGTTGGGGATATTTAAAAAGAAATATGGGAGAAATATAAAATATATAGTATCATGTTTCTCCAACAATACGGCCTCCACCAATAGGAAGGCCCAGCATGATTTCTAGGCATGAGGTGAAATTAAGCCCCACCCCCAAAATTTAGGCCTATTTAACCATGCGTTTCCCTGCCATTTCTCACATTGTTCGTTAGAACTACACAAGGTGAAGAGAAATGGGGGGGAAGGGCGGGGGGGATGGGGAGAAAACTTGCCTTTAGGAGTGCCCTGCAGGTAGCCTAGACTAGAATACCCTGATCTACTACTGATAGAACATCAGCCGATAGAAGCTCCCCAAAGGCAGAGTCACCAGCTGCTTTGATCAGCTGGTAGAGGCGGCCTCGGGGCGAGCGCCCACACACAATCCCCTCTCCAGAAGGACGTTTCTATCAGCCGATGAAAGCTCCCTGAAGGCAGAGTCCCCAGCCACTTCGGGGCAAGGCATGGCTACCCATGTCCCTTTGCCATTAGGCAGTGTCTTTCGGGCGATGGAAGCTTCCCAAGGGCAGTGACCAGCCACTTCGATCGGCCGGTAGAAGCACCCTCGGGGCAAGGGGAGTGTGTGTGGATGCTCGCCCAGAGGCCGCTTCTACCGGCCGATCGAAGTGGCTGGTGACTGCCCTAGGGGAGCTTCCATCGCCCGAAAGACACTGCCTAATGGCGAAGGGACACGGGCAGCCACGCCTCGCCCCGAAGTGGCTGAGGACTCTGCCTTTGGGGAGCTTTCATCGGCCGATAGAAATGGCCTCGTGGAGAGGTACGTGCACATGGGCTGTTCTAGGTGGGGGAGGAAATTAAGTCACCCCCAAAAAGACAGCCTAGCCATTTTTTCGGGGGTCAAAAAAAATAAGGCCTGGCCTTAATTTGTGAGAAACACAGTATTACATATCTTAACGGCAGCTAGAATTGCCTATGCCCAGTGTTGGAAGCATAAAAATATACCACCAGATGAATTGATTATCCAAAAAATAATGACTTGTGCTGAGATGGATAAATTAACCCTGATGTTACAAGAGAAAGGGGAGTCTGAGTATTATAGGACTTGGGAAAAATGGTATGATGGTTTGAACACAGATGGATGATGGAAGAATTAATGATAAGCAACATATAGATGTTGCTTATCATTAATTCTTCCATCATCCATCTGTATAATGTCTACATTCGCATAAAGTATATATATTTGTAAATAATGCACAAAATAAAAGTATAAGAGATGAATGCCACGAACTGTCAATGTCAAGATATTTATACTTTTTTGCTTGTTTTTAAAAGATATAAAAGATTAATAAAGTTTATTAAAAAGAAAAAAGAAAGGGGATCAACTAGGAAGCTGCTTAGTTAAGTAGGCTTTTAATTACAGTTGGTCAATACATTCTTGAAGACAAAACAAAATAGCACTATAGCAATAACACTTAGATTTATATTCTGCTTCACAATGTTTTACAGCCCTCTGTAAGCGATTTACAGAATCAGCATATTTCTCTCAACAACCTGGGTACTCATTTTATTGACTTTGGAAGGATGGAAGGCTGAGTCAACCTAGAGCTGGTGAGAATCAAACTGCAGGCAGTTGGCAGAATTAGCCTGCAATGCTGCATTCTAACCACTGCGCCACCACAGCTCTCGGTCATCTCAACATCATGCAGTCTTAGAAATTTCAATCCAATTGGCTGCTCCTTTTCCTCGTCTTTATTTAAGCTAAATTTGTATATCTGTGATTGCATGACCTCTGTAGATGCTATACACTAAATAAATCAATCCTGTCTCTTTCTGATTTTACAGCGTGCTTCAGCATTTACATTATATTAATGTGCATTTTCTCTTATATATGGAAATGGTGATATTTCTCATTACATTATGATACAAATCATATCATTTTGTGCATTTTCGTAACAAAAAGTGGAGAAGTAGGAAACAGAATGTTAATAATGTTCTGGGGCATCCATATTAGATTGGTTTAACTTAAAATTGTGGGCCTCCCCTCCTACAATAAATACCTCAATCCTTCTGTCCACAAGAAAATGCACAGAAAAGAATAAATCATTTTCTTAGCACCTCACATTAAACCAAAGAGTAATCAAAATAGAATGAGAAGTCAACAATCCTCATTAAGCAGTCCTGAGCATGCATGCATGCATCCATATATAGATGCAAAGACCAATAAGAATGACTTTAGGCTAACTTTAATGAATGTCAAAAGTTCATGAGTAGACAATGCAGGAAATCGGGGCGGGAAAGCAGAGCGATGTGTATGGGGGAGGGAGGAGGAAGAAACATAAAATGGGGCACTTGTGTTATGCACAAACTTAACACTGCTAATAGCAACCCACTTATCACATTGGTCCAAAGAATCCTAATTATTCCATTTGGAGGGAGATAAACAATGCTCAGGAGAATAAAATTAGTGATAACCTCAGCAGAACTACTAGCGGATCAAATGGCAAGGAGGTTTTCTTTTTTCAGAAATGGGAACAACTTGCAATGTATATGGAAAGATTAAGAAATCACATTGTTTCTAAAAGGGGATAGGTTATTGGGAGCTGGCCTTAGGCCAGGGGCGTCAATCACAATTTCACTGGGGGGGGGTCACATGAAGGTTGTATTTGACTTGGGGGGCTGCGGTGGGCATAGCTAGGGTGGGCATGGCCAGCTTGATGTCACTCATGTCAGGGGCACCTGTGGTGGCCCAAGCACCCTGTCAGCAAAAATGGACTCCCAATCTCTGATTTTGGCTGGGATAGCCTCCTGTAACCCTGTGCCAGAGAAAATGGAGCTCGCAAAGACCACATGTAGACTTCCTGAGCTCCATTTTTACTGGCAAAGGCACTGTGGGCCAGTCCTTTGCTGTTTCCAGAGCAGCCCCATGGGCCAGATCTAAGTACCCTGTGAGCCTGATCTGTCCCCCAGCCTTTAAATTTGACACCCCTGCACTAGCCAATAGCACTTAGACTTATATACCGCTCCACAGTGCTTTACAGCATACTCTGAGCAGTTTACATATTGCCTCCAACAAGATGGGACCTCATTTTACTGATCTCGGAAGGATAGGAGGCTGAGTCAACCTTGCACCAGTCAAGATCAAATTTCTGATTGTGAACAGAGTCAGCCTGTAATACTGCATTCTAGCCACTATGCCACTATGGCTCCTGTGCCTACTATGGCTATGTAAAAGTTTGCACCCAACATAGAAATCACAGACAAATAGGGCTATCATTTGGGCACCTGCATGGAAAAAGTTGAACATAAGGTATGAGTATGTAGGGGAAATAGATAAAAGCTATAGTTACTTTATGTAATGTTTTGTTATTGTTCAGTCACTAACTCATATCTAACTCTTTGCAATCCCATGGACCATAGCATGCCAGATATATAAAGCACAACTATAATGACTTGGGAAAATACCCGAACAAAGCTGAATACCATACATGTAAGTACCTGCGAAAACTTAAGAAAACACACACACACACACACACACACGTAAACATGATTATTAATATATGAAATAGATACAAATAAAAGGGAACAAAGTCACATTGGTGCACTTGTGCACGCCCCTTACAGACCTCTTAGGAATGGGGTGAGGTCAACAGTAGACCTTCTGAGGGGAAGAAACCACAGAGTCAAGTAGAGTATTCCATGCATTGACTACTCTGTTGCTGAAATTGTATTTCCTGCAATCGAGTTTTGTACGGTTTCCCCTGAGTTTGTATCTGTTGTGTGCTTGTGTATTGTTGGGGTTGAAGCTGAAGTAATCATTGATGAGTAGGACATTGTAATGGATAATTTTATGTACTACGCTTAGGTCAGACTGAAGGCAGCATAGTTCTAAGTTATCCAAGCCTAAAATTTCAAGTCTGGAGACATAGAGTATTCTGCTGCGAGTAGAGGAGGGAGGACTCTTCTTGTGAAATATCTCTGGACTCTCAATTGTATTAATGTCCAAAATACAGTGCGGATTCCAGGAAGATGAGCTGTATTCAAAAATTGGTCTAGCGAATGTTTTGTATGCTAGACCAATTCTTGAATACAGCTCATTTGTCTGGAATCCACACTGTATATCGGACATTAATACAATCAAGCGAATCCAGAGATATTTCATGAGAAGAGTCCTCCACTCCTCTACTCCCACACTTGGCCAATAAAGAATTCTATTCTATTCTATCTCATCCTATGCTGTCCCCTTCTCCTTCTGCCTTTACTCTTTCCCAACATCAAAGTCTTTTCCAATAAAACGTATCTTCTCATTTGGTGATCAAAGTATTCAGGTTCAACTTCCGTATCTGTCCTGTTTGTAATTGTAAGTACTTTGCTGAATTACTACTCCTACATATACCTTCCTCAGTTTGGCTGCCTATTGAGCCTCTCTATTTTAGCGCAAACAAACAAAAAATGAGTGACAGGTAGCAACATTGCATTCAAAGTCAGATGAAACCTGAATCAGCTCAGTAAACCTATTTCTTGTAGAAAATGGAACATTCTCTATTACACTGCAACTTCAGGCAAACCCAGTATCATCTCTTCTGATTGACAGTGATTCTTTGGGATCTTCCACATAAAGCTTTCCCATCCCCTGGTATTTGAACCTTGTAACTACAGATGTCAGGATTCCTCTCAGATGTGCCCTATCACTGACCCCTAATCTTTGCTCACAACACAAAGTGCTAGGAGAAATAGCCACCTTGTATCAAGTAAATCATATTATGAGCAAGAGGAATGGAGATGGGTTGCTGGGCCAGTCCCTTGTAGGAATTAGATTGAAATGTACCCTTTTTGTTTTTGTTTTGTTTTGAAACTTAGAACAAATTGAATTGGCAAATGCGAATGGTGGTGGGAAGTGGTGGAAGTTCACTGATGGGTGTTCAAGGGTGAAATCAGCATGTTGAACAGCAATCAGAAAGCTGAAGGAGGACCCTGAAGTAATGGCAAAGCTGGGTTAACACTTCATGCTATTTCTCCGAACGTTTGCTTTTAATTCTTTATTGTTCTGATCATCCAACAGTATTGACATCTAAGGAGATTGTCGGTTATCCTGGTCATGGTTGTAACAAAGGTGTTTTTTAAAAGACAACTGGACTTTCTGGGGTTTTTTTTTGCCTTGAAGACATTTCACTTCTTATCCAAGAAGCTTCTTCAACCCTTGGATGACCTCAGAGCTGAAGAAGCTTCTTGAATGATAAGTGAAATGTCTTCGAAGAAAAAAAAACAGAAATTCCAGTTGCCTCTTGAAAAAGCACCTTTGGGATAACAGTATTGACATTATGCTTGCATTCTCTTCCAGCTCTCGTCTTTGCAGATTGGAAGGTTGGAAATGGAGTTGACTGTACTTCTTAAATTTTAGAATTATTTATGGCACACACACACACCACACACACACACACACACATGATTCATATATAATTATTTATGATTTATGTATAATGTATTTATGATTACTATGGTCACTGAAGATAAATTTCTTGTATATCCAATCACACTTGGCCAATAAAGAATTCTATTCTATTCTATTCTATTCTATTCTATTCTATTCTATTCTATTCTATTCTATTCTATTCTATTCTATTCTACTCTACTCTAAATTCCTATTCCATTCCATTCCACTCTGCTCTAACTTTCTATTTCTATTTCTATTATTTCTATTTCTATTCCATTCCATTCCAATCACACTTGGCCAATAAATATTCTACTCTACTCTACTCTACTCTACTCTACTCTACTCTACTCTACTCTACTCTACTCTACTCTACTCTACTCTACTCTACTCTACTCTATTCCACTCCACTCCACTCCATTCCTATCCAATCACACTTGGCCAATAAAGAATTCTATTCTATTCCCTTCCCTTCCACTCCACTTCACTTCACTCCATTCCATTCTATTCTTAAATTTTATGTTGACTGTTTCACAGCTCAATTCTAAGTCACCCAGAACATTTGTGCCATGGCAGGAAGAAAAAAAATAAGATAGAAGTCGTACATCCTTGACTTATAACCACATTTGAGTCCAACATTTCTGTGGTTGAGACAGTTGTTAAGGGAGTTTTGCCCCAATTTTTTACCTTTCTTGCCCTGGTTGTTAAGTGAATCATTGCAGTTGTTAAGTCAGTAACAAGGTTGTAGAGTGAATCTGACCTCCCCATTGACTTTACTGGTCAGAAGATTGCAAAAGGGGATTGCATGAACCAAGGACACCGTAACCAGCATAGGTATGAACCTGTTACCAAGCATCTGAATTTTGATCATGTGACCATAGGGAAGTTTAAATGGTTATAACTGTGAAAAATGGTCATAAGACACTTTTTCCATGTCATGGTAACTTCAAACAGTCATTCAATGAAAACTATAGTACCTCAAGGACTACCTATAGATAAAGCAACTGGTCAATCAGAATGGAGCTGGGAGGGATTTGAAGGTCTTCTAGTCCAGCCCCTGGTCAAAGAGATCCCATACAATGGTGGTGGGTTGTGTTCTTGATGGATAAATAAGTGTCTCGCTAGAGGACTCATATTCTTTGATATCAAACAATGAAGAACAGTAAATAAAATGCAGGCAAGAAAGGCAGATATTTCTCTAAAACAAATTAGCAAACATAATCCTATAAAGAGAAATGGAGGTGAATAGCTACTCTATAGAATGGTTAATGTTAACATATCTGCTAGTTTGTCAGATGGCAATTCTTTGATCTTGACTCCTGCAGAAATAAGCCACCTATTAAACTTTCATGTGTCATAATTAATGAACCTTTTCACAAAACTGTCTCGAATAACTTTGGATTTTAGATGTACTGAGTCTACCTGCAGGGATAATTTTCTTTACTGGAGAGACATGGAGGATCATAAATTGGTTTTGGGTTTACAATTTATTAGATATTTGAGAGGCCCCTAGCCAATCTATCTAGTCCATCTAGTCAGTGCGTTCCTTCTAGCTGCTCTATAGCACAATGCAAAAGGCTAAGTTACTGCATGTCCCAGGTGAACAGAAACCTTATCTCACCATGCAAAGGTGCTTTTTTTTTTTTAAACAAATTTTATTAATTTTACAAAAAAAAAACAATACACAATCCAGGCATAACAACTTGAAAAATCTTTTCTAAAATAATAATAATAATAATTAAAGAAGAAAGCCAATAGAACATATAAAATAACTCCAAATTGTAATATCAATATTTACATTATCTATTTAACTTCATATCTTATCCAAACTTCTCCTTTTATCCAAATTATATTTCTTGCTTATTAAAATTTTATTGCCTTTCATAAACATACAAAACACAAAACATAAACAAAACTAAAACATCTTTTCTGAAGGCTGCCTGATCCCGGGTTGAAACTCTTCACACAGACACAAATTCAAACATCATATTCACTTTATATATCCTTCCATATCTTATTATCATTTTCTTTTTTATATATATAAACCAATTTTATCAATTTTACAAAAACAGTGCATAAACAATCAAGGCATAACAGCTTATAAATTCTTTCCTAAAAAAATAATAATAATTAAAGAACAAACCAATAGAACATAATGATTCCAAATTATAATATCAATATTTACTTTATCTATTTAACTTCATATCTTATTCCAGCTTCTCCTTTTCATCCAAATTATTTCTTATTGATTAAAATGTTATTGCCTTTTATCAATATACAAAAAAAAAAAAATAACAAAACCTTTATATATCCTTCCATATCTTATTTCCATTTTCAATAACATTCTTTGTCTGTTCTATTTCCAACTATCCATTCATCTTTTTTCTTTTACTATACTTCTCCTATACACTAACTGGAGTGACACCTTTAACTCATTACCCTAACTTAAAAGTACTTCATATAACAATTTTTCTTGGGGTTCTGTTTAAAAGATTCTAAAATTACACAATAAATTTTATACTCTAAATACACATATAAAAAACACAATCTTATGTACCCTCCAGAATCCCTCTTTTATCCTAAATTAAATTCACCCATTGTCTCTGAATAAACTTTTTTTCTTTAAATCTTGCTTCCCCTCATTGAGGCTTCTCCTCCCCCCCTTTCTCTCTTGCTTATTCTTCTCCTTGCCCTTTTTACCCCTTTGTCTTTCATCCTCCCTTTTCTTACTCCCTTTCCTTTGCTTTCTAACCTTGCCTCCACCTTTCCGCTCATTTTTCTCTTTGGTTGTTTTTATAATTCTTAAAATCCCCTTTTTCTTATCCTTTTTCTCCTCCTCCCTGGAAAGAACCCATTGTTCATCAAAGATGGCTTCTTCTTCTTCTTTGTCCCAGTCCTTCTGCTGTGTAGTCAACTTTTCATAAGTACATAACGCCATTTCTAAGAATTGAAACAAACTGCCCAAAGTATCTTCTTTTTTATATTTTTGATATTCAGTCTTTAGTTCATCCACAAGCGATGCCATCATGAAAAAAGAAACTTTTCCCAAAACAACCACAAATATTTTTAATCAAGAATAATAAAAAAAAAAAATTCCAAAAATTAATACTTTTCTTCCTTCTTCTCTTTCTCTTTCTGGGGTTAATGTTTAATCAAAGAGGTCCAATTACCATATACCTTTCTTTGGGATTCTAGGCAATCTCCTCCTTTTTCAGCTTCTGCTCCAATTTTTTTTCCTCTCCCTTCCCACTTGCAATATCAATTTTAAATAATCAGAAATCCATACCTCCAACAAGGGTTTTCCAATTTCTTAAGTTTTTCAATGTCCAAAAACCCTTTTGTCCCTTACCTTCAACTCTCAAAACAATTCACTTTCAATGTCCAATATATCCAAACATATCTGCTATTTCCATGGGGTGGGAGAGTGAAGAAAAAAAAAAAAGTTCCCTTTAACAGCTTCTCCGCCGCTTTCGATCTTCTAGGATACAATGTATCCTCCAGCAATTCAGACAGCTCAGTTCCAACCAATTTGAAAGATGTTACTTGACCCGGCTCAGACAGCACTTTCACTCTTCTTACTTCCTCCAGCGCAATCTTACCCGGTTGCTGACTTCTTCGTAGCGGCCATTGCTGACTGCCGCTCCACCGCCTTGGGAAAAAGGGGTTTTTCCGGAGGGGGAGGGGGTCTGCGACACCCCCAACCCCTGTCCGACTCCCCTCTCTCTTCAGCTGTCCCTACAGGGCAGCCATATCCCCCTGACCCATCTGGATCGGGGGTACCTCGGCGGCTAGCACAGCAGGAATCGCGAGCTGTCGCGAATTCCTGCTGCCCCGAAGCCACGCGAAACCGGAAACCATGCAAAGGTGCTTTTTCAAGAGGCAACTGGACTTCCTGGTTTTTCTTTGAAGACATTTTGCTTCTCATCCAACAATCTTCTTCAGCTCTGACTGGATAGTGGCAAATGGAAGGATTTCCCATGCAGTTGTTATTATTACAATTTCTATCTAGTTGTCATACTTCTTGTAGCCTTTCCCAGTAATGGTGATTGTCTTTCTTTCCAAACCTTCCGATGGTTGTTCAGAAGAGCCTACGGCTGTTGAAAGTAGTCAGAATGATAATCACATCCTAAAAGGTTGGCTTCATTGGCAAATTATCCTCACTGACTAATTGCATAGAAGACCTATTAAGTCCATTGCCTTCGGGGCATTATTAACCACTTTGCACTTAATAATCAACCACTCGATCAAATGGATGGTTGCTGCACTTGCTTTATTTTAGTTTTTTTATTCTGAATCTATAAGCAAATTCATATAAATAGTAAGTGTGAATACAAGTTTTGCAAAATATATTTAACTTGGATAACGTCTCAAAATACAAACAGGTACCAAAAACTACATGCCTTTGGAAATTAACAAAAGTAAAAGAATTTGACATAATTTTTGTAGGGTTGCTTGCCATAAGAACAGCTGCCACCAAAGGAACATAAATTCAATGCCAGCTATAGTAATTTGGCTGCATCAAGCCATACTACATGCCACCACTCTGAAAAATATCCTAAAAAGGCTTGCTAGACAAAATATCTGGCAGTGCTTGGATGAAGAACAGGAACTCTCCTGTAGTCTTCAGCAGATGGGCAAGCACACAGGAGAGAGAGAGTGACCCATTAAACATCCTGGATAAATGTTAAACATTATTACTAATTGTGTAAAACTTGGTGGTCTAATAACAAATTATTCCAGCATTACCTAGAACAGGGGTATCAAACTGAAGTCCCCGGGCTGGATCTGGCCCACAGGGTGCTCAGATCTGGCCTATGGGACCACCCTGGAAATAGCAAAGGTGTCTCTGTCAGTGAAAATAGAGCTTGGGAGACCATGAGTGGCCATCCCACGCTCAGTTTTAGCTGTGAAGACCTCCTGCAGCCATTTACCTGTGAAAACAGAACTGGGGTGTTGGCAGCATGCATGCCCTTCCCAAACCCCCTTTTCACTGGCAGAGGGCTAGCAAAACAAACTACTAGCAACAGTGGCATTTGATCACAAGGCAAGGAGGCATCGAGAAATTCCTCAGCTGAAAACAATAGATCACCTGAGTCTCCACAGATGTCCCCAACATGAATGACATTGAGCTGGACCAGAGGTGATATTCAGCAGGTTCTGACCAGTTCTGGAGAACCGGCAGTGGAAGTTTTGAGTAGTTCAGAGAACAGGCAAATATCACCTCTGACTGGAGATTTTACACTATCCTTCCCCTGCCATGCTCACCAAGCCACACTCACAGAACCAGTATATAGTAAGAAAAATTGAATCCCACCACTGAGCTGGACATTCCCTCCCCAGTCACGCCCACACCTCCAGTCCCCTGAGGCCAAACACAACCCTGATGCAGCCCTCAATTAAATTGAGTTTGGCTACCTTTGACCTAGAACGCTCTGATTTTCTACCAAGAATGCCAGCTCAAAATCTACATCTGGAATATGGGACGCTAATTCCTGTCTTAGAACAATCCCATTGAAAAATAATATAAATTGAGCTTTATTTGTATAACTTCAGTAATTTTCTTTCTATGTATTAATTGTATCATTGTTACCTTTTGAAAATACAACTTTGTTTTAGATAAACAAAATGAGAGAAAATTGGCTTTTGATGCCATGGATCCTACCTGTGGAACATCGTCACCTCAGGATGAGGTTGATTCCATCTCTTGATAATCTTCTAGAAGTCCCTCAAAAGTTGGCTCCATCATCAAGCTTGGAAACCCCAAGGGAATGGTGACTACATGAAGTGGCTCTACTGTTTGTTACATTTAGTGCTCTCTCTTCTAACATTTTAATAATAATATTAATGTTTCATTGTAGAATGCTTTTAAATATTTTCATTTTACGGGGTCATGAATGAGCCATGGTGGCTCAGTGGTTAGAGTGCAGTACTGCAGGCTACTTCTCTGGACTGCCAGCTGACTGCAATTTGGCAGTTCAAATCTTACCAGGCTCAAGGTTGACTCAGCCTTCCACCCTTCTGAGGTGAGTAAAATGAGGACCCAGATTGTTGGGGGTAACATGCTGACTCTGTAAACCACTTGGAGAGGGCTGTAAAGTACTGTGATGCGATGTGTAAATCTCAGTGCTATTGCTATTTTTTATTATCACCTTAGCATCATGTTTTGTGATATGGCTAGCTGATATGTCTCACCTATATTCACAAGTGAGAACAAGGAGTTCCACAGTTCAAAATATTCCAACAAAACAGAGCCAGACTAAAAAAGGGTTAACAGTATTATATTCCAGTCCTTGACAGACTTCCCGGAATCTGTCTGGTAATTTCAGAATGTCCATAAATTACAAAGGCCGCTCCACACGTATCCTTTTGACACATCAAACACTTTGCTTCCAAGCAAAGTTTGAGAATCATTACGCCTCCTTAAATCACCTGGATGGGCATGTCAGTCTCTCTAATCAATGTCTGGCTTGACGCCTCCCTTCAGCTTGACGTTTCATTCTTCTCCTGGTTCTAGTGTCAATCCACGATCTGTCAGTTTCCCCATTAGAAGTCTCTGACTCATTTTGTGGATCAGTTGCTGGCATGAATGAAGTCAAAGGTTCTGGCAAGGATTCTCTGTCCAACAATCTCTCATCCTCCTGGCTCACATCTGTGTCCTCTGATAATTCAGACTCCACATTCACAGCAGGCTCCACCCTTTCATCTTCAGAGCATCAGAGTCAAAACTCACAGCAGGATCGATCCTTTCAGTCACAACAGCTAGCCATATAAATATGATAGATAGATAGATAGATAGATAGATAGATAGATAGATAGATAGATAGATGGGTAGATAGATAGATAGATAGATAAATAGATAGATAGAGATAGATAGATAGATAGATAGATAGATAGATAGATAGATAGATAGATAGATAGAGACAGATGGGAGAGAGAGAGAGGGAGGAAGGAAGGAAAGAAGGAAGGAGGGGAAAAAAAATAACAGACTATATCCAAGTTGTATTTTGGGAGATAATACTCTAGAGAACTTTGGAACATTCTGTTTTCACATAGTGGAGTTTCTTTTGCTTACCTCCACTAATGATTAGCATTTGAATTTAAGGAAGAAAAATGGATAGGAAGCCAATGAAGAAATAATATTAAAGTTATATATTCCAAATAATGGTAATATTCTATAGTTAATAGTACTGCATGTGGAACTACTGGAAAAGTTTAAATACAGTACATGTATGACATTGGCCAAACCTGTCACTCTCCCATCCCCCAATCAAATCTATTTGATAGACAGATTTTCAATTTGGTGTGCTTTTTGTTATAGCTTTCTAGGTCACATGAAGCCTACCATCGTTTTACGACAAAGGAAAATAAGCAATTTTTACTGCTTCTCTAGAATCTCATGGATTATTACAATAACAAATAGAGTGCCTTCCAAGACCAGATATCTAATTAGAAGTTTTATATAGCTAGATCACAATGCTACTCTGATAATATGATTTTACAGTATTGCATATTTTCTCCCCTATTCTACATTGTTGGCTTTTGTTCACTGGGGGCATGATGTTTAAGACTATGGCATAATAATATGGAGTTATTGTTTTATAGGATTATATCATGTAACCAGGAAAAAATAAAGCATAACGCAGTAGAATTCTAGGTACTTTTAGTTCTATATTAGTAAATATTGACATTTACTAATCATGATAGAAAATAGCATAAAAAAGATCTCAGTAATTTCTTAAGATGTTCTGGTAAGTATTAGAAGCCATTATGACAACATATAGTGCATGTTTTAAACCACAACATACATTGTCCTATATCTGCAAATGATAGAAATGAGAATTAATATAGGTTAATTAATGATAATTTAATAGTACTTTAGATCCATCAAGATTTTCTGATTCCCAGCAATCTAAAATTCCTAGAGATCGCCAACAAACATCAATATGCATTGAGTTATTTTACCTTAAATGTTGTGGAATAATCAGATTTCAGCGGCCTACTGAATGCATTGATGGAACATTTTTCTTTTCAGTAAGAAACCCCATTGATTTCACTACTCTAACTCCCAGTGATGGGTGAAGATCAGCCCAATGCAAATAGTGGCCAAGTGCTATTAACACTGGGACACTGAAAAACACAAGCAACACCATCCCACTATTAATCCTTCAAGACTTGCTGACTCCATGAGGTAGTTTAAGCTCTGGGCTGACCTTCTTATTCCGAGTAGTACTTTCCTGAAATACATCAAAGCTGGAAACTAATCACTTGCGTGAAGTGCATACTGCTGCAGGCATCAGAGTGATAAATTGTCCAATTTTACTAAGCAAGGTTGTCCAGATGAGAGACTTACAACAGGGATTGTATACAACTGTCCTTGCTATGCAATCATGCTTTTTCAGTTTTTAATCATAGTTTTATTTACACTTGCCACAAAAATGCACAATTTTTTTTTAAAAAAAGACTCTTAGATCTATTTCATGACAGGCCATTCCTATCACTGCTCATGAAGATGTTGATTAGCATTTGACATTTTATTAATTATATGATATGGTTGTACATTTTAATCAGAGCATGTGACTGATTCTCCCCCCAAAACCAAACAACATCACACCTGGAGAAGAACTGAATGGAAAACTATCAAGAAACTATCAAGAAATCCAGAGCTGAGGGCCAAACAGGAAAGTTGTAAAAAAAAAAGTCCTATTAAAAAAAAAAACCAGTGATGAAGCATCTCCATATTGCTGTCAAAAATGCTATGTGAAATATCCTAGAAACACTGTTAATCTTTTCATCACTCCTTATCACCCATTCTCTCCCACTTGTGATTGTAGGACTGTAACTTTGTCGCTTGCATCCTTATGATTTATATTGACTGTTTCCTAGTATGATTTGATTGTATTTTTTCTTTTATGTATATTGAGAGTATTTACACCAAGACAAATTCCTTGTGTGTCCAATAAACACTTGGCCAATAAAGTATTATCTATCTATCCATCCATCCATCTATCTATCTATCTATCATCTATCTATCTAACACTCAGAACCTCAGCTCAACTCTAAGGAATTTTTACCTTTCAATCCCAGTTGTGTTTTTCAAAAGGCAACTAAGACTTCCTTAGTTTTTCTTTCTTCTGAAAAAGCTTCTTGGATGAGAACTGAAGAAGCTTCCTTCATGAGAAGTGAAACATCTTCAAGGATTTTTTTTTTTTTTTTTTTAAAAGTCCAGTTGTATTTGAAAAGTACCTTTGGGACAACCATGACCTGGATGATTGAGAATCTCCATAGACATTTATCTTGCAATGTTTTTTTTTCAAATTATGCTCAGTTGGAAAGCAACTTGGGCATTGAAAGATAGATGATAAATACTTCCAAGGAATAACTAAGATTGAAGATAAAAGGAGAAAGGGTTTGCAAAGGATGAGATAGTTAGATAGTGTCATTGACACAGTAGACATGAGTTTGGGGGGACTCTGGATCACTGCAGAAGACAGCAGGATCTGGTGTGCTATGCTCCATGGGATCACGAAGAATCAGACATGATTTAGTGATTGAGCACCATAGAATAGAATAGAATAGAATAGAATAGAATAGAATAGAATAGAATAGAATAGAATAGAATAGAATAGAATAGAATAACAGAGTTGGAAGGGACCTTGGAGATTTTCTCATCCAATCTTCTGTTTAAGCAGGAAGCCCTATACCATTTCAGATAAATAGTTATCCAATCTCTTCTTGAAAACTTCCAGTATTGGAGCATTTACAACTTCTGGAGGCAAGTTGTTCCACTGATTAATTAGTCTAACTGGCAGGAAATTTCACCTTAGTTCTAAGTTGCTTCTCTCCTTGATTAGTTTCCATCCATTGCTTCTTGTCCTGCCCTTAGGTGCTTTGGAGAATAACTTGACTCCCTCTTCGTTGGGGCAGCCCCTGAGATATTGGAACACTGATATTACATCACCCCGGTCCTTCTTTTCATCAAATTAGACATACTCACTTCCAGCAACCATTCTTTATATGTTTTAGCCTCCAGTCTCCAATCCTCTTTGTTGTTCTTCTCTGCACTTTTTCTGGAGCCTCAACATCCTTTTTTACATTGTGATGACCAAAATTGGATGCAGTATTCCATGTGTGGCCTTACCAAGGCCTTATAAAATGGTATTAACACTTCACATGATCTTGATTCTATCCCTCTGTTTATGCAGCCTAGAACCATGTTGGCTTTTTTGGCAGTTGTAGCACATGGCTAGCTTACTTCTATATGATACCTTGTCTACCATATTATTTTTGAGTTACATAAGATAATATTTTGGCATCATTTTCATCCAAGAATGAATTACTTCTCAGAAGCATGAAATTGTCACAGTTTCATAAGTTCAACCATTTTTGTAATGTTTAATTTAAAAATATTTGGGAATGCACCTAGGTTGTTCTGTATTACAGGGCAGCGACAGGGCTGGCATTCGCAAACCCCTCTTTGGTGTAAACTTGACAAAGAGATGAAAAAGCTATAATGTGTTATGTAAAATTATACCTGTGAAAATATAAAGCAATGGTAATGCCATTTTTAACCTCTGTGTTAACCTAAGACAATTTACTGGAATATTATGTAAGAATATTGTTTTGTATGAAGGTAATATATTTGGCAGGCCACGCAGTCCAGTGTCATGTTAATGATGGAGATTACTGGAAGTGGAAACAGAACAAGGAAGCAGATGGTATGCTACAATAGTAAGGTGTTGCGTAGGGTGATGAGTACTTAGATAGATTGTGAACCCGGAAAGGGGCAGTGACTGTATATATTTGAAACTGTATATAAACCCCAGCCTTCCTAGGAGAAATGTCTTCTGTGGCTCCACCCATGAGTGCAGAATTCCCTTTTGCAAACACTCCATAATAAAGCTCTTATTTATTGTTCAAGAGTCTCCAGTTGTATGAAAACCTGAAAGGTTGATTTTTATCACATACAATAAACTCCAAATTTGTGTGAATTTTGCACAGGCTCGGAAGGATATTCCTTTGGTAAGCTAGAGCCTTTCTTATATAAAGTTGAATAGGGATGGCTAATCATGGCAATAATAACAACAACATAAAAGGATTCCTCCACTTTCAATATAGTGTATAAAGTGAGAAGCCTTTGTTGTATCAACTTTGTGCTCCAGTGGGCAAGACAATAATGACAAATTATCAAAGCAGGCCTCAGGTGTGACCTACGATTGGAAGAGCAGCAATATAATGAAGACAAAAGGTAGGTGTGAGCTGCTAATATCATTTACTGATAAACAGCTGTCCTCTGGAGGCTGCTAGTTCAACCCTCTGAGGACTCATAAACCTGCATAATTCCATTTAAAATATTGTGCAATTCACTAAATTAGTCTTTGAACATGCTTACTATCCAATTACGAAGCCTTGGCATGGGCAGAATGGCCAAATTTTTCAGGACCGTGGAATGCATGCGGTTTAACCAACTTATGACAAAAAAAATTGAAATTACCTTTCAATTCTCCGGCTGCTGTAGCCTCTGTCTATTGCAAGGCATGGTTATAATGATAAAACAGCCTTGCAGTGGCACTGCAGAATGTCAAAGGAAAATAAATCTTTTTTTTCCCTCTGGGATGGGGTTTGAGACCCAATGTACCTTCAGGGGAAAAAAAAAAAAACACCTCCAGAGTCTTGAAGGATGCGTTTGCATTTGCAAGCTATTTGACCCACTTAAAAATCTGTAAAAGGGTTACTGTATAAGGAAATAAAACCCCTCCTGGACAGTTTTATCTTCCAGGCAGTCAGGGGGGGGGGGGGAGAGAAAGAAAGAAAGAAAGAAAGAAAAGCACCAGAGTTTTGGGAATGAAATTTATTTCTGTTCAAGCTTTGCAAGCTGCATTATTAAAGTAATTTGTCATGGTTTGAATATTTCTGCCTGATTCACCATTAAATTGGTCTTCTAATTACAAGCTTTGTCATGAAAAGCAGTTGGACTGCTTCATTCACCAGAAAACTTCCATTCTTTAATAACAGCGTGGTTCGGGTTTGGGGCTCGGAGGTGTGTGTGTGGGGGGTGGGTGGGGGGAAGGTATTGTAGAGAAGCAAAACAGTGCAATGCTTAAAAATTTAAATGAATAGACTAGACATGACATTTAAAAAAAGACATTAGTCCTGTATTATAAAGCAGACTCAAGAATATTTAGTATTCATTTTTAATGAAAGATTTATTAACTTGGCAACTTTATTCTGCTCATGAGGAAAAATCTTTATGGGTAACTAGATACCCAAATGTTCTCATCACCTGAGACCCAAGAACTCATTTCTGAAGTTTTAGATAAAGACAATTGCCCCCTCCATAAATATTTGTAGTATATGTACTTACCAGATGTGTAAAGGGAAAGGTAGGAAATCCTGAGACAATTTTTATTTTAAATCTGGCCGTCAACTCATAAAATCTTTCTATAGTCTTTTTAGAGTTGCCAACAGAAAGGAAGGAGGGGGAAGGGGTTTGAAAGAGCAGAGCGGCAACTTGGAATGTGAAGGTGCATTCCATAAATAGTTTTTCAAAGATAGTAACTAGGTGACTGAAGTTTCCGCCATGCAAAATTCTAACTGAAGAACATGATTAATGACTCTTAGCTGTGGATGTGTCCCACTGGAGAATATGAATTATGATATTCTCCCAGGGGGTGGGGGAAAACCAGAGTCAAGGATGACAATGAATTATATGTCTCAGAGTTGGCTACACCCAGGCAGTGCCGGACATGTTAATTCCCAGTAAATCCTTCTGAAGTTTTGGAAGTTTGGCTCAAGACTCATGATTTAATTGGGGTGACTGCCGGAATCCTGACAGCGGCATTAACAGTGCCCTCTGGAGGTTAATAATATCTATCAGATTCTGCTTCCTCCTCATCATATGCAGATGCAGTCTATGAATCCCCCCATTTCCTGAATTATTTTCCTTTTTGTTTGTACAGGTAGAACTTGACTTATGACCACAATGGAGGCCAACATTTCTGTTGCTAAGTAAGACAGCCCCCATTCTATGACCTTTCTTGGCACAATTGTTTGAGTGAATCACTGCAGTTGTTCAGTTAGTAACATGGTTGTTAAGTGAATCTGGCTTCCCCATTGGCTTTCCTTGTCAGAGGTCACAAAAGGGGATCACACGACTCCCCGGGATGCAGCAATGGTCATAAATATGAACCAGTTGTCAAACATCCAAATGTAAATCACGTGACCATGGTGGAGGCTCAGGGGTGGGATTCAAAATTTTTAACAACCGGTTCTGTGGGCATGGTTTAGGTGGTGGGTGTGGCTTGGTGGTCATGTGACTGGCTGGGTGTGGCCAACTCAATATCACTCACATCGAGGCATGCCTCTCCTCACCTGGCCTCTCGTGATGCTGCAACAGTCATAAATGTGAAAAACGGTAATAAGTCACTTTTTTCAGTGCCTTTGTAACTTTGAATGGTCACTCCACACAAGCAATGTACCAGCAAAGGAGGGGGGAAAAAAACTCCAAAGATGTTCCTGAGACAGGAAGTCTAGTCCTGCCAAGAATGTAATAAGGGTTAATGGAGAGGCAGTTTCTGTAAGCAACACCAGAATGTTTTCTTCCTGCCTTCCTTACAGGATTAGGCCAGTAATTTATTCTAACAACCAGTTCTCTGAACTGCTTAGAATGTTAACAACCGGTTCTAGCGAATTGGTGCAAACTGGTAGAATCCCTCCCCTGGGGAGGCTTCAATGGTCATAAGTCACTTTTTTTCAATGCCATTGTAACTTCAAATGGTCAGTAAATGGTTGTAAATCAAGGATTACCTGTAAAGATTAGATGATATTTTTTTTAAAAAAATATAAAAATTGTAAAAGCATCCGTCTCAAATATACTTCCAAATCAGATAAAAGTTATTTGACAGGAAGCAGAAAGGCTTAAGAATGGCCTTCCTGGTCTTGGATATTACTGAATGCTGGCAAAAGATCTCCAGCACAGAACAAAGAATAACAGAGAAGGAAGGGATCTTGGAGGCCTTCTAGTCCAACCTCCCCCTTCAGCAGGAGACCCTCTACCATTCCAGACAAATGGCTGTCCAGTTTCTTCTTAAAAGCCTCCAGTGATGGAGCGCCCACAACTTCTGAAGGCAAGTTAGTCCATTGGTTGATTACTCTCACCGCTAGGAAATTTCTCCTTAGTTCCAGGTTACTTCTCTCCTTGGTTAGTTTTCTGTGATGATCCAGGGTAGGATACAAAACAAACACAGTCACAGAAAACAGATGAAGCCCCTTTTATTGCTCCCAAGCTCTGAATATTCTTGACGGAAGACAAAAAACTCCCACACAAACAGTTACAAAAAGAAGGAAAAAAGCAACACAAACCAGACAAGATAAGGGCTGGAGGACGTCCTCAGATAACACACACTGGGAAGGATGCCAAACTCAGAGAGGAACCATAAACTAGATATATTTCCACGCTTTGTTTCCAGTGTTTGCCCGTAAGCATGTCAGACCTCTTATTCAGTTATCACAGCCGCAGCCCATGAAGAGGATCAAGGCCCTCTCCTCCTGAATAGACCACATCTCTCCCTTATCCTCTCCTCCCTGCATGCCCTAGGATGGAGAAGGGATGGACCTGGAACCTCCTTGGACTGCTCAGCTAACCTCTGCCCTTCCCCAGCCTCCTCCACAACCTCTGGAGTCACACTTCCACTCCCTGTTGGCTGTTCCTCCTCTCCCTCAGAGTCAGTCTCCACCAGCAGCATGACAGTTTTCATTCATTATTTCTTGTCTTGCTTTCTGGTAGTTTGGAAAATAGGTTGAGCCCCTCTTCTTTATGGCAACTCCTTAGATATTGACACACTGCTGTCATGTCACCCCTGGGCCTTCTTTTCATTAGACTAGACATGCCCAGTTTCTGTAACTGTTCTTCATATATTTAGCCTCCAGTCCCCTTATCATTTTTCTTTGCTCTTCTGAGCACTCGTTCCAGAACCTCAACATCTTTTTGGGGGGGTTGTGGTGACCAACACTGGATGCAGTTTTCAAAGTGTGATCTTACTGAGGTCTTGTAAAGTGGTACTAGAACTTCACATGACCTTGATTCGATCCCTCTATTCCATCCATGGCATGCAAGAAAACGTGATAAGATTTCTGAGGAAGCAGAATTCGACAAAGAAGAATGGGGGGAAAAATTCAAAGCAAAGCCTAGTTACAGGAAATAGTTGGAAGATGTTATTTACCCCAAAGGAGATATTCTGAAGTATTCTGATTGAAAGAATGTCCACCCATTTGCATCAGTCTTACTTACTGTTTTAAAACTTTAAAGATTGGATTGGATTGCTTATTGTACCCCATGACTATTATGAAGTGTTGTAGCTTATGATTCTTGAGTCTTGACGAATATATCTTTTCTTTTATGCACACTGAGACCATTTGCACCAAGACAAATTCCTTGTGTGTCCAATCACACTTGGCCAATAAAGAATTCTATTCTATTCTAAGATGTATCTTGCAATCATCCATTCATATTTACTGAAATATACCACATCTGATTTGGTTCCATGTAAATATGTCTGCTTTTGTCCACTTACAAATTCATGAATCATGCCATATTAGGGAAGCTTAACCACACACACACACACCTCTCATACATGTATACACTACATATTATGATGCCTTTGTCATATCTAAAACACTATGCATTCACCTTTCATGAATACATTAAAGGGGATTGAGTTTTCCCACTGGGAAATAAATTATATATATTTGCAGATGCCTTATATAATGAAGTGAACTACGATTCTGAAAGGAGCTCTGATTAAAAAAGGAAAACAGTGCAATAAAAGAGAGATTCTTCTTCTTCTTTTTTTCCTCCTCTTATTAAAAGATGCCATCCAATATAGGCATGTTCAGCCTGCTACACATTCACCTTTAAAGTTGACTGATGGATGGAAGCTTATGATGTTTTGCAGTTGGAGGACTTGTGAGCAATATTACAGATTTGCTAAGAAACTGATTCCATTTGACCTGAAATAAACCATGGTTTATGTTCTAGAAATAGGTCCTGAGGCATCCTTTTAAGGCCTTCTAATCTGGAGAGAAAGGCAGCCTCTCAGACAGCTGGCAGGAATTTTTACAGCTATTCTTGATGTGGCATGGAAGGGGAAATGAAAATCGTATGATCAGATAAATGGGAGACCCCGCCTCCTTTATTTAGCTTGTTAGCATACGGTCTTGCCTGAGAATATCATCTTAACAACGGATTTGGTATTCATGAAGGGTTACATGAGGGGCGGGTGGACACATGTAAAAAAGAACTATTTAGAGTGCTTTTGTTGGGAAGGGCGTGCTTTTCCCCCCATTAACCACCAATTCCTTGAAGCTCATTACCGTACAGACACTGTTTAATTTTGTGCTTTGTTTTCACAAATGACACTTGTTCCTCCTGGGGGCCCCTGACATGAATGCAGCTTTGCACTTCCCTCATGTCACGTCTTTTGTGAACCTTTGTAATTAGCCACTTAACAAATTGAGGAAGATGAACCCGGTCGTTGTAAAAGGCTTGCTAGTGTTCAATTGACCGTATGACAGCTGAATGAGAAAGCAGCCGTGGCTCTCTGGCCATTTATATCTGGGCCAACTAAATGAGATTGTGTATGCTGAATCTGCACAATATGTTTTGATAGGCATCATTTCTATTTGTCAGGAACTTGGCAGAAGTTCCCAGGTTTTAAACTTATCACATCTAGGCAGGGCTCTTAGGCAGTGGTGTTATTCTACCGGTTTGGCCCAGTTCGGGCAAACTGGTAGTAAAAAATGCTACCATTCGGCCGAGCCAGTAGTAAAAAAAACATCTACCAGTTTGGCTGAACTGGTATTTCCTTTTTCTTTTTCCTCCTGATGATCAGCTGTTCCAACAATCAGCTGTGCCAGGATCCCCCTCGCTATCTTACTGCTTCACCCAGGAGGGTTCCCTGAGGCCCAGGAAGCAAAAAAGTGTGTTCAGGGGTGTGTGTGAGCCCTCCGATGCTCCATTTTTTGCCTCGTGAGCCTCAGGGAGCCCATTTTTGTTCCCAAGAGGCTTCCCTGCGGCCCGGAAGGCAAAAAAAGAAAAAATGGAGTGAGGAGGGTGCTGTGTAAAAAAAGAAGCCACACCCACCCAGTCACATGGCCATACCCACCTAGCCACTCCCACAGAACCAGTAGTAAATATATTTGCATCCCACCCCTGCTCTTAGGCTTGAATTTGTCCAAGGGATGGGTGTCAAATAATTTAGTATTTCTTTTACTTGCCATTCTATCGGTCTAACAGCGGTGGGTTGTTGTTTTTGTTTTGTTGTGTTTCACCTGTACCTCCCAGCTTGTAAGCTAGACAAATTTGGGTGGTTGACAGAATTGAAATCTCTGCTCCTAGAATTTTTGGTTCTCGACTTAATTGTAGATGGATGCGTGGGAAGGACAACTGGTTGGCTTTGTCCCATATCTAGGGCAACCTTCACATTGCCCTGGCTTGCTCTCTCCAACTCTCTTCACTCAGATGCTTAGGAGATTCTTCCAAGTGTATTGGAAAGTTTAGAGATGGTAAAATTAACCATGTTGATTAGATACTGTGGTTTGGACAAGTTTTTAAGAGATTGGAAGCTGTTTGTGGAGTTTCTGTAAATTAAATATAACAATGGACTATGAACAGAAGACTTTGAAGATTAATTTATTTGGGGGTGGGTGGGTTAACAGTTAACAGCTTCTTAGCAGGTATTGGATCGACTTGATTGACAGAGATTTTTTATATTTGCAATATTTGTGAAAAGAATGTGATGCAAAACAGTAACTTAGCAAGCATAGATGGAAAATATATACCTATTTGTACACTCTGTAATGCAAAGGGAAACCTATTAAATTTGTTTGAGATACAGGTATCAGCACTTCACCAGGTTGATGGTTATATGTTTAGTGATAATTTTATATTTGTTATATACACTTTTTTCTATTCTTTGTGTTTCTTGTTTGTAATTCTTGTATTTTTTTTTATTCTGACTTTTATATTTTTTCTTTGGGGAAAAAGTAAAAGAATACAAAAAGAGAGAGAGAAAGTTTAAAGTATGTGTTGAAGTATGCAACAGCAACAAAAAAGAGAGACTGTGCAAGGAAAGGTTTGGAATTGCAGTCAAAAGGCTGTGCAACATCACATTCCTGTTGTCAATTAAAAAAATAAATAAACAAAGCCTGAATAAAAAGTGCTGAGCAACCAGTTATTTGAGTGATGGCTTGTTCAGTATGAAACGCCACTTAAAACAGCAATCAAGCAGCTAAATTGCATCTAAGAAGGCTGACAAAAGCAAATCTTGCTTTCAAAAAAAAAAAAAGCTATTTATAAACTATTGTTACTCTGACGTTTGTGTGCCTATGGCTACCAGATTTGAGCTGCAAAAATGTATATCACAGGATGGTACCAAAGGATGGTACCAAAAGATGGTACCAAAGGATGGTTCCAAAGGATGAAAAGGAAGCTGTAGCCCTTAGGGCCTTTTAGTGATCATGTCGATGGAGATTCTCAGTCATCCAAGTCATGGTGCTTTTTCAAAAGGCAACTGGATTGTTTGTTTTTCTTCCTTGAAAATGTATTGTTTCTCACCTGAGAAGCTTCTTCAGTTCTGACTGAATGGTGGAGAAAGAAAGATTTATATTCCTTGTGGAATAACATCTGGCCATTAGTACTTCTTTCTGAGAGTCATAGAGGCCTCTTGGAGGTTTAGCTGTGCTCTCGGGGTCATCTGAATCTGAGTGCAAATGGGTATGGAATCTTCTTGGAACTGCTGAAAGGACTATGTTGTAAACAAGAGACAGTGTTGTTGTATCCCCCTCACACTCTGTTGAGAGAGGGCTGTGTAGATGGCCTCTTTGACTCCTCTTTCAAAACAGTGGTCCTCTCTGTCCAGAATGTGGGCTTTCATCATCTTTTAACAAGCCCATAATCCCTTGTGGGGTGGAGTCTGGGCAATTGAATGGATTGTTTAATGGCCGGATGCCTTTCCTGTCACCAATGCGGAATTTTGTTCAGCAGATATATTCTCATTGTGCCCAGAGATAGGGATATCTGTCTCTACCTAGGCTCAAACTCACAACCACCTCATTGTGAGGTGAGAGCTCCACCATAGCACCATTCCTGTCTGGAATGTGGAATTTGCTATCTTCAAAAGAGTGACCTTTGTCTTTCAAATATAGATGGACTGCTGAATTTTGATGGGTTTGCTCTCCTATGTTGTGCCATGCATTTGTGAAGTGGTTGTTTTGTTTCTCCAATGTACGGATCTGCACACGTCTCGCTGCATTGTACTACTTTACATCACGTTGCTCAGTTTGTGTCTGGGTGTTTTATCCTTGAGGTGGACAAGCTTCTGTCTTAGTGTAGTTTTGGATTTAAGTGTGTCTGTGTTGGTTGAAAATTCTCCTAAGCTTTTCAGATATTCCTGCAATGTAGGGAATGACAATGTTGCTTCGTTTGTTGTTCTCTTCTTTGTCTGTTCTACATTACAGGTGTTAAAAACAGGAGATTATGATAGATCCAGATTTCTTGCTTGCTTTAGAACGGATCTCCAAATAAAAGACATATCTAGGCATTCTAAGACAAATAACAAACCCTTACCATAATTTAAATGCAAATCTCTCACTAGAGTGGTGAAAACTGTGTCCAGGGGACAGATGTCAGATGCCCACAAGTTTTCTGTTGTTAAGTAATTAATGAAACTGAACAAGGAGAGATTTAACCTGGAAATAAGGAAAAACTTTCTGACAGTGAGAACAATCAACCAATGGAACAGCTTGCCCTTGGAAGTTGGGGGAGCCTCATCACTTGAGACTTTCAAGAAGAGACTGGACTCCCATCTGTCAGAAATGGTGACGGGTCTCCTGCTTGGGCAGGGGGTTGGATTAGATGACCTACAAGGTCCCTTCCAACTCTGATTATCTCTCTGTCAAATCATATTTTAAAAAAATCAGAAATCCATCTATCTATCTATCTGTCTGTCTGTCTGTCTGTCTATCTATCTATCTATCTATCTATCTATCTATCTATCTATCTATCTATCTATCTATCTATCTATCTATCTATCTCTACCTATATCTGTCTGTCTGCCTACCTACCTATCCATCCATCCATCCATGCATCCATCCATGCATCCATCCATGCATCCATCCATGCATCCATCCAGCTTGTCCTTGGAAGTTGGGGGAGCCTCATCACTTGAGACTTTCAAGAAGAGACTGGACTCCCATCTGTCAGAAATGGTGACGGGTCTCCTGCTTGGGCAAGGGGTTGGACCAGATGACCTACAAGGTTCCTTCCAACTCTGATTATCAGTTATCTATTAACTGTTAATTGTGGTCATAAGTTGAGGACTGCCCATACTGAAGTACAATCGCCCTGTGATACATTCTCCTACCACTAAATAGAACAAAAAAATATCAAGTCAGCTAGGACTGTTTGGGAAGGAAAGTAGCATCATAGAAAGGAGCTCCTTGAAACAGTTCTGTTTTCCATTTCATTTAAATGACAACATCTGCTTATGCTGACAAGGCTGTGTGGACAAAAATAGGAACAGATAGTTGTGATCAAGCAATTGGTGTGTGATGTGCGTAGAGTTAGAAGCATGAGGGGCATTTACTTGCAGATTGCAGGTGGCTGGGGTGACAAGCCAAACTGTCTTGTCAAAAAAAGTAGCAAAGACATGAATCTTGGATCTGAGCAACTAAAGCTAGGGAAAAAAAAAACCCAGCAGCCAACTAAAGCAATAGCACCTGGAACTAGTAGAACTAAGGAAACATTTAAAGGCAGGAAAAGACTGGAGAAGAATGAATCAGCAGACCAGGGCTGAGTGAGCATCAAAACGTCTTTTGAAGAAGCTCACTGAGGGATTTGGCTCAGTAGGAAAATGTCTGACACCACTAAAAAGGTCCTGTAGCAAATTACATGAGGAAGATTTGTAAAAGATAAAGATTTTCCCATCCAGTCATGTCTGACTCTAGGGGAATTCTGCTCCTCTCTGTTTCTTAACCAAGGGAACAAGTATTGTCTGAAGACATTTCTGTGCCAGCATGTCTATATGCCGAGGTGCACAGAGTGCTGTTACCTTCCCATCAAAGTACTATCTATTTATCTACTCGCATTTGCATGCTTTCGGACTGCTAGGTTGGCAGAAGCTGAGGCAACTAATGGGAGCTCACCCTGTCATGCGGTGCTCAAACCCGGACTGTCGACTTTCCAGCTGACCTTGCTCATGGTCTTTAACTCCTAGGCCATCACTCTCACCTAAAAAGACTGTGTAGCAAACTGCATGAGGAACATTTGACATATTGGGAAATATATGGTAAAGCTGAGGATTTTATGAAATTTGAAAGAATAAGGTGGAGTGGTACTATTAACATGGATGACAAATTGGATTGTAACACCTTATGGTTAGATAGTTCCAACGGAAGGAGAAGGACTACCTGATTTAAAAAAAAAAAACTCTCCTTTTTGACTCCGTGTGTAAATTTTCTTAGTCTGATACAAAAAAGAGAAAAACACAATCTTTCAGGGATCATAATAAGTTGCATTCAAAAAGAATGGGATAAATACAGCAAAAGAATTGTTTTGGATTTATCACCTCTTACTTCAGTATCAAATATTTATTTTCAAGAAGGAGCACATGCAAAGAAATGTGATCAATGAGGAGGAATAATAAAACAGACAGATCACTAGATTTGATTATTAATAAGACAAAGATTAAATCAGTTTGTGTTATGTTTGGAGCATGGGCGAGAAAGAATGGAGACAAGCGTCTCCATTTAACAGCCAATCAGAAGTGCAGGGCCAGAACCCTGCACTTTACTCCAAGCTCACGCTTTATTAAAACTTTATACATTCACAACAGTTTGGATCCTTTGAAAGTTTTTAGACTAGCCTTCTCCAAGTAGTTGACTCAGATTAGAGTCAGTGCAAATCCAAAATTCTTACATAACATAATCCATGGTCCTCTAAATCTGGAGGCTGTCAGGTAGGAAAGACTGAAAGAAAAAGAGAAACTATATGGAGCAAGACTTATGACATATTTTCCCCCTGATTAGTAGCTCAACTTCTTTCAGGGATTACAGAGACAGGCAATAGATCTCTCAGTGAATCCTGTTCTTCAAAGACATGTTTGGTTCTTCTGTCCAAGGTGCAGCCCAACACCTTGATAATGACATTTTTCTATAATCCCTGTGCTCGTTCATTGTTCCTTAATATACATAATGCCCATACAAAATATGATCAGTGTAGTAGATATATTTTAAAAAATGAATCTCCATCAACTAGCAATTTAAATCAAAATACAAGGAAGGGGGGGAGGGAAGGAGGAAGGAAGGAAGGAAGGAAGGAAGGAAGGAAGGAAGGAAGGAAGGAAGGAAGGAAGGAAGGAAGGAAGGAAGGAAGGAAGGAAGGAAGGAAGGACAACCATGGTAATTTCCCAAAATGCTTGATCCCAAAATAATAACCCTAAAGTAAGTTTTTGCTTGTCTGATATGTTAACCAGACCTTGTTTTGCCCTAGGAATTCCAATCTCCATCACTCATAATAATCATTCATGATGAATACTTTGAATGTATACCTTTGGTTTTTTTACAGTTCTATTGTTCTATTATTTTCTTCTGGTAGGCTGGTCTTTTAGCTGCCCAGAATTATTTATTTAAGATAGGCAGCCATATACATTTCTAAATAAATAAATACTGACCACTGGTCAAAGAGTGGAGAGTCAGCCTATTAAGACGTGTCCCATCATATGCTGGTATGTTTGAAACTATTTCATTCATTTATTACCGGGCAATTCATATTTGTGCATCCCTCTCAAAGCGTACTTATCAATTAAAAAGAGATTTGAATATAAAGGCAACTGATTACTAGGCTGTTGTAAATTTGTCTTACAAATAAACCCTATCTGATTATCTATCTGGCAAACTGTAAAGATGCTGAACTAAATACATTCTCTGAATATAAACCTAACATTGAACAATTATACATTTAACAGACCAGTTTGATTCATGTTTATTCATAAGTAACTTTTCAGTGGAACTAAGAGGAATCCATTCCCAAGGAAATGAGCCTGGGACTGTCACTTTATTTCCCTACGTCCCTTTGAAAACATGTCAAAGGAAAAATGAAGATAGTTGTGCGTGGTTAATTCCCAGTGGCAGGTCGAAATGTTAAATATGCTTGTCTAAGGTACATGATCATGATAAATTGAAACAAATTAGACATACTATTCCATGTAGCAGGCGGTATTGACCTATTCTGAAATGCATTATTGGGCCAATTTTAAAGCAGAAGAATTAAAGTCATTGATTAGTTTCTATGGGATTGTTACTTGCATCAATAGATGAGTATATTTCCAAAGCAATCAAGACACTGTGGCAATAACTAAATTGAAATGGAATTAATGTGTTAATATCACATCTGCTGCAACAAACAACATTCTAAAAAAAGAAAGTATAGTCTAGATCTTTGCATCTGTAAATCAAATTGGTGTAAAATTAAAACTCTGGTGAGAATTAGTGGGGAATCAGTCAATTGTAGTGGCACTGTGACAGACAACAATAGAATAGAATTCTTTATTGGCCAAAGGTGATTGGACACTCAAGGAATTTGTCTCCGGTGCATAAGCTCTTAGCGTACATACAAGCAACAAGTGATAAATCATAATCATAAAATACAATCATCATCAATCATATGATAAAAACTGAGTGATAGTCATAGGATACTAACTAAGCAAACAACATATGTCATAATAGGATACTAAATAAAAGCAATCAACATAAATCAATGCTTGTATCTATGAGATACAAGCAACAAAGTTATAGTCCTAAGTAGCTAAGGAAATAAGTAATAAGAAAGATAAAAAGATAAGAAGGATGGTAGTGTCAGCATTCCAGAAAACCTCCATTCCAACAAATAACTCTGAGACAGACATCTTCTCAAAAGTTCTGTTTTAATTGGATTGTAAACTGGCACATCTGGGGAATCTCAAATCTGAAAGTTTCGGGCTTCCTTGCAATAAGTAAAAACTACAAATCCATGCCCTGCACTCATCATCACATCACATGCTCCAATCACTATTCGTCCCAACTTGAGACTTCCACTCACTTATACACAAAATAACATGACCTTGAATTAGAAAAAGAGTGTTATTATGTCTAACAACATACACTCCAAGAAATTTCCCCCTCCCATTTTCCCAGGCTTAAAATGTGGCAATGCAGGAGCATATGGTCTCAATATGGCTTCCAAAGCTGACCGGTAGGTAATACAGTCCTACTTGGTGGTTTGACATCCTAGGGCATAGATGTTGTGGGAATTAGTTGTTTAGCAGAGTGATAACATGGTGGGGGGAAGAGAAACCTATGTTTGTGACTGGTTGTTTTGGTGTGCAATGCCCTATAGTGAGGGTGTCAAATTCGATTTAATTGAGGGATGCATCAGGGTTGTGTTTGACCTCATAAGGCCAGGGGCAGAGGTGGTATTCAGCAGGTTCTGACCAGTTCTGAGAACCGTTAGTGGAAAGTTTGAGTAGTTTGGAGAACCAGCAAATACCACCTCTGACCTGAGTATCCTTCCCCTGCCATGCCCACCAAGCCACACCCACAGAACCGGTAGTAAAAAAAATTGAATCCCACCACTAGCTGGGTTGGTGTGTCTGGGTGGGCCTGGCTATTATGGGCATGGCTAGCTCGACATCACTTGTGTTGGAGACATCTGTGGTGGCCTGGGTGTGGCTGGGAGGGATCCACATTTGCTAGTAGTTTGTTTTGCTAGCACTCTGCCAGCGAAAATGGAGCTCAGGGGGGTTTTACGCCTCCCTGGGATCCAGTTTCAGCTGTGATGGTCTCCTGCAGCCCTGTGCCAGTGAAAAGGGCCACCACATGCAGCCCTCTCAAGCTCCATTTTTGCTGGCAGAGGCACTGTGGGCTAGTCTTTCTCTGTTTTTAGGGTGGCCTTGCGGGCCAGATCTAAGCATCCCATGGGCCGAATCTGGCCTGAGGACCTTGAATTTGACACCCCTGCCAAATCGCATCATCTTGAGAGAAGAAGTTGAAATAGTTTGTGTCCAGGATGTTGATGGGAAAGTATAATAAGTTACTCTTTTATAATAGTATTTTATGTATTGTTAAGCTAGGATATTCCTTTTATTTCTTCTGTTACATATTAAACCCCCACCCTAAATCCCAAAGTGTATTCACTTAAAAGTACGTGATGACTTGGTTACAATCTTCTTGGAAAACAGGAAGATCTGCCCAGGGATAGACAACAAGTAAGTAAGATAAGGGACATCCTTCCAAGCTGAAGCCCAAAAATAAAACAAGATCAGACATCCGATGCATTGAAAACAACGTCATGTTGACCCTTAAGCTTATAGTTTAGCTCATAGTGTAGTTTGAGATAATAAGGGGGAGTTGGGAGGGCTTCTCAGGCATGGCGTGCATTGTGCAGGGGGTATAAATGTATGGTTTGAATTTGGGATTTTGCTCTCCTTGTACTCAATCCATTTGGGAAGGATCCTGGAGGCCGTGCTTGCAACCACTTTCTTTTCTTTACTTTTGTACAATAAAATTTGAAATTTTGAACTAGACTTGTCTTCATATTGAGAGTATAAATTTATTGGGGGTCTTACACAATGGTGGGATTTAATTTTTTTTTTTTACTACCGGTTCTGTGGCTTGGTGGGCATGATGTGGCTTGGTAGGCATGGCTTGGTGGGCATGACAGGGGAAGGATACTACAAAATCCCCATTCCCTTTCCACTTCCGAGGGAAGGTTACTACAAAATCCCCATTCCCTCCCCACCCCACTAACCTGCTTTCCAGCTCCATTCTCTTGTGCAGGGCAACAAAAGAAGACCCAGCCAAAAAGCTGGGACTCCGGAGGCAGAGAATAGATGGGGGCGGGGCCAGTCAGAGGTGGTATTTGCCAGTTCTCCAAACTACTCAAAATTTCTGCTACTGGTTCTCCAGAACTGATCAGAACTTGCGGAATACCACCTCTGGTCTTACATCTCACAATGTGAATGATCTGTAGATATTTTCACAGCCCTCTTTCTGTCTTGTGCAGTATACAGGTCCTCAATGGAAGGCAGCTAGCAATGTGCATCAAGCAAAAAAGAAGAAGGAACAGTGAAAGAATTCCAAATTCATTTGGCAAGTAAAGAAGTGGAAAGTTCTCACACAAGCAAATGAAGGTATAAAGGTATTTGTAAGAGCTGCAAGAGTAATTCATAATGATAGGGTGAGGGTGGCATTGTCTCCTATGTTTATTGTGAGGATGAGCACCAAGAATCCAAAGAAAAGGAGAGGATGGAAATGAAAACATTTCTCCTAATAATACTGTGGGGTGAGGGGAGATTTAAACCTTGCAGCCTATAAAATTAGATAAGAGTCTAATTAAATGTGAATTAGGTTTTCTCTGATTTTTTTTTTTTTGAGGGGTAGGAGATCACAACAGAACAAACAATGCTTGGAATTGGCAAAATTCCAATCCATGCATATCCCAACTCTAAAATGAAAAAGGAAGAACAAAATAAGAGAGTTAGAAGGGACCTTGGAGGTCTTCTACTCCCACCCTGCGCTCAAGTGGAAGTCCTATATCATTTCAGATAAATAGTTGTCCAATCTCTTCTTAAAACCTGCAGTGTTCGAATACCCACAATTTCTGGAGGTAAGTGATTATAATTGTTCTGTCAGGAAATTTCTCCTTAGCTCTAGGTTGCTTCTCTCCCTGATTATTCCATTCATTGTTTCTTGATTTGCCTTCAGATGCTTTGGAGAATAGCTTGACTCCCTCTTCTTTGGGGAAACCCCTGAGATATTGGAAGACATGTCACCCCTAGTCCTTCTTTTCATTAAAGTAAACATACCTCAAATGGCTACCCAACAGGGCTATATAACTCAATAGAGTAGAGTAGAGTAGAGTAGAGTAGAGTAGAGTAGAGTAGAGTAGAGTAGAGTAGAGTAGAGTAGAGTAGAGTAGAATAGAATAGAATAGAATTCTTTATTGGCCAAGTGTGATTGGATACACAAGGAATTTGTTTTGGTACATATGCTCTCAAGATACATACATCAAGAATCATAGGTATAACACTTAGAAGTAGTCATAGGGTATTATAGATCATAATAGGAAACGTGTGTGTGTGTGTGTGTGTGTGTGTATAAAAGTTTTCACGGGTATTTATATGTATGGTATTCAGCTTTGTTTGGGTATTTTCCCATGTCATTATAGTTGTGCTTTTAAAGTTGTAGCAACGTTTCTGTTTGAAATGGCTGTGAAAGTCTGACTCACAGACGAACACTATACAGAAGCCTGATGATGGCAGATGAGATTCTGCCGAAACATTGCTACAACTTTAAACGCATAATTATAAGGACATGGGAAAATACCCAAACAAAGCTGAATACCACACACACACATGAAATATATAAAACAAATCAATCATACTAGGAAACATAATAATAAGCTAGGACCTATCAAATCATACTAGTAAACAGTTAATAAAATAATAAAAAATCGTAAGGATACAAGCAGCAAAGTTGCATTCATATCGTCATCTTGGCAGGAAGTGGGAGGAGATGGGTGAAAGAAAGGATAAGAAGATTAATAGTAATAGTAATGCAGACTTAGTAAATAGTTTGACAGTGTTGAGGAAATTATTTGTTTAGCAGAGTTATTTGTTCTGGAGGATATTTTCTAATTTTCTTTTTAAAGAATTCTCACTCCGAAGAGTTGGAAGTTAGAATTATATTGCTATCAGAGAGGACATCTATATGACAACAGTGAGTAAGGGACTTGTGCATATATGACTCTGTGGATGTGGGTGTCTGCAGTGAAGTGACAACTGGTCGTGTGGCCAGCAGCTAAGGTATGGCATACCAAGGAGCACAGTTTGGGTAATGGTATCACCTTATTCCCACCATGTCCCACTTTTTATTACATACACACATACAGAATTCCTACCAGTTAGAGATAAATAAATATTCTACAGACTTTCTTCCATTTGATGGAAAGGTTCTTTCCAGCCTCAGGTCCCTGAGGCGTTTGTTCCGTTCCCCTTATTTCGGGAAAGAAGCAGAAAGCCATTCCGCAAATATATGAATTTGTTTGCCTCTTTAAAACTCAATAATAGGAAGAGTCCAATTTCTCCTTCCTTCCCCAGCTAACAAGCAGAGTAATAAATGAATATTTAAACTAGCCGAAAATATATTAAGTGGAAACAAATAGGTTTCATTTGTAGCAAGTGCACACAGGTTAATTAACAAGAAGGAGCTTTTGCAGTGAAACAAGGCTCCCTGATGTTGTACATGCAGGTGCTGTTAAGGGCCAATTGAGCTCTATAGGATAATTATGAAGTATCATTCTGTGCTTCCGTTTGTTAACAAAGGGCTGCCTGCAATTTGCCTAAACCTATAAACCATCATCTGTGATCCACGGCAGCAATTAAATGACAAACATCTTCTCGCTGGAGAATTGGAGGGAAACAAAGGAGACATGACGGTATTTAAGGAGCCAGATGGATTTTGTTGTTGTTGTTGTTTAAAGTTTGTCGATGGCAATGCTGTTGCCAATAACAGAAAGGGACAGTTGGACATGACTGATATAAGACAACTACAAGAAGATTGCGGAGGTCCTGCCAGATGGGAAGGAAAGGATTAAAAGTGGATGCTTATACAACAGTTAACTATGCTCTCTGCTACCTTCTCATTCTAATCATATTAATTTGATATTTGTCAAAGATGGTTCTTTGGGATAGGGGTAGACTTTCAGGAAGATCCAAAAAGGTAACTTTTTAGGAACATAGCATAAGAAGAACCTTTTCAAGTTCTTCTCTCCAGAGAACTTTAGATTTGTGGTGACCCAAAGGGGCGTGGCACAAAGGCAATACAGTCAGATAATAAGCAGGAGTCCCTTTATTAGCTCCAACTTTGCCCCCAATGTCCTGGTTACCTTCTGGGCTGGAGAAAAACTCTCCCAGGAACAGCCTTTGGCTGCAGAGATTGAAGTCCAAAATGTGGTCAACAAAAACTGTAACTATAAGTCCAATCAAGGCAAGATGAGGTAATTAGTGCAGCAGGGCAAGAGAAGGAGTTCCAGAAGTGAAGGAATGGCACTAATTTAACCCAATTGGAAGAATTCTGGGAACACAGATAACCACACTCAACACTCTCAGCTTGCATCTCTTTAAAACTCTCTTCCCAGGTGTGCCTAATGAAGGGAATCCTCCCCTGTGAGCCACACAACCCACATTGTTCTCTTCTCCATTCCTCCCTGTGTGCCCTAGGATGAAGAGGGGGTAGGCCTGGGTCTTCCTCTGAACTCCCTTGTTCTACCTCTTTCCTCATCTGCCCAGCCAGATTTTGCCCTTCCCCAGTTTCCTCCACAGCCAACGAAGCCACATTCCTTTTCCCTGTCAGTTGTTTATCTTCCTTCTTGGATTCAGACTCCAACAGGGGCATGACAAGATGTCTTAGACTAGTGTTTCTCAACCTTGGCAACTTGAAGATGTGCGAATTTCAAATTGTCAAGGTTGGAAACACTGCCTTAGATCGAAGTCCATTTTTCAGCTTTCCTCAATGCAACACCATGCAGATTTCTGATGGATCACATTTGTATATTACCACATTTTCTGTTAAGTTTGGAGCATGGGCGTGAAAGAATGGAGACGAGCCGATGAAACGGTGAACTTCAACTCTTTATTTACATGGTGCAACAGCTCAAACTCGATGGCTGCTACAGCCTTCCTTATATAGGCAACTTATTAGATATTCAACCAATGAAAACCAGGGAGCGCTAGCTCCGTTAACCAATGAGAAAGGCTCATTAATGGCCAATCAGATTCTCCTGAACAGACCAATCTGATCTCGCCATTTAACGGCCAATCAGAAGTGCAGGGCCAGAACCCTGCACTTGACTTCAAGCTCTTGATTATTAACACAATTATTCATTCACAACATTTTCCATGGGCTTTCAGTGGTTTACCATAAAGGAGCATCACCAAACAACTTGGAATGTACACAGTCAATATTTCTGTGATATAAATAAAAGTTAATAAATATTATAATATATTTACTGATAATAACAGCAGATAAGTTACCCTTGTAATCTAGTTTGTCTAGTTTGTAATTGTCACCTAATTTGTCTAGATTGTAATGTATCTTTGTAAACTAATTTTTCCAGTGAAAAGGAAGACTAGAAGTCCAATATCTGAGGGGCTGCCACAAAAAAGAGATGGTCAACTTATTTTCCAAAGCCCCTGAGGGCAGGACAAGAAACAATGGATAGAAACTAATCAAGGAGAGAAGCAACCTGGAATTAAGAAGAAACAGTGAGGACAATCAACCAGTTTGGCTTGCCTCCAGAAGTTGAGGGCACTCCATCAATGGAAACTTTTAAGAAAAGACTGGACATCACTTTTCTGGAATGGTATAGGGTCTCCTGCTTGCATGGGGAATTGGACTAGAAGACCTCCAAGGTTCCTTCCAACTCTATTATTCTATTATCTTCAAGTAACTTCAAAAAGTTCCATCTTAACCTATTGTCAGGAAGTGATTAAGTACAATGCACAGTCTTTCTGACATTTAACCTTGAAAGTTGTCTAACCATTTAGATGTTGCTGTATTACTGCCAGTCTTAAATAGTGCCATTCTCTCTCTATAATTCTGTGGGGAAATCTAAAACATAAAAATATATAACACCCTTAAATTAAAAATGACTATATAGCTCAAATATAAGTGCATTTGCAGCTTATGTGTTTCACCTTTGTTCTTTCAGGTTGTTACTATATAGATCTACGGAGAAAACAATCTTTGTGCAATTAAGTCTGTTGTGAATGCATAAAGGTTTAATAAAGTTATCTTGAGCTTGGAGTCAAGTGCAGGGCTCTGGCCCTGCACTTCTGATTGGCTGTTAATGGCAGGATCGGATTGGCCCGTTCAGGGGAATCTGATTGGCCATTAACGGGGCATTCGTATTGGTTAACGGAGCTAGCACTCCTGGATTGTTATTGGTTAAGTAGTTATTGGGTTGCCTATATAAGGAAGGCTATAGCGGCCATCCAGTTTGAGCTGTCACACCATGTAAATAAAGAGTTGAAGTTCACCGGGGACTTCTGGTTTGCGTGGCTTCGGAGCAGCAGGAATTCGCGACAGCTCGCGATTCCTGCTGGCTAGCTGCCGAGGTACCCCCGATCCAGATGGGTCAGGGGGTTATGGCTGCCCTGTAGGGACAGCTGAAGATAGAGGGGAGCCGGTTAGGGAGGTGGGGGCATCGCAGACCCCCCCCTTCTCCGGGAAAACCCCTTTTTCCCAAGGCGGTGGAGCGGCGGTCAGCAATGGCCGCCACGAAGAAGCCAGCAACCGGGTAAGAACTGTGCTGGAGGAAGTGTGAAAAGTGAAAGTTCTGTCTGAGCCGGGTCAAGTAACAACTTTTAAATTGCCTGGAATTGAGCTGCTTGTTGCTGGAGGATACATTGTATCCCTAAGAAGATCGAAAGCGGCGGAGAAGCTGTTAAAGGGAACTTTTTTTTTATTTATTTTTTTACTCTCTCATCCCACGGAAAAAGCAGAAATATTTGGATGTATTAGACACTGAAAGTGGATTGCTTTGAAAGCTAAGCTAAGAGACAAAGGGATTTTTGGACATTGAAAAATTTAAGAAATTGGAAAATCTCTGCTGGAGGTATGGATTTTTGATTATTTAAAATTGTTATTGCAAGTGGGAAGGGAGAAAGAAAAATTGGAGCAGAAACTGAAAAAGGAGGAGACTGTCTAGAACGTCTTGGTGGATCCCAAAAGAAGATATATGGTAATTGGACCTCTTTGATCAAAAATTAATTTGGAAAGAGAAAGAGAAGAAGGAAGAAAAGTATTAACTTTTGGAACTTTTTTCTTTTTTTCCTTTTTTTAATTGCTTTTGATTGTCTTGGATTAAAAATACTTGTGGTTGTTTTGGAAAAAGTTTCCCTTTTCATAATGGCATTCTCTGTGGATGAACTAGAGATTGAATATCAAAAATATAAAAAAGAAGATACTTTGGGCGCTTTGTTCCAATTCTTAGAAATGGCGTTATGTTCCTTAGAAAAGTTGACGCAGCAGAAGGACTGGGACAAGGAAGAAGAGGAAAAAGAAGCCATCTTTGATGAACAATGGGTTCCTTCCGGAGAGGAGGAGAAAAAGGATAAGAAAAAGGGGTTTTTAAGAATTATAAAAACAACCAAAAGAGAGAAAAATGAGCGAAGAGATGGAGGCAAGGTTAGAAAACAAAAGAAAAGGAGCAAGAAAAGCGAAGGGAAAAAGCAAAGGGGTAGAAAGGGCAAGGAGAAGAATAAGCAAGAGAGAAAAGGGGGGAGGAGAAGCCTTAATGGGGGGAAGCAAGATTTAAAGAAAAAAAGTTTATTTAGAGACAATGGGTGAATTTAATTTAGACTAAAAGAGGGATTCTGGAGGGTATTTAAGAGTGTGTTTTTATATGTATGTATATTTAGAATAAAAAATTTATTATGTAATTTTAAGAATTTTTTAAACAGAATCCCAAGAAAGATTTATATGTAGTATTTTTAAGTTAGGTAATGTGTTATAGATGCAACTCCAATTGGTTTACAGGAGAAGTATAGTAAAAGAAAAAAGATGAATGGATGTTTGGAAATAGAACAGACAAAGAATGTTGTTGAAAATGGTAATAATGGAAGGATATATATGCTTTTTTTTTTTTTGATTTTGTATATTGATAAAAGGCAATAAAATTTTAATTGATAAATAATTTGGATGGAAAAGAGAAGTAGGGATAAGATATGAAGTTAATATTATATGAAATATTGATATTATAATCTGGAAATGTTATGTTTTATTGGTCTATCATTATTATTTTTTTTTAGAAAAGAATTTATAAGCTGTTATGCCTTGATTTTGTGTGTATTGATTTTAGAAAACTGATAAAAATGGTTTTTATATATATATATAAAAAAGAAAATGATAATAAGATATAGAAGGAGACTTAGGTTGAATATGATGTTTGAATTTGTGTCTGTGTAAAGAGTTTTTAACCCGGGAACAGACAACCTTCAGAAAAGATCTTGTAGTTTTGTCTATGTTTTGTGTTTGTATGTTTGTGTATTATGCTTATGATAAAACTAACAAAATTTGTTTTTTATTAAAAAAAAAGGAAAAAAGAATCAATAAAACCTTGGAGGAATGTTAGATGAGAATAATTTAAACAAGTCAGAAAGAAAAGAATATGATGATTATAAAATGGATAAATATGGAAGAGAAATGAAATTGAATTGGAGTAAAGAGAAATAATGAGAAACTTGATGAAAGATATTTGCGTGTCCATATGGGGATGGGATAAATTGGAATTATGTTGTATAAAAATATTGTTTTGTTTGACTTGTAAGGATTTACAATATTAAGAGGTTTTATGTGTTTATGTATTTAATGGTTAATGATGTGTTGTTTTATCTTTAAAATTAATAAAAATTTGTTTCAAACATAAGAGTTGAAGTTCACCGTTCCAGAGGCTCGTCTCCATTCTTTCTCGCCCATGCTCCAAACATAACAAAGTCCACAAATGTTACCCATAAGATTCACTGCCATTTTTTCTTATATTTATATCCTGCCAAATTTTTTCATACAGAACCCAAGCAAACATACCAATATTCCTTTTACATCCTATTTTCCCCATAACAGTAACCTATAAAGTGAGTTGGGACTAGAGAGAAGGACTGGCCCAAAGTCACCCGGCCAGCTTTCATGTCTAAGATGGGGCTAGAACTCATGGACTTTTAGTGATTGGCTCAAAGTCACCCAACTGTCTTTCATATTGAAGGTAGGAGTAGAATTCACAGTCTCCTGGTGATAGGCCCAAAGTTACCCAGCCAGCTTTCATGTCTAAAATAGGGCTAAAACTCATGGTCTCTTGGTGATTGGATCAAAGTCACCCAACTGGCTTTCATGTCTAAGGAGGGACCAGAATTCATGGTATCCTGGTGATTGGCCCAAAGTCACCCAACTGTCTTTCATGTCTAAGGAGGGACCAGAATTCAGACTCCTGGTGATTGGCCCAAAGTCACCCAATTGGCTTTCATTTCTAAGGAGGGACCACGATTCACAGTCTCCTGGTGATTGGTCCAAAGTCACCCAACGAGCTTTCATGTCTAAGGCGGGACTAGGACTTTTGCTGCCAAACAATAAAAGGTATTTCAAACCACACAATCTGTTATGTCTTGAATTGGTATACTCGAAATCCCCGAGCCTTGATTGGCTAAGGCGCGGGGATTTCTGATTGGCCAGGCGAGCCGCGCTGATTGGCCCGATTGAAGTCTCCCGCGATGGGTGCAAACCAGGAGCGGGAGACTTGAATCGCTGCCATTGGCCGCGGCCGCCGCTGCGAAAGGTATAAAAGCCGCGGGCTTTTTGCCTTTCGCTGGTTCGGTTCTCCCAGTGTTAATAAAGAGCTTTGAATGAAAGTCACCGACTCTGATCGTCTTTTTGCGGACACGACACTGGCGACGAGGGTGGGATCTCGCCCCTGAACCGAACCCCGTGTCCACTCAAGAACCAGCTCCAGCGCAGAGATGGCGAAGATAGCACCGCCCGCCCCGTTCAACCCCGCCACCGAGGATTGGGAATCATACTCGGATCGGTTCCGGATGTACCTGGAATGCGCCGGAATGAAGGACGCCCCGGCCCCGCTAAAACGCGCCGTCTTTCTTACGCACTGCGGACCAGAGGTTTTCCAGATGGCCAAAGCCTTGGCCAAACCGGCAGACGCAACCGCCATGGACTGGGACGTCCTTGAACCCATATTGCGGCGCCATTACGCCCCCGAAGTCCCCATCCTGATACGGCGCAACGAGTTCTACCGCCGAAACCAGAAACCAGACGAAAAATTGAGCGACTTCGTCGCAGAACTACGGCACCTAGGAGGACTCTGTGAGTTCGAAGGTCTGAACAGTCTCATAAGAGACCGCTTCGTACTCGGTTTATGGGATCCTACCCTCCAGAGCCGACTTATGGCCAAGGACGACATCAGCCTAGCCGATGCCCTTACAGCAGCCGCAGCCGCTGAAGCGACCCGCACGTCGGCAGACAGCATGCGAAGATCTGACGCGAAGGGCGGAAACAACAACCCGGCAAGGTCGGCCGACACAAGAAACGAAGCAACCGCACACTACGGTGAATACCAATCAAACTCCAGCACGTCAGAAGACGAGGAGGACATACACCGAGTGCAGACAGGACGCGGCGATCAACGAAGCCGAAAAGGTTGCAGGTCGAGGACCAACTGTGCCGGGTGCGGCGGCGATCACCCCAGGTCAGAATGCCGATTTTTTGACTCTATCTGTAGGCATTGTGAACGACGGGGTCACATCGCCCGAGTTTGCCGCCAAAAGAAGACCCGCAGCCCGCCCAAATGGGAACAGCATGACAGACGGAGAGAAAACTCCCCGCCCAGAACCAAAGAGCGTCAGCCAGACGGTCGGTGGGACCGCACTCAACGATCTCAAAGAAGCGGCGACGGTCGGCGAAAAGAAGAAACCCACCAGACGGTGACCATCGGCCACGCCATCTCCGACGGCACCAGAAAGGTACATGTAGAAGTACATATCGAAGGTCAGCCATGCAAAATGGAAGTGGACTCTGGGTCCTACCTTTCCATGATTGCATGGCGCGAAATCAAAAGACTGGTGCCTACACTGCAAAAGAGAAACGTGCATGCCCAAAAAGTCATCATTAAAGACTACCAAGGGAATCGCGTTCCCGTAGTGGGCACCAAGAACTTTAATATAACTTACAAAGGCCACACCGAACAACTGCCACTTACAATCATCGATCGCGACCGCCCAAGCCTACTGGGTTTACAATGGTTCACCCCGCTTAACATCGCGCTGACAGGTGTCAACCAAGTCACCATCGAAGCTTGGGAACAGCGGCTAGCCCAGGAGTTCCAGGAGGTGTTCGATGGAGGCTTGGGCAAGTACCAGGGGCCCCTTATCTCGTTTGACCTAGACCCAAAGGTTCCCCCTAAGCGGCTTAAACCTAGAAGGGTACCATTTGCATTAAGACCTAAAATCGACGAGCAGCTCGACAAGCTCCTCAAACAAGGGGTATTGCAGCCGATAGACCATGCCAGATGGGAAACCCCTATAGTGACCCCAGTAAAGCCAGACGGGTCCGTGAGAATCTGCGGGGACTATAAGGCCACCCTAAATTGCGCGTTACAACAAAGCGCCTACCCAGTCCCAATAGTGCAACATTTACTGCACTCACTAGGAGGGGGCAAAGTCTTTGCCAAGCTCGACCTCGCCCAGGCATATCAGCAGCTACCTGTGGACGAGAAAACGGCGGAAGCCCAAACAATAGTGACCCATCGGGAGGCTTTCAAGTGTAACCGGCTCCAATTTGGAGTCAGCGTAGCACCAGGCATCTTTCAAAGCCTGATGGAACGTTTGCTACAGGGCATCAAGGGGGTGGTGCCCTATTTTGATGACGTATTAGTAGCGGCGCCAAACGAAGCCGAATTAGAAAACAGACTCAGACAAGTCTTGACGAAATTTAAAGAAACAGGACTTAAAGTCAAACGAGAAAAATGCAAACTATGTACAAAGCAAGTAGAGTTTTTGGGCTATCTCCTAGACCAGCATGGCATTCACCCTACGACTAAAAAAGTAAAAGCCATCAAGGAAGCCCCCACCCCAAAGTCCAAAACGGAACTACAAGCGTTCCTAGGCTTACTAAATTTCTATAATGTTTTCCTACCTCAAAAGGCAACGGCGGCGGAGCCTTTACATAGACTCCTAGACAAGAGGGCAGCCTGGACTTGGGGGAGACGAGAACAAGCCGCTTTTCAAAGAACCAAAGACCTCCTCACCTCCGACGCCATCCTGATGCAATTCAGTGAGACCCTGCCCTTAGCTGTCACTTGCGACGCATCACCCTTCGGCGTCGGCGCTGTCCTCAGCCACACCCTCCCAGACCAGAGAGAAGCACCCATCGCTTTTTTCTCCAGGACTCTGACCAAACCGGAGCGGAACTATAGCCAGCTGGACAAAGAAGCTTTGGCTATAGTTGCCGCCGTTAAACGTTTTCACGAATACCTGTACGGCCGCCCGTTCACCATCGTGACGGATCATAAGCCATTGCTGGGCATCCTCGCTGGAAACCGAGCCACGCCAAACATCTTGTCACCCCGGATGACAAGATGGTCTGAATTCCTGGCAGCCTACAGTTACGAACTGCTACACAAGCCAGGTAAGAAAATTTCGCACGCGGACGCTTTAAGCCGCTCGCCTCTACCTGACACTGAACCTGACCCAGCACCAACAACAAACACCCTAAGTATCGAGAGCTTACCTATTACTGCATCTGACATTGCCAGAGAAACCATTAAGGACAGGCGCCTGGCACAAATCTTACACTGGTTAGAAAAAGGCTGGCCGGAAAAAGACAATGACGAGACTTTTAAAACATTCCGCCAGCGCCAGACTGAACTTTCACTACTGAGAGGGTGTATCCTATGGGGTGACCGGGTGGTGATTCCGGACAGATTGCAAGAAAGGGTCTTGGAGATGCTACATGAGGGTCATCCTGGCATCGTCAGGACTAAAGCCCTGGCCAGAAGCTATGCTTGGTGGCCAGGAATGGACAAACAAATTGAGGCATGGGTCGCCAAATGCCACCGGTGCCAGGAGACCAGATCCAGCCCACCCGCAGCACCTATCTGGGACTGGGAAACACCACGGGGGCCCTGGTCCAGAATCCATCTTGACTTTGCTGGCCCCACAAATGGACATACTTTTTTGATCACGGTTGACGCGTACTCCAATTGGTTAGAAGTTAGCGACATGAAGTCCACTACCACAGAGGCCGTCGTAAAAGAACTGTGTAAACTGTTTTCCATACACGGCCTCCCAGACGTCGTCGTCTCGGACAACGGGCCCCAGTTCACTTCCATCGATTTTGAACGGTTCCTGGCAGAAAGGGGTATCCGCCACGCATTAACAGCACCGGCGCATCCGGCGGCGAACGGTAGGGCGGAACGGATGGTCCAGTTTACGAAAAAGACCCTCCGGAAAATGGACCACGGGGAGATCAGCGACAAAATCAACCGACTGCTCTTCATACAGCACATCACTCCCAATACTACAACCAACAAGAGTCCTGCAGAGCTTCTGATGGGCAGAAAGCTGAGGTCCCCACTCGACAGACTGCACCCGACTTATAACCCGGAGCGGCCCCCGGACTCCAGCTCCAGGTACCGGACATTTAACCCAGGTGACCTAGTCTATGCGAAAAACATGACGGGGGACCCCCTATGGATCCCAGCCGTCATAACTCAAGTCACTGGTCCACGGTCGTACCGGCTCCAAACCATCGATGGGCGAGCCTGGAAGCGACATATCGACCAGCTCAGGTCACGAACAGCGACTGACCTCAACCCCCAAGACACGAACCAAGGGGGGAGGGAATACCCGGAAAGACAATCGCAGGAAAAAATAAAACAGAAATACTCACCAGAACACAGCCATCGCGAGTCCCCGCCGGAGAAGAGCAGTCTGGCCGACTCGGAGAAGCCAAGCGGGAGCGGCGAAATCCATGACTCAACCGACCCGGTAGGCCCAGGCGGGAGCCACGGCGAAAGAACCGGCCCGATCATCCAGCCGGTTCGCACAGAGGCAGGAGCAGCCAAAAAGATGACCGCTCCGGCCGAGCTACAGCAAACAAGTGAGTTGCGCAGGTCAACTAGGACTCGACGGAGCCCCGCCTACCTGCGTGACTACACCACGTGATGGACCATACCAAGAGGGGAGGGGTGTTATGTCTTGAATTGGTATACTCGAAATCCCCGAGCCTTGATTGGCTAAGGCGCGGGGATTTCTGATTGGCCAGGCGAGCCGCGCTGATTGGCCCGATTGAAGTCTCCCGCGATTGGTGCAAACCAGGAGCGGGAGACTTGAATCGCTGCCATTGGCCGCGGCCGCCGCTGCGAAAGGTATAAAAGCCGCGGGCTTTTTGCCTTTCGCTGGTTCGGTTCTCCCAGTGTTAATAAAGAGCTTTGAATGAAAGTCACCGACTCTGATCGTCTTTTTGCGGACACGACACAATCTTCTCAAGTAGCAACACACTGATTAAATAGATGTAATTCATGTTCTTTAGCACATGTTTCAAAGAGATTCCAGCATGTTTCAAAGAGATCAAATATAACCTTGTACATTTTTAAAAACTTGCCGTCCACACAATTAAAAAGTTATTATCACTGTTGCTAATCTAGAATCACTTCAAAGAATCCAATTCCTCAGGAATAAGTGATTTGATAGTTCCTATTAAAAATTGCAAGCTATTTATTCCCCACAATGCCCTTATTGCAAAAAGAAGTAATCAATAAATAGTTTTCTCCAGAGCATAATTCCTAATTAGTTTCTCCTGGAAAAGAAAGAAAAGCTTATATTAAGGGGGCAAAATGATAGATCAGAACAAAGAAATGCCTCAAATCAACACATCTACTCTTATAGTAAAATCATTGATTTTGAAGTTTACTGAAGTAATCTTTAAAGAGCTTTTGTAAGATTTATCTAGAAGTGATACTCTTTAGAAAGGTGCTGTTTGAATTATTATAATTATCTGGACAAAGAACCTCCAAAACTTTTAATTTCTCCAATTAAAATTCTTCTGCATTTTATTATCCACATGAAAAGACAACACATAACTGGGTGCAGTGATACAAAAACAAAATATACATTCATCCCAGTTTTTAATAGATTTGCCAAATGTTTGTCTTATAATGAAGCATTCACAGAACCAATTCAGTGTTTTCATCCAAAGGGCAAAGGGTAACCTTTACTGATTTAGCTTTGTTCGGATATTTTCCCACGTCATAGTAGTGGTGCTTTTAAAGTTGTAGCAACGTTTCAGCAGAATCTCATCTGCCATCATCAGGCTTCTGTATAGTGTTCGTCTGTGAGTTAGACTTTTACAGTGGTTTCAGATTTAAATTTGGGGCAGCCTATTGCTGTGCCAGAATGGTTTTTTCTTCATCCTGATTGGTTGAGAGTCTTGGTCTGTGTTTATTGGTCTTGGAGTTTGCTGTGTTCTGCTTGATTGGTGTTTCTGATATCTTCTGTCTGTTTTTTGGCTCTTTTTTTATCTTGATTGGCTGGCAGCATTGTGTTACTTTATTGGAGGCCTTTAGTGCAGCTTGGCTTCGGGTAAATGGATGGCTATCATTAGTTAGGAAGCTGGGTTTCATCTGGGTGCCTGGTTGGGGTGTGTTTGAGCTGGAGGTATCAGGGGGGATCTGTTTGTGCCCAGGTGTTTGCCTGGCTTGTGGTGTGGAGAATTTTTTGTTTGTGAGTGCAGGCTTACAAATGATTGACAGCCTGGTGGAATCATCTCTTCTGTTCATGCTTTCTGATCTTTTTTCAATCTCTATGGCTTCTCTGATGATTCTGTGGCTGGGATTTTCTATAGTGGCTAGGGTTTTGGTGCCATTGAAGTTGATACTATGACCTGTGGCTTCCATGTGTTGGACTAGTGAGGAAGTGTGTTCCAGCTTTTTGACTGCATTTTTGTGTTCATCCAGGCGAGTGCTTATTTTTCTATTGGTCTGTCCAATGTATGTGGCCGGGCATGATGGACAGGAGACTTTGTATATGCCTTGGTTTTCCAGGTCAATTTTGTCTTTGGGGTTTCTGAGGATGGCTGCTATTTTTCTGTCTGTTTTGAAGGCAGTCTTGATGTGGTGTCTGTATAGTATCTTACTAATTTTGTCTGTAGTGCCTCTTATGTAGGGCAGGACAGCTGTTCCATGGGTCTGTTCATCTTCTGGGTCTCTATCATGTCTCAGTGTGTTTTTGTGGATCAAGTTGTGATTTTGCTTTTGTGGAAGCTGTTGGCTGTCAATATTTTAGTCAGGGTGCATAGTTCAGTCTTAATGTGTGTCTTGTCTGCCAGGCGTTTGGTTCTAGTAATTAGCGTTTTAGCCACGGAGTTTATCTGTGCTGGGTGATGGTAGGATTGGGCATTGAGGTAGTGGTTGGTGTGTGTTTTCTTCTGGTATACGGTGTGTCCTAGTGTGCCATCTGTTTTTTTGTAGATTAGTACATCTAGGAATGGTAGTTGTTTGTTTGTTTCTGTTTCCATGGTGAACTTGATTTTGGGGTGTGCGCTGTTTAGGTGTGTTAGGAAATTGTTTAGATTTTCTTGTCCAAGGGGCCAAATCACGAATGTGTCATCGATATATCTTAACCATAGTTTGGGTTTGAGGATGGCATTGGCCAGGGCTCTGGATTCGAATTCTTCCATGAACAGGTTTGCAATGACGGGTGACAGTGGTGATCCCATAGGGGCTCCTTCAATTTGTTTGTACCTTTGTCCTTTGTATATGAAATATGTGTTGGTTAAGCAGTGTTCTGTTAGTTCCATGAGCTGGTTGGTATTTATTTTTGATGATTTCAAGGGTCTCTTTTATTGGGACTTGAGTAAATAGTGAAACCACATCAAAACTTACAAGCAGATCTTCTTGCTCCACATGTAGATCTTTGATCATTTCCAAGAAGTGATATGATTGCCAGCCAATCAAGATACAAAAAGAGCCAAAAAAACAGACAGAAGATATTAGAAGCAGAACACAACAAACTCCAAGACCAATAAACAAAGACCAAGACTCTCAACTGTTCTGTACCTTAATTTGAATTCTTGGAATCCCCGCGCTTTGATTGGCCAAAGCGCGGGGCGATCGGATTGGTTAGGCGAGCCACGCCGATTGGCTCGCTGAGAATCTCCCGCGATTGGTAGATTCGAATTGCAGGAGATTTGAAGTGGTGCCATTGGCTGCGGCCGCGGCGGCTTGAAAATAAAAAGCCGCAAAGTTTTCCGCAGAGCCAGTTCGGTTCCTAGCAACAATAAAGAACTGATACAAAGTCACCGACTCCTGGCCACCTTCCAAACAGACACAACACTGGCGACGAGGGTGGGATTCTGATCCTGAACCAAAGCACGTGTCCGACGGAAGCCAGCCAACTGACGAGATGGCCAACATCGTGCCACCAACACCCTTCAATCCCACTAGTGAGGACTGGGAATCTTACAGGACAGATTCCGCATGTTCCTCGAATGCAACAACCTGAAAGACGCCACCGGACCGAAGAAACAAGCCGTCTTCCTAACGCACTGCAGACCTGCAGTGTTTAAGATGGCAAAAGTGCTAGCCAAGCCTGCCGACGTTACCGCGATGGATTGGAATGACCTTGAGCCAATACTCCGGAGACACTACGCTCCAGCCGTACCCATCCTCATCTGACGACACGAATTTTATCGGCGGGACCAGCGGTCAGGTGAGAGTTTCAGTGATTTCGTCACAGAGCTGCAGCGCCTTGGAGGACTATGCGAGTTCTCCAATATGAATGAGGCCCTGTGGGACGGAATCGTGCTCAGCCTTTGGGACCCCGTTCTCCAAAGTCAGCTGATGGCCAAGGGCAAAATCGCCCTCGCCGATGCCATCACCGAAGCCATGGCAGCCGAAGCCACCCGACAATCAGCAGACTGCATGCGGAGACCGAACGCCGGGGACTGCACCGCAAACAACCACCCTGCAAGGTCGGCCGAGGCCCAACCTGAAACTACCACCCACCCGGGCAAACTCCACTCCACCTCGGGCACTTCAGATGAGGAGGAAGAAATCCACCGTCTCCAGGCAGGCCGCGACCAGCGCAGCCGGCAGAGTCATAAGTCGAGGATCGCGTGTGCCGGTTGCGGAGGCAACCACCCCAGATCCGAATGCCGGTTCTTCGACTCAGTCTTCCGGCACTGCGACAAAAAGGGCCACATCGCCCGCGTCTGCCGCCTTAAGAAAACCCACAGCCCCAGACGATGGGACCTGAGCGAGCGGAGACGAGAGACCACACCACCCCGGACCAGAGACCGCCCAGCCGACAACCGTTGGGACCGGAACGGACGAGCCCAACGAGGTGGCGAGACTCGGCGGAGAGAAGAGACACATCAGACGGTCACCATCGGCCACGCAACTACCACAGATGCCCAAAAAGTCTACGTAGAGGTAGGCATCGAAGGCGAACCCTGTAAAATGGAGGTGGACTCCGGGTCCTACCTCTCAATGGTACCTGGCAAGAAATTAAACGCTTGGTGCCTAACATCCAGAGAAGGGGACTAGAAAACCAGAGACTAATCCTCAAAGACTACCAGGAAAACCTCATCCCTGTAGTCGGAACAGGACAGTTCACAGTAACCTACAAGGAGCACACCGAAAGACTTCCCTTGACCATCGTCGATCGAGACCGACCTAGCCTGCTGGGACTTCAATGGTTCGCACCGCTCGGCATCGCAGTCACGGGCATCGACCACATCGCCGAAGCTGACTGGGAGCAGCAACTGGCCCAGGACTTCCAAGAAGTGTTCGACGGCACCCTAGTCAAGTACCGAGGGCCCCCTATGTCCTTCAGCCTAGACCCAAACGTTCCCCCGAAACGCCTAAAACCAAGGCAGGTACCTTTCGCACTCAAACCAAAAATCGATGAGCAAATTGACAAGCTCGTCAAGCAAGGGGTCCTACAACCCATAGACCACGCCCGGTGGGAGACCCCAATAGTCACCCCAATCAAGCCTGATGGGTCAGTGAGAATCTGCGGGGACTATAAGGCCACCCTAAATGGCGCCTTGCAGCAAAGCGCTTACCCCGTCCCAGTAGTGCAACATCTCCTACACTCACTGGGAGGGGGCAAAGTTTTCACGAAACTTGACCTAGCCCAAGCATACCAGCAACTGCCGATCAACGAGGAAACTGCAGAGGCGCAAACCATAGTCACCCACCGGGGAGCCTTTAGATGTAACCGACTCCAATTCGGAGTCAGCGTGGCGCCTGGAATTTTCCAGAGCCTCCTGGAAAGACTCTTACAAGGCATCAAGGGGGTGGTACCCTACTTCGACGATGTACTAGTATCGGCAACCAACCAGGCCAAACTAGAGAGTCGCCTAAGGGAGGTGCTAACGAAATTCAAAGAAACCAGGCTGAAAGTGAAGAGGAAAAAATGCCAGCTGTATACACAGCAGGTCGAATTCCTAGGATACCTCCTAGACCGACACGGCATTCACCCCACTGACAAAAAAATTAAAGCCATCAAAGAAGCCCCCACACCTAGGTCAAAAACAGAACTGCAGGCATTTCTGGGGCTACTTAACTTTTATAATGTCTTCCTGTCCCAAAAGGCGACCGCGGCGGAGCCTTTGCATAGGCTTTTGGACAAGGCGGCTACCTGGACTTGGGGGAAACGCGAGGAAGCCGCCTTCAGGAAAACCAAGGACCTGCTCACTTTGGATGCTGTCCTCATCCAGTACAACGAGACCCTACCACTAGCCATCACATGCGACGCATCACCCTTCGGTGTCGGCGCTGTTCTCAGCCACACTCTCCCTGACGGAAAGGAAGCACCCATCGCATTCTTTTCAAGGACCCTCACCAAACCGGAGCGGAACTACAGCCAGCTGGACAAAGAGGCTTTGGCTATCGTCGCCACAGTGAAAAGGTTTCACGAGTACCTCTACGGCTGGATGTTTACCATCATCACCGACCACAAACCGCTTCTGGGAATACTTGCAGGAAACAGGGCCACCCCAAACATTCTGTCTCCCAGAATGACAAGGCAGTCCGAATTCCTGGCCGCCTACAACTACAGACTCACACACCGACCCGGTAAGACTATCTCCCATGCGGATACCTTAAGCCGCTCACCATTACCCGAACCAGACACTGACCCAGCACCCACGACGACCACCCTCAGCATAGAGACTCTACCTGACCTACCCATAACTGCGTCAGACATTGCCCGAGAAACTAATAAAGACAAACGTCTGGTGCAGGTTTTGCACTGAGTAGAGAAAGGGTGGCCGGAAAAGGACAACGATGAGACCTTCAGGACATTCCGGAACTGGCAAACGGAACTCTCATTACTAAAAGGGTGTATACTATGGGGGGATAGGGTGGTCATCCCAGAAAAACTACAAGCGAAGGTACTGGAACTGTTACACGAGGGGCACCCGGGCATCGTGAGAATGAAAGCCCTGGCCAGAAGTTTCGCTTGGTGGCCAGGGATGGACAAACAGATCGAGGCCTGGGTAGCAAGGTGTCAACGATGCCAGGAAACTAGACCAAGCCCACCCACAGCACCCATCCTAGAGTGGGAAACCCCCAGGGGACCTTGGTCTAGAATCCACATAGATTTCGCCGGGCCCACAAAAGGACACACTTTCTTAATAACCATAGACGCTTACTCCAACTGGCTGGAGGTAAGCAACATGAGAACAACCACCACGGAAGCCGTGACCAAAGAACTCTGCAAACTCTTCGCAACACACGGCCTCCCAGATGTCCTCGTGTCCGACAACGGGACCCAATTCACTTCGCTGGAATTCGAAAAATTCCTAGCGGAAAGGGGCATACGACACGCACTGACAACCCCGGTCCATCCGGCGGCGAACAGAAGGGTGGAACGGATGGTTTAATTCACAAAAAAAAAAACATCCAGAAAATAGACCACGGGGAGACCCAAGACAAAATAAATAAATTACTCTTCATACAGCACATAACCCCGAACACCACAACAAATAAAAGCCCGGCAGAACTGCTAATGGGGAGGAAAATAAGGTCCCCACTCGATTGACTACACCCCACTTACAACCCAGAGAAACCCCCAGACTCCACCAGCAAACACCGAACCTTCGCACCAGGCGACGCCGTATACGCGAAGAACCTAACCGGAGACCCATTATGGGTACCAGCAATCATAACACAACTAACAGGCCCACGCTCGTACCGGCTACAAACAACCGATGGACGAGCGTGGAAACGCCACATCGATCAGTTAAGATCGAGGACTGCCACAAAAGACACCACCGACACGCAACCAAACAAAACCAACCCCCTCAACACAAACCAAGAGGGGAGGGGATACCCTGGGAACCAAAACCCAGAAGAAAGAAACCAGCCATACTCACCTGCAAGCAGCCAGCACAAAACCTCGCCAGGGAGAGACAGCCAGGCCAGCTCAACCAACCCGGGAAGACCGAGTGGGAGCGGCAAAACCCGCAGCTCAACCAACCCAGATAGCCCAGGAGGAAGCTGCGAAGAGCGCCCCAGCCAGCCAGACCAGGCGGTTCCCACGACGGAGTCAAGAGAAACAAAGACCCCGACTGAACCGGCTGGGATCCAACCGACGACTGACCTACGCAGGTCCAGTAGGCAAAGACGGAGCCCCGCCTACCTACAGGACTATGCTACGTAAGGACCGAACCAAGAGGGGAGGGGTGTTCTGTACCTTAATTTGAATTCTTGGAATCCCCGCACTTTGATTGGCCAAAGCGTGGGGCGATCGGATTGGTTAGGCGAGCCGCGCCGATTGGCTCGCTGAGAATCTCCCGCGATTGGTAGATTCGAATCGCGGGAGATTTGAAGTGGTGCCATTGGCCACGGCCGCCGCGGCTTGAAAATAAAAAGCCGCAAAGTTTTCCGCAGAGCCAGTTCGGTTCCTAGCTACAATAAAGAACTGATACAAAGTCATCGACTCCTGGCCTCCTTCCAAATGGACAAAACATCAACCAATCAGGATGAAGAAAAAAACATTCTGGCACAGCAATAGGCTGCCCCAAATTTAAATCTGAAACCACTGTAAAAGTCTAACTCACAGACAAACACTATGCAGAAGCCTGATGATGGCAGATGAGATTCTGCTGAAACGTTGCTACAACTTTAAAAGCACCACTACTATGACGTGGGAAAATATCCGAACAAAGCTGAATGCCATACATACATACATACATACATACATACATACATACATATATATATATATATATATATGTCTGGCATTCAGCTTTGTTCGGGTATTTTCCCACGTCATAGTGGTGGTGCTTTTAAAGTTGTAGCAACGTTTCAGCAGAATCTCATCTTCCATCATCAGGCTTCTGTATAGTGTTTGTCTGTGAGTCAGACTTTTACAGTGGTTTCAGATTTAAATTTGGGGCAGCCTATTGCTGTGTCAGAATGGTTTTTTCTTCCTCCTGATTGGTTGAGAGTCTTGGTCTGTGTTTATTGGTCTTGGAGTTTGCTGTGTTCTGCTTCTAATATCTTCTGTCTGTTTTTTTTTGGGGGGGGGGTCTTTTTGTATCTTGATTGGCTGGCAACATTGTGTTACTTTATTGGAGGCCTTTAGTGCAGCTTGGCTTCGGGTAAGTGGACAGCTATCATTAGTTAGGAAGCTGGGTTTCATCTGAGTGCCTGGTTGGGGTGTGTTTGAGCTGGAGGTATCAGGGGGGATCTGTTTGTGCCCAGGTGTTTGTCTGGCTTGTGGTGTGGAGATTTTTTTTGTTTGTGAGTGCAGGCTTCCAAATGATTGACAGCCTGTTGGAATCATCTCTTCTGTTCATGCTTTCTGATCTTTTTTCAATCTCTATGGCTTCTCTGATGATTCTGTGGCTGGGATTTTCTATAGTGGCTACGGTTTTGGTGCCATTGAAGTTGATGCTATGACCTGTGGCTTCCATGTGTTGGACTAGTGAGGAAGTGTGTTCCAGCTTTTTGACTGCATTTTTGTGTTCATCCAGGCGAGTGCTTATTCTTCTATTGGTCTGTCCAATGTATGTGGCCGGGCATGATGCACAGGGGACTTCATATATGCCTTGGTTTTCCAGGTCAGTTTTGTCTTTGGGGTTCCTGAGGATGGCTGCTATTTTTCTGTCTGTTTTGAAGGCAGTCTTGATGTGGTGTCTGTATAGAATCTTACTAATTTTGTCTGTAGTGCCTCTTATGTAGGGCATATGGAACATTATGGAACAGCATTATGGAACAGCTGTCCTGCCCTACATAAGAGGCACTACAGACAAAATTAGTAAGATTCTATACAGACACCGCATATATATATATCGTGGAATTATATTTCTTTGAATTAGGAAAAAAGTTGAGCTATATGAGAACCCTTTGCCATTGTGCTAATATAAAGCTCAAGCTTTGGAAAAATCCAAAATGCAGCTATTTATGCTTTGTTAGATCAAATGAGACCATTTTTCAAATTCAGTTCATAAATAATAATTCTTTCTAATAACTCATGTTATATTTCTAGATTTTTTGTTTGGTTTCATTTTAAAATTCATGATAATAATAAAAATAAAAATAATAAAAATACATGAACATTCAAAAGCCTAAAGATATATTTTTATCTTCTGCAGACTGGTCTCTTAAAAATATCTCTATTTATAAATTTACTGAATCTCATTCTCTACACTAGGTAACCTTAACACTGGGAAATAAAATACTGCTTGCAACCAGAGGCTTTTAATTTAATTAGAGTGCCCAAGCATTAAAAAAAATGATTAGAGATCATAGTATTTAAAAAATGAAAATAATTAGGTGGGATGAAAAATTCAAAGAAATGATTCCTCTCGGGCAGCGAGAGATCTGAGTAGTACTAAGATTAAGAAATATTATGAAAGTTAAGATGAGAAGTCTATCAGAGCAATGCTGCCTTCATTCTTGAAGAGAATGTTATTATTATTCACAATAGTCATATTGTGATTTCAGTTAATCCTTGTGAAGGACATTTGATCCAAATCCTAGCTACACACAATGAAATATTCCAACACAAAGAACATGAGTCAAGGACAATAAGACAATCTTAGGTGAGAGACTCAAGTGTTGTTTTAAATTAAATTATACTTTAAAAAAATGGATTTGCCTCATTTGGGATTCTGAGGAATCTGTCTCCCATCTCAAAGAACAATCAAGACGAGAAGGAGAGGGTTGCCACAAAGAAGAGATGGTCAACTTATTTTCCAAAGCACCTGAGGGCAGGACAAGAACCAATGGATGGAAACTCATCAAGGAGAGAAGCAATCTTGAACTAAGAAGACATTTCCTGACAGTGAAGACAATTAACTAATGGAACAGCTTGCCTTCAGTTGTTGTGGGTGTTTCATCACTAGAGGTTTTTAAGAAGAGACTGCACAGTCCTTTGTCTGAAATGGCATAGGGTCTCCTGCTTGAGCAGGGGGATTGACTAGAAGATCTTCAAGGTCCCTTCCAGCTCTATTTTGATTAAAATTGATTGGATTTATAAACTAGGAGACCATGCTTTGACTTACACAATCAAAACGTACAACAGAAGTTGCTTTGTTGCCAGATTCTAACATTCTCCATTTGATGCTCCACAGCATACAGAATAATAAAATTACAGAGTTGGAAGGGACCTTGGAGGTCTTCTAGCCTAACCCCCTGCTCAAGAAAGGGACCTTATACTATTTCAGACAAATGGCTGTCCAGTCCCTTCTTTACAAGCCTCCAGTGATGGAGCCCCCACAATGTCTGAAGGCAAGACTCTTCTGAATAGGCAAGACTCGCTATTGCTGCAGGAAGTGAGGAATGGTTCATTTGATTGGACAAAGGAAGCTACTCTCCTTTCATGGCTCACTGTATTGTATAGTGGGTGGGTTATAATATAAAGTGGATTAATTGCTCAAACAATTTGAAATGCCATCAATATATAGAATGAAGTTGTCCTCTGATGAAAGATGAGGGCTCTCTTAGTCATGAGTTCTCATGACATGAACACTTCTCCAAGCCTCCCAAAAGTTCTTTCTTTTTTTTTTTTAAAGAGGCAACTGGACTTCCTGTTTTTTCTTTGAAGATGTTTCACTTCTTATCCAAGAAACTTCTTCAGCTCTTGAAGAAACTTCTTGGATGAGAAGTGAAACGTCTTCAAAGAAAAACCAGAAAGTCCAGTTGCCTCTTGAAAAAAAAGCACTTTTGGGACAACCGTGACCTGGATGGCTGAGAATCTCCAAAGACATTCTCCAAGCCTCCTCTCTAATGAAAACATTCTTCCCTGTGGCACCCTTTGAGACAATAGGGTTTTTATCAGAGGTGGTATTCAGCCAGTTCTGACCAGTTCTGGGGTACCGATATCAAAACTTTTGACTGGTTCAGAGAACCGGCAAATATCCACCTCTGACTGGCCCCACCCACCTGCCCCTGCTCTTACCTCTCACCTCTTACCTCTCCTATATTTTGTTGTTTATTAGCTCAGCTGATTTGCATGGCAGAAGAGATTGCCGCACCTCAGCTGAGCTAAAAAACAGCACAGCTCACCATCCAGTGGTAGGATTCAAATAATTTAACAACTGGTTCTCTGCCCTAATGATTTCTTCCAACAACCAGTTCACCAAACTGCTCAGAAAGTTAACAACCGGTTCTCCTGAAGTGATGCGAAGTGGCTGAATTCCACCACTGTCACCATTGTTGATACAGAGGGCAGTGTTTGAGCCCTGAACATGCGCACATGAAGCAAGCTCTCCAAAATGGTAGGAATTTTTTTTTTGAAACCCACCACTGGTTTGTATCCCTTGAAACAAACTACAACTCCCATCCGTCTCCACCCACAAGGGCATACTATATCAGAGCCAGAAAGTCTGCTATTGCTGAAGTTAAGTGATACTTGACTTATATGAGAGAGTTATATACAATTTCATTGCTAGAAATGTACAGTATTCAGATCCAAAGTAACCAAAAGTGGTTGAGATCCAGCACAGGTAGGTACACAAAACACAAGGAACTTTACCCCATGGATTCATGAGCTCAGAGACATTCTGGCTTGAGTTCAGAAGACATTATGGAGGAAGTGACAGGATTCAGTCATGATGCAATTTTTCTTCATTTTTCCCCCAAAGCAAATGTTTGCTAGGTTGCCATCAGCCTTTAAAAAGTTTAGATGATATATGTAGCTCTCTCTCTCTCTCTCTCCCTCCCCCCCCCTCTCTGTGTTTATTCCTTGAAACTTCATAAGCTTTGCCAAATCCCTTGAAACAAAGTGAGCTTTAGAGCAGCCACGAAAACATATTCCTAGAATATGGTCTATTAAAAGTTTAGTTAACGTAGCAATAGCGCTTAGACTTATTCACTGCTTCATAGTGCTTTATAGCCCTCTCTAAGCTGTCAAGAATCAATATCTGGTTTACAGAGTCAGCCTATTGCCCCCCAACAATCTCGGTCCTCATTTTACCAACCTTGGAAAGATGGAAGGCTGAGTCAACCTTGAGCCAGATCAGTAGTCAGTCTATCTGCCTTGAAACAAAAATAAGCTTTACAGGAGCCATGAAAACATGGAACATTGCCAATGAAAAGCCCCTTAGGAAAAATACATTAAATTACTGAGATCTGCTTAAGTTTTTGTATATATTACATGACTTTGGGAAATTAATATTTAAGTAACCTTTGAGAAAATAATTCAAAATCAACTAGGGTCCAATAAATGCAAAGTATTCCTATTTAGACTGAAGTGATTTTTTTAAAAAAAACACACACAGAGAGAGTTGGATTTTTAAACCCATATCTATATTCATTGAGTCCCCAAAATTGAATAAATGATCGAGTCTCATAAAAAAAAATGATTTCCTTCTTTTTTCATTGCAACAGGTTTTCCTATAGTTTTGTTCAAAATAATTCATTCCTGCAGTCTTTTTGGAGAGGGGCGGGAGTTCCATAATTAATTTATTCACATCAGTATAATTCTGAAACAGCTATCAAGTAAAACGTCTTTGCTTCGACTATTTAGTAATTACATATACAGGTTTTTGCAATATTTGATTAAAAGAAACCTAAGACATAGGGATTACCTCTATCTGTCCAGAAGGTGGCATAATTTCTGCACTGATTGAAGCCTGTCAGCCCAACTGAAGAAAACTAACATTTATCTGTTATTTAAATCTTCATTTCCTAGAAGAATCTGGTTACATTCCTGACAACTTTAAAGCTACTCTCTTCTCTCCTCTTAGTAGCAGTAAATCCAACTTGAAGACACATATCTAAATATAACTACATCTACCTATTATATACTCTACGTTAGTGTATATGTGCATATATCTTACATCTAAGTACAGAATTTCATTGTAAAAGTAGCTTTAAGAGGAGCTTTTCCTCTTAAAAACGAAGCAAGAATCCTAAAAGAAACATGAAGATGAGTTGCAGGAATTGGCTACTCTTTGACCTCTCTTTCAAAGCAGCGGTCCTCTCTGTCCAAAATGTGGACTTTGCTGTCTTCAAAAGAGTGGCCTTTGTCTTTTAAATAAAGCAGATAGACTGCTAAATCTGTCCTGATGAGGTTCTTCTCATGTGTTCTCCACACCAATTTGCACCACTCAGGTGACCCTGATGACACAGAAAAACCTCCAGGTGGCCTTAACAACTTGCTAAAAGAATGCAAATGACCAGCGTTCTGCAAAGAGTATAAATCCTTCCATTCCCCACCATCCAGTCAGAGCTGAAGAAGCTTCTTGGATGAGAAGTGAAATGTCTTCAAGAAAAAAAAACCAAAAAGTCCAGCTGCTGATTGGTTAATACACAATGACAGTCAGATGATTTATCAGCAAAGATCATGTAAAGTTAATTTCAGAAATATTTTCTAATGGATCAGCTATTGGCTGATCTTCCCATCTACCTTCCCATCCTTCCAGATGCTATCCACCCCCTTGATGACAAAATGGATTGAGTCTCTCTGATATTTTTTAATATATACAAGTCTTATTTGCCATGATTTTAAGACAAATGTTAATTGAGTCAGGATGGTGTGAGAAGTAAGAATTATTCCTGTAAAAGACAGAGAAATGATAATGCCATATTTAGCCCCTATATAACCTAAGACACTCTAATGAGATATTAAGTAAGACATTGTGTAAGAATGTTCTCTGTATTACAATAACAAGACTATAAACGTTTTGCACATTCTAGTCAGGCAGATAGCTTGCAGGTCAAGTTGTCCTGTTGTCATGTTAAAATTAATAGTGTTGAGAATAGTTGGACTTCCCAAAGGGGTGAAGATTACTGGAAATGAATAAACTGATGGGATTGAATTGCTGGGAAGATGAAAGAAGCCACCCAGAAACCAATCAATGAAGATAAGGGGTAGTAACTGGGGCTGGAGTTTTGAAGCGTATTTAACCATCATTTATTCTTATGGAAGATGTCTTCTGTAGTTCCACTTATATGAGCACAGATGTCCAGCCTTTGCAAATGCTTATAATAAAGAAGCTCCTTATATTGTTCAGAGGTCTCCTGGTAATTTCACAAAGGGTTAAATACCACAGTTGGAAAACTCTACATGAGAGTGTGATGTCTCTATTAAAGCTGTCATGCAATTCTATCTGATTTCTTGGATGCATTCTGAAACTGTAATATCAATTAATGGTTTAAAATAAGATGTATTGCACAAGACTGCAGTCCAAAATAGATTGTCCACGACTGTCAATCAACTTTCAGGTTCTTTCATCTGTTAATCATAGTCGATCAGATGATTTCTTCACTTCCAACAATGAATCCTAGCATGGAATAGGGTTCAAATAAGTAGGAGTTTTAATTAGGAGTCAATTATACCATTGGGCAAATTTCATTGACATCTACCATACATAATAGATATGGGACTACAGTTACCTGTTCAATGAAGGTCTGTTCATGCTTACTCAGGTGCAAATTCTACTGTGATCAAAGTGATTTACTTCTATGTGTAACCTTTACTTAGTGATTTTGCACTACCAGAAATAAATAGAATAATGGTAGCTGGGATAATAGTGGATGTAAATTAACATGCTGAAACATCAGAATTGTGGAATAAAACCAATATAATGAATGCTGGAACTTGAGCGGTAGTTGCTACCGTAGCTTAAGGGCAAGGCACAGACCTTCTGTTTGCTTGTTTATTTATTTATACATATTTCTTTTTGTACATATGCTTATCTAGTTGGCTATTGTAGCTTGTAGGTTCCTGGACTCAGTGGATCTGTGGTCTCATTCTGCAAAGTAATTTTGTGTTGCTGGATTCGTCTCTCAACTAACATATAACCCAGTCAGCGTCTGTATTCAGCCAGTCACAATTAACGTCCCCTTGCAGGTTGGGGACAGATAATCCTGGCCAAGACCTACCTATGTGGTCGCTAAGAGTCAACATGGACATGGTGACACATAATCAATCAATCAATGATAGATTAATTGTGCTGCTTTACTTAATTATTCAATCACTTTAAAGGCTTCTGAAAGTCTGTTTTGTGTAACTCTGAAGTTTGATGAATATCCCACTGGCCTAATTAATTTTGCTCATGGCTATGAGTAGATGGTGTATCATGCTTTACTCATACTGCAGCTATGAAAAAGAGTCCCCGCCCCTAAGAAAGATCAATATCATGCACATATATATCAATTAAAATGTAACCACAATATTCAGAGGTAGTTGGGTAAATTATATGTGCCATCGTCTTAATAATATTCTTAATGTTCATCCATGTTTGTCACATAATTGACTATACGTATCAAAAGTTTCCTCTTTGTCATATTGGGGGATAAAATCTTGGCTAAATAGAGACATTTAGATAGATTATATATATATAATATACAGAATATATATATCTCCACACCACAAGTCAGGCAAACACCTTGGCACAAACAGATCCCCCCCCCCGATACCTCCAGTTCAAACACACCCCAACCAGGCACCCAGATGAAACCCAGCTTCCTAACTAATGATAGCCATCCATTTACCCAAAGCCAAGCTGCACTAAAGGCCTCCAATAAAGTAACACAATGCTGCCAGCCAATCAAGATACAAAAAGAGCCAAAAAACAGACAGAAGATATCAGAAACACCAATCAAGCAGAACACAGCAAACTCCAAGACCAATAAACATAGACCAAGACTCCCAACCAATCAGGAGGAAGAAAAAACCATTCTGGCACAGCAATAGGCTGCCCCAAATTTAAATCTGAAACCACCATAAAAATCTGACTCACAGATGAACACTATACAGAAGCCTGATGATGGCAGATGAGATTCTGCTGAAACGTTGCTACAACTTTAAAAGCACCACTACTATGACGTGGGAAAATACCCGAACTTAGCAAAACAGCTACAGCCCCATGCTGAAACAGCAGCTTCACATATACAAAACTCATACCACTTCTTGGAAATGATCAAAGATCTACATGTGGAGCAAGAAGATCTGCTTGTAAGTTTCGACGTGGTTTCACTATTCACTCAAGTCCCGATAAAAGAGACCCTTGAAATCATCAAAAATAAATACCAACCAGCTAAACACCTCGTGGAACTAACGGAACACTGCTTAACCAACACATATTTCATATACAAAGGACAAAGATACAAACAAATTGAAGGAGCCCCTATGGGATCACCACTGTCACCCGTCATTGCAAACCTGTTCATGGAAGAATTTGAATCCAGAGCCCTGGCCAATGCCATCCACAAACCCAAACTATGGTTAAGATACATTGATGACACATTCGTGATTTGGCCCCTTGGACAAGAAAACCTAAACAATTTCCTAACACACCTAAACAACACACACCCCAAAATCAAGTTCACCATGGAAACAGAAACAAACAAACAACTACCATTCCTAGATGTACTAATCTACAAAAAAACAGATAGCACATTAGGACACACCATATACCAGAAGAAAACACACACTAACTGCTACCTCAATGCCCAATCCCACCACTACCCAGCACAGATAAACTCCGTGGCTAAAACGCTAATTACCAGAACCAAATGCCTGGCAGACAAGACACACATTAAGACTGAACTATGCACCCTGACTAAAGTACTGACAGCCAACGGCTTCCACAGAAGCAAAATCACCAGCTTGATTCACAAAAACACACTGAAACATAATAGAGACCCAGAAGATGAACAGACCTATGGAACAGCTGTCCTGCCCTACATAAGAGGTACTACAGACAAAATAAGTAAGGTCCTACACAGACATCACATCAAGACTGCCTTCAAAACAGACAGAAAAATAACAGCCATGCTTAGAAACCCCAAAGATAAAATTGACCTGGAAAACCAAGGCATATACGAAGTCCCCTGTGCATCATGCCCGGCCACATACATTGGACAGACCAATAGAAGAATAAGCACCCGCCTGGATGAACACAAAAATGCAGTCAAAAAGCTGGAACACACTTCCTCACTTATCCAACACATGGAAGCCACAGGTCATGGCATCAACTTCAATGGCACCAAAACCCTAGCCACTATAGAAAATCCCAGCCACAGAATCATCAGAGAAGCCATAGAGATTGAAAAAAGATCAGAAAGCATGAACAGAAGAGATGATTCCACCAGGCTGTCAATCATTTGTAAGCCTGCACTCACAAACAAAAAAATCTCCACACCACAAGCCAGGCAAACACCTGGGCACAAACAGATCCCCCCTAATACCTCCAGCTCAAACACACCCCAACCAGGCACCCAGATGAAACCCAGCTTCTTAACTAATGATAGCCATCCATTTACCCGAAGCCAAGCTGCACTGAAGGCCTCCAATAAAGTAACACAATGCTGCCAACCAATCAAGATACAAAAAGAGCCAAAAAAAAGACAGAAGATATCAGAAACACCAATCAAGCAGAACACAGCAAACTCCAAGACCAATAAACACAGACCAAGACTCCCAACCAATCAGGAGGAAGAAAAAACCATTCTGGCACAGCAATAGGCTGCCCCAAATTTAAATCTGAAACCACTGTAAAAGTCTGACTCACAGATGAATACTATACAGAAGCCTGATGATGGCAGATGAGATTCTGCTGAAACGTTGCTATAACTTTAAAAGCACAACTATTATTACGTGGGAAAATACCCGAACTAAGCTGAATGTCATATATATATAGAGATAGATAGATAGATAGAGATAGATAGATAGAGAGAGAGAGAGAGAGAGAGAGATACTGTAGATACAGATGATAGATGATAGATGATTGATAGATGACAGATAAACAGACAGAGATAGGCAGACAAAAAGATGCTGTAGATAGAGATGATGATAGATAGATAGAGAGAGAGAGAGGGGGGGAGAGGGGCAGACAAAGAGATACTGTAGATAGAGATGATAGATGATAGATAGATTGAAAAACAGAGATAGACAGACAGACAGAGATAAAGAGATACCGTAGAGAGAGATCATAGAGAGATGATAGAGAGAGAGGCAGAAATAGAGAGATAGAGATAAAGAGATACTAGATAGAGATAAATGATAGAAAGATACGTGACAGGTGTTTGATAGGAGATTGATAGATGATAGATACAGAGAGACACAGACAGACAGACAGACAGACAGACAGATAGAGATAGAGAGATATTGTGGACAGAAATAGAGAGATGATAGAAAGATAGATGATATGATAGACAAACAAACAGACAGACAGACAGATAGACAGAGATGATGGATGACAGATATATTGGACCGTTTTTTTTCCTTTTGTGTAAAGACTGATGCAAAGAATGAATTAAGCAGTTCTGCTTTCCCCCTGCTACCCATCACCTCCTTGCCATCTTCTCCCATTAGTGGACCAATTGTTTCCTGGAGTTTTTTCTTGTTTTTTAGATCCCGAAAGAAACTTTTAAAAATTATTTTTGATATTTATTGCAAGCCTTAGTTCATTCTGAGCCTTAGCTTTCCTGACTTCATCTTTGCAGATTTGGGCTATATGCCAGTATTCTATATGTTGGTGTTAGTTATGTGTTTCTCTTTCCATTTTTATATTTGTCCTTTTTGTCTTTCAATCCATCAGAGAGTTCTTTATGCAACCATGCTGGTTTTTTTCTGGGATTGCTTATTTTACTTTTTCAGTGGTGTTATGCTCGATTTGATATTCTCCTTTTTCAGTTTTCCAAGCTTCTTGGGTGGTTTTCCCCTTTAAGATTTTAATCCAGGGTATCCCTCCCAAGCTTTTTCTAAGTCTGTGGAAATAAGCTCTCTTAAAGTCTAAGACACTAATTTGACTTTGCTCTATTGCTTGTGCCTGCCTTATGTTGAATTCCAACATGACACGCTCAGTCTCCTCCATCAAAAGTTCTCCAAAAGAAATGAGGACCTTCTTTTCACTTTCATGAGCCTTTATTTTGAGGAAGTTATGGAAAAGAAGAGAAAAACAATGAGATAAATTCCTTATTTTATGGAAGCCAATTCACATAAAATTAAAAATAAATGAAAAGAGGAATATAAAGAACCCAATAATTACGCTGCTTCTAAATCACTGAGGGACTATAACGCTTTTCTTCTCTAGTGGCTTACTGCCTGGAAACAGGATATTCACTAAGTACTTCTTACGTTAGTTGAACAAAACACACTTCTTGTTGAAGTGATAGAACCATTGCTTTTGGACAGGAAGGAAGAGATATGTTCCCAAAAGGGATGGAAAGCATTGCAGTTCAAGTTTCAAGTGACACGTCCCCTATATTTGCATCCAATTAGCTGTCTTACTCCTGGTGTTAAGTAAAAGGCAATTTAACATGTACTTCCTGGAACGGGACCATATCTCAAGTATCAATAAACTCTTTGGCTACCACAAAAGTTTTCTTTCAGGATAGAGAGATCGTGAAGTTCCTAATAGTGAGAACAATTAAGCAGTGGAAGGGCTTGCCTTCAGAAGTTGCGGATGCTCCTCAATGGAGGTTTTTAAGAGGAGACTGGACAATCACTGGTCTGAAATGGCACAGGGTCTGCTGCTTGAAAAGGGGGTTGGACTAGAAGACCTCCAAGGTCTCTTTCAGCTCTATTCTGATTGAAATCAATAACAACCGCCAGGTTCTTTCCGAGCCATTTGAGCAAAAGCAAACTGCTCAGAGTTACTAACTAGAAGGGAAAGTAGTAGATTTGAAGAATATGCCGTATCTTTTCTGAAATATATTTAATAGCTCTAGCATTCAAGAAGACTTATATAACGAGAAGACTCTAGCGTTCAAGAAGACTAATATTCTCATATATAATGAGGATGAAAAAAAAAAATTAACCCAGTGGATCAATATTTGCAGATAGATGTCTCAGACATGAAGGCGCAATTATAGAGAAGGAGGCTTAGGAGAAAGTAAAACAGAAAGAGCAAGGCTATCCTCAGCCTGTTACATCACTCCTTTCCTGTTATGATTTATTCATACAATTCATGCATTTTAATTTTAGAAAATCTTTTTTCAAGGGCAGGGTAATAGAACTTTCAGAAATATAAGGGGAAGGTTGAGCTAATCAGTTGTTGGAAGGAAAATCCATCTGGTTCAGTTCCAAGCTGGGAGAAAGGAACTATGGAGACAAAATGGAGGCTGGAGGCTGACTGGAAAGAAAAGTTCCCTTTATTGATGAAGCAGAACCACCAACCACATGTAGTTCTGGGCAGCTGACAAAATGGAGCTGAGAGTGGGTGGATTTTTATACCTTCTTTGGACTTTGTATTTGAGCTTCCTGTTCCTGTGCAAGAACATGTCCTCTAATATTCTATTGGCTGTTGTCAGATTCCTATGGGATCATGTAGGGGTTATGTAAGGGTCATAGCTGGCTCTCTAGGCAAAAGAGGAAATAGCTGGCTCTATAGGCAAAAAAGGAAATCCTAGGTGCTTGTTTGAGCTAATTTTGTCAACTTTTTTTTTTTAATGCTTATCTGGAGTTTCTGTCTGACCCAGTCTTTCTGAATGGATTATCAAATATGCTTTCCTAAAAGCTGGCCTCCTCAATTTCTGCTTAAGGCAGGGAAAATGGGGCTGGTTTCTGTCTCCCTTAAGATTTTTTCCCATTTCTCCTTTAGGGGAAATATTTTATCCTGTTTTTTTTTTTAATATTTCCCAAACTATTTAATTCTTTTTTTTGGGGGGGGGGGTGGGTTTCTCATACAGTGAACAATATTAGATCATAATTAGTTCTGACAGGTTCTGGAGAATCAGTGGCGGAAATTTTGAGTAGTTCTAAGAACCGGCAAATCCCACCTCTGACTGGTCCCGCCCCCATCTATTCTCCGCCTCCTGAGTCCCAGCTGATTGGCTGGGTCTTCTTTTGTTGCCCTGCACAGGAGAACGGAGCTGGAAAGAGGTTAGTGGGTTGGGGAGGGAATGGGGATTTTGCAGTATCCTTCCCCTGCTATGCCCTCCAAGCCACGTCCACAGAACCAGTAGTAAAAATTTTTGAATACCACCACTGATCATAATCTGTAGAGATTCTCAGTCATGGTTGTCCCAAAGGTGCTTTTTTCAGGAGACAACTGGACTTTCTTTTTTTTTTTTTCTTTTGAAGATATTTGGCTTCTCTTCCAAGAAACTTCTTCAGTGCTGACAGAAGAGTGGGGAATGGAAGGATTTATATTCCTTGCAGATAATCTGCATCCTCTTAGAGAGTTGTTGAAGCACTTGGAGGTTTATCTATGTCTTCAGGGTCACCTGGGTAGACTATAGGAATCAGAAACACTACTCAGGTGATCTTTTTTTTTTTTTGAAACAAATTTTATTAATTTTAAAGATAAAACAACACATCATTAACCATTAAATACATAAACACATAAAACCTCTTAATATTGTAAATCCTTACAAGTCAAACAAAACAATATTTTTATACAACATAATTCCAATTTATCCCATCCCCATATGGACACGCAAATATCTTTCATCAAGTTTCTCATTATTTCTCTTTACTCCAATTCAGTTTCATTTCTCTTCCATATTTATCCATTTTATAATCATCATATTCTTTTCTTTCTGACTTGTTTAAATTATTCTCATCTAACATTCCTCCAAGGTTTTATTGATTCTTTTTTCCTTTTTTTTAATAAAAAACAAATTTTGTTAGTTTTATCAAAAGCATAATACACAAACATACAAACACAAAACATAGACAAAACTACAAGATCTTTTCTGAAGGTTGTCTGTTCCCGGGTTAAAAACTCTTTACACAGACACAAATTCAAACATCATATTCAACCTAAGTCTCCTTCTATATCTTATTATCATTTTCTTTTTTATATATGTATATAAAAACCATTTTTATCAGTTTTCTAAAATCAATACACACAAAATCAAGGCATAACAGCTTATAAATTCTTTTCTAAAAAAATAATAATAATGATAGACCAATAAAACATAACATTTCCAGATTATAATATCAATATTTCATATAATATTAACTTCATATCTTATCCCTACTTCTCTTTTCCATCCAAATTATTTATCAATTAAAATTTTATTGCCTTTTATCAATATACAAAATCAAAAAAAAAGCATATATATCCTTCCATTATTACCATTTTCAACAACATTCTTTGTCTGTTCTATTTCCAAACATCCATTCATCTTTTTTCTTTTACTATACTTCTCCTGTAAACCAATTGGAGTTGCATCTATAACACATTACCTAACTTAAAAATACTACATATAAATCTTTCTTGGGATTCTGTTTAAAAAATTCTTAAAATTACATAATAAATTTTTTATTCTAAATATACATACATATAAAAACACACTCTTAAATACCCTCCAGAATCCCTCTTTTAATCTAAATTAAATTCACCCATTGTCTCTAAATAAACTTTTTTTCTTTAAATCTTGCTTCCCCCCATTAAGGCTTCTCCTCCCCCCTTTTCTCTCTTGCTTATTCTTCTCCTTGCCCTTTCTACCCCTTTGCTTTTTCCCTTCGCTTTTCTTGCTCCTTTTCTTTTGTTTTCTAACCTTGCCTCCATCTCTTCGCTCATTTTTCTCTCTTTTGGTTGTTTTTATAATTCTTAAAAACCCCTTTTTCTTATCCTTTTTCTCCTCCTCTCCGGAAGGAACCCATTGTTCATCAAAGATGGCTTCTTCTTCTTCTTCCTTGTCCCAGTCCTTCTGCTGCGTCAACTTTTCTAAGGAACATAACGCCATTTCTAAGAATTGGAACAAAGCGCCCAAAGTATCTTCTTTTTTATATTTTTGATATTCAATCTCTAGTTCATCCACAGAGAATGCCATTATGAAAAGGGAAACTTTTTCCAAAACAACCACAAGTATTTTTAATCCAAGACAATCAAAAGCAATTAAAAAAAGGAAAAAAAGAAAAAAGTTCCAAAAGTTAATACTTTTCTTCCTTCTTCTCTTTCTCTTTCCAAATTAATTTTTGATCAAAGAGGTCCAATTACCATATATCTTCTTTTGGGATCCACAAAGACGTTCTAGACAGTCTCCTCCTTTTTCAGTTTCTGCTCCAATTTTTTTTTTCTCCCTTCCCACTTGCAATAACAATTTTAAATAATCAAAAATCCATACCTCCAGCAGAGATTTTCCAATTTCTTAAATTTTTCAATGTCCAAAAATCCCTTTGTCTCTTAGCTTAGCTTTCAAAGCAATCCACTTTCAGTGTCTAATACATCCAAATATTTCTGCTTTTTCCGTGGGATGAGAGAGTAAAAAAAAATTAAAAAAAAAAAGTTCCCTTTAACAGCTTCTCCGCCGCTTTCGATCTTCTTAGGGATACAATGTATCCTCCAGCAACAAGCAGCTCAATTCCAGGAGATTTAAAAGTTGTTACTTGACCCGGCTCAGACAGAACTTTCACTTTTCACACTTCCTCCAGCACAGTTCTTACCCGGATGCTGGCTTCTTCGTGGCGGCCATTGCTGACCGCCGCTCCACCGCCTTGGGAAAAAGGGGTTTTCCCGGAGAAGGGGGGGGTCTGCGATGCCCCCACCTCCCTAACCGGCTCCCCTCTATCTTCAGCTGTCCCTACAGGGCAGCGATAACCCCCTGACCCATCTGGATCGGGGGTACCTCGGCAGCTAGCCAGCAGGAATCGCGAGCTGTCGCGAATTCCTGCTGCTCCGAAGCCACGCAAACCGGAAGTTCAGAAACACTACTCAGGTGATCTTGAAGACACAGATAAACCTCCAAGTACTTCAGTGGCCCTCCAAAAGGATGCAGATGATCAGCTGCCTGCAAGGAATATAAATCCTTCCATTCCCCACCATCCAGTCAGAGCTGAAGAAGCTTCTTGGATGAGAAGCTAAATGTCTTCAAAAGAAAAGAAAAAAACAAAAAAACAAGAAAGTCCAGTTGCCTCCTGAAAAAGCACCTTTGGGTGTATCACATCATGCAAGATGGATATAAAGTAATATAAGATAAATGCATAAAAATGTATTCTCCCCAATATTTTCAGAGTTCTTTTGTCAATGGAGTAGAGTGGGAGTAGATCTGCAGAGTTCCAGATTTAATGATAGGTTTTATTCTAGGACTTAAAAGGCTGTCACATAAGGTTCTTTTCTATTTCAAGAGGAACCTGTGACTTCTCAGTTACTTTTCAGAGAAAATTCACACTCAGAAAAAAAAAACCCTACAGGAATGCCAACATCCAGCACAAATGGCCTTTTTTACTTAATTATTTATCCTCAGGTAATTGTTATCCCATGTTTATTCTGGGTCAGTTCAAGCTAGACTACATATCTAATGATCCCAGGTTCTATTTCTCCAACAAGGACAATCCTGTGAGGTGGAATGGACTGATAGAGAAAGACTGGCCCAAAGTCACCCAGCAGGCTTTCACGCTCACGGGAGGACTAAAATCCATGGTCTCCCAGCACCCTTAGCCCTTACACGTTGAGGTGAAGTGGCACCTTGGGCAGATGATTCGGAGTATTATAAACTGGGAAGTGATTCAGCCAGATGCTGAATTTACATCTGGTTTGCTGAACTAGTAGCTGACTTCTCCCCTCCCCTTCCAGGAGTCTTCACATGGCCCGTTTTGGATGCAGATAAGTGCAGGATTTGCACGGAGGCTCTGGGAGGGCGAAAAATGGGCCTCCTGGAAGGCCAGAAATGGGCCTGTTTCGAGCTTCTGGAGGGCCTCCAGAACTGAGGGGAGGGCATTTTTGCCCTCCAGAGGCCTGAGGGAAACCTCTGAACTCTGGGGAAGGTGAAAAATGATCCTCCCAGAAGTTCTGTTAGGCCACATCCATCATGACTATGGCCACCCAGCAACTGGTTTGTTGGGATTTTTGAATCCCACCGCGATGATGAAAGAGCAGTAGATGTAAATATCCAAAGTATTTGGGGGCTGAGGTAGCAAAATACCATATGTATTTTACTTTCCTTTGGCATTAAGTGGAAACAACAACCCATAACATTGCTATTTTTCTTTTCCTGGAGAAAGGACTGGACTGGCCGTAAGCAGACTTTGTCAACTAAAAAATCATGTTTTGTCTGATTGAGATAAAAGACCAAGTTACTGGCTCATGATAGTGAATTTTTTCAAGTTCATTCATTCATTCATTCATTCATTCATTCATTCATTCATTCATTCATTCAAATTTGTTTGCCATCCATCTCACCGTGACTATTGTCACCACGTTTTTCCTATGCCTGGTGCAATAATATAATAAGCTTGCAAACAATGTGATGCACCATGTCTAGTCTGATGAAAAGGAGAACTAGGAAGGACATGATATCAGTGTTCCAATATCGCAGGGGCTGCCACAGAGAAGAAGGAGTCAAGCTATTCTCCAAAGCCCCTGAGGGCAGGTCAAGAAGCAACAGGTGGAAATCAATCAAGGAGAGAAGCAACTTAGAGCTAAGGAGAAATTTCCTGAAAGATAGAACAATTAATAGTGGAACAATTTGCCTCCAGAAGTTGTAAATGCTCCAACACTGGAGGTTTTTAAGAAGAGATGGGATAACCATTTGTCTGAAGTGATGTAGGGTTTCCTGCCTAAGCAGAGGGTTGGACTAGAAGACCTCCAAGGTCCCTTCCAATTCTCTTATTCTATTCTATTCTATTCTATTCTATTCTATTCTATTCTATTCTATTCTATTCTATTCTATTCTATTCTATTCTATTCTATTCTACATGTGTGTGTGTATACACACACATTTCACCACTAATTAAACCATCATGCTTGAGATGGTTGTCTCACATTACCATGTAATAGGTCACACTTGACCAAATGTCTTGATTCAAGGTAGTGTGTGTTTCAAGTGTTAAACTACACAGGGAGGGTGAAGTCTAGATGATGTGAGAATTTATTGAGTGAATATAGGCACATTTTTATTTCATGGTCCAAACTCCTGCACAGAATGGATTTTATGGAGAAAAACAAGACAAAGACTGTTAGATACATGTTTCAATCTCCTAAAGAAAGATGGATATGAACCAACCAACCAATCAAATATTTTTTTCAAACTTGCCCCAATGTGACTATTACTGTTTCCAATGTATAAATTATGTTTTCTTAGTTTTTTTTTTTTTTTTAATCTGAGCTGTAGTTTTACTTCTGCTTTTGATGATGGTTGAGTTTTTATGGCTAACAAAAAAAACAGGGTACAGTATTTTAATTAAATAAAATTAAAAATCTGTATCTACTGGAGCAATATAAGTTTTTCAGCAGCCTGGGGACATCCTGAATCTTATATGAATACCAGTGCTTGATGGGAAATATTCCATATGGAAAACAGAAAGCAAGAAATCAATGTTTTGGCTTATATGTTCTGGATTCAAAACATACTTTCAAGCTAATATATTACTCTGTGCTCTGCCTTGATGCATATTCCATATAAGCTCTTATGCGACGGATTTCAAATGGAAGTGAGTCTTTATTTGTGCCGAGTTTATCACTGCTGGGTAATGAAATAGCAAATCATACATCAGCTACCGGTTCCCTCGCTTTTGCATTCTGACATGCACAATCTCTTCTTTTATGCATTGATCCATCCCACAATGAGACAGGTTGAATCAAGTAGCTAAATAAACTACTGACGTTTAACTTGCAATGGGAGGCACTAATTACATTTAATTTCTGGACCTCTTTTGATGAACTGCCCAGGCCTGAGTCAGCAGTGATGGACTTTCACGAGGGGCCCAGAATTCTGCAGCTGCTGTAACTCCATGTTTGCCTGCAAGCAATTCCGCCAGCTGTCTCTGCCTATATTATACCACCGTAATGCGAACAACTGGAAGCGATAATGTTTCTCCCCATTTGCCTAACAATACCAACATGAACAATAATTCAGGAGGCTGAAGATTTGTGCGGTAATTTAATAAACCCCATGCACATTTCTACAATTGAGCACTACATCTGTGCAATGGATCCTAGAAGTGTAATATTCTTTTATAAGGGACCATTAACCAATCTTAAGTTTATAGGTTTCCTTAAATCTTTTTCATCAGCTGTTAAACTACAGTAAAGAGAAAATTGTCTCTTATGAGACATGAGATAGTAAAATACAAAGACTGTGATTAAACGTCAGTCAATTAAGGATGTTCATACAATAAAAATGCTGACTGATGATTAAAATGAGCTCTTTCTGGGAGAATTTTACAGCAATATTAAGAAATGTTTTCAAAAGTTGACAGACTCAGCTTACACCTAATTGTATATCAGGGAGGTTGTGCTTAATTGCTGTATTTGGAACAGGAACTATCCCAATGACAACCTTAAGGAGGAATTCTTTTTTTATATAAACTTCTATGCTAAGAAGCAAAGATTTCCATCTGCTGGATTTTATAAAGTCCTTGACCTCTAGACATAATTGGCAATTTTGAATGACATGCCTAATGATGTTTTGAATTAGTTAGCATTCATTGTATTGGGAGAAAGAAACTAGAAATGGATAATGCAGGTCATACCAGAGATGAATACATTAAACAAACCACAAATTATTTATAGGATGGAGGCGTTGTGGAACTTTTGCAGCCAACTCCAGTAATAGATTTTTTTTTTTTAAAGAAAGGAACAATAAAAGGTGAGATGTGTTCTGGGTGCTATTTAAAATTCTGTGAATGAAGTTGGACAATGGTACCACAAAAATGTTTCCAAATAGATCTTTTTGCTTTTAAAAAAAAGGTATAAAATATAAAATCTGCCTCCAGAAACAATTTTTGGAGGAACATCACTGTGCAGGTAAGATTACAACCTAAATCAAAGAAAACTGAATTATTATCACAAAACCACTTAAGTTGAATCAGGAACATTGATTAAAAAGCCAATTCTTTGACGTTATTCTTTATACAAGATAATTTTGCATTTCTTCATGACATTATGTTTGACAATACTGAATGATTGAATTTCCATTTAAAACTGAGTGGAGGAGATATTGGATTATTAATATTGGATACATTTGGAGCCTGGTCAAAAACTAAATGTCAGATTTAAGCCTTGTTCATCCCATGCAACAGAGTAATAATGACCTAACAACCATATTCATTGGGTGAGAGTATAAAAGTCAAGATATGGATATGGCATTGTGATGATTGCTTTGTCCCTCTTGTATGTAAGTGTGGTACACACAGAAGATACAAAAGGGCTGACATGCATTAAGATGTGCCTCCATGATCTTGTCTTTTTTTTTTCAATCCCCATTCAAATTTCTGAACTAGAATGCTGAGGTCTATTATAGGTTTGCTCTATTGCATTTTTCTTGTTTTCTTCCATATTTATCTATCATGATAGTTCAACAGCTTGAATACATTTAAAGCTCTTCTTTCAATATTTTGCTTTTGTATCTCGCCTTTATTATTTTCACAAATAATTCAACAGAAACAACACTTAGACTTATATACTGCTTTGCAGTGCTTTACAGCCCTCTCTGTGTGGTTTATGATAATGATAGCATATTGTCCCCAACAATTTTACCGATATTGGAAGGATGGAAGGCTGAGTCAACCTTGAGCTGGTCAGGATCGAACTCCTGACAGTGAGCAGAGTCAGCCTGCAATACCGCATTCTATCCAGCATTCTAACTATGGTGACACCACACCTCACATATCCACCACACCTTCCTCCTCTTATTTTCCCCACATCATTGACCCTGTCAGGTGGGTTGAGCTGATAGTGAGTGACTGGGCCAAAGTCACCCAGCTGGCTATTATAGCTAAGACAGGACTAGAACTCACAGTCTCTTGCTTTCTAGCCTTAACCACGTTAAACTGCAAACTGGCCAAACTGGCTCTCAGTATTGATAATATATAGGGAACTATTATACTTTATTGGGAGTGTAACAGTCTCCAGGTGATAGATTTCTTCACAGAGATGCAGTATAACGTTTAAAAACTTTCCTGTACTGTAAAATGTCACAAGTTACAGATCTTTCAAAAATGCGGGAAGTACTGCAGTAAAGAAAAGGGATTCTAATTAGCTGGACACTTGCTGGAGATAAACTCTGTCTAGTATGGTCCTTTTGGGAAATTCTTGATTTGTCTTTCTCCTCCAAAAGGGTGAAGAAAGGCAAAAGAAGATTAGAGCTGAAGAAGCTTCTCAGATAGGAAGCGAAACGTCTTCAAAGGAAAACCAGAAAGTCCAGTTGCCTCTTGAAAAAACAAAAGCACCTTTGGGACAATCATGACCCGGATAACTGAGAATCTCCATAGACAAGAGAAGTTTAGCTGTTTTTTGACTAGCTATTAACCAATTGCCAACATTTAACTGAGAAATCATGTAGTGGAATAACAGGACTATCCAATGCTGGTTTTAAGGGAAATTTAAGATGAGTGTTGCCTTAATATATATCTTACACTTCAAAAATCCAGATGTTAATAAACTACAGCAGTGGTAAGTATCACACCTAGGCAGGAAAAGTAATAAGAAAAGATAGAAGGGAGCTCTAAAATGCTAAAAGCAAAGTTGTGGAAGATAGAATCATAAATATTGTGTTAGGAAGTCTGAAACTCAGAAGGCATTGAATTTGGTAAAGAACAGCAGAAGAATATTCAAAATAAAAGGATCAGTATGCCAGCCATGGAGAGAGTTCTAAATAACCTAAGTTCTAAGTAACAAAGAAAAAGTAAAACTACACAACTTGTATTGTGGCTCATCCTTCTCCAACAAGAAATTGTGTATTTGACTAGGAAATTAAAGAGCAGAAAGAAGGTGCAGAATTGAAGGCTGGTTGCCAGAAACATAGTCAGAAAAGGTCCATAGGATACTAATCAATCTAAATCTTCAAGACCAGATAAATCATATATTAGGCACTGATATTTTCTTGGTCTTTTAATAATCCCTTGCATCTGGGTGGAGTCACCCAGTCAGAGCAACTGAATGCAGCTGAGTGTTTACTGGCCGGATGCCCTTCCTATTGCCAATGCAGAGTTCACAGTTGATATTTACTCACTGTGCATATTAGACACTGATGATCTGAGTAAATCTTTATCTCTGAAGAATTCTGGAGAATGGATGATTTGTGCCAGACAACTGGAGGAGTTCAGCTGTTCTTTCTACTTTCAAAGGAGGAGGAGGAGGAGGAGGAGGAGGAGGAGGAGGAGGAGGAGGAGAAGAAGAAGAAGAAGAAGAAGAAGAAGAAGAAGAAGAAGAAGAAGAAGAAGAAGAAGAAGAAGAAGAAGAAGAAGAAGAAGAAGAAGAAGAAGAAGAAGAAGAAGAAGAGATCATCCTGAGAATCTTAGATCATTCAGTCTGGCATCAAAATTTGAAAAGATTCTAGAGCAGATAATAAACTATTATAAATGTCCTACATTACTTGATTAGGCTGGTATGCATTATGCATTAAATAAGTCAATATTGCATTTTGTAATTACATTATGTTTTTAAGAATCTTGAAAATTGTGCGGTGCTTACCAGAAATCAGCATGGATTTACCCTGAATATATTTTGTGGTCTAATCTTACCTGTTTATCACTTTCATTGCTTTTTTTAGAAGTTTTCTTCGTTCAATTTCCTTCCATTTAAAATGCAACTAAGTCAAACAATGATATAAACGGCATTGTTAAAAAACATAGCGATTAAGATATTGTACTATACGGTACAATATTATCTCTTCCCAAGAAAATGTAATTATTAAGCTAAAAGTATTAAGAACTTAACCTAAATACGTTATTAAGGTATAGGTTCTCCTGCTTGAGCAGGGGGTTGGACTAGAAGACCTCCAAGGTCCCTTCCAACTCTTCTCTTCTCTTCTCTTCTCTTCTCTTCTCTTCTCTTCTCTTCTCTTCTCTTCTACTCTACACTACTCTACTCTACTCTACTCTACTCTACTCTATTCTATTCTAATCAAGTCCTCTTTATGTTGGTGATATATTTTTTAAGAGAAAACATTTCACTAACAGTACAACTTTTCAGCAATTTATTTAATTACTTATTTGAAATTGGCAGGGGCACAAAGTAGATTACAGACAAGATTGGATCATTTGCTCTCACTTCCTTTCATGCCAATGTAAGCTCTGCTCTAGGCAGTGATTGAAATTGCTTTCCTTTAAAGACCAATAATGAATGGACGTGCTTCCATTTGTTATCTATCATGAAGTGTATGGCTGATCCTTTCTCATTCAGGATTCATAAAAGATGCTGACTTAATGATACTTCCAAAGAACGAAGACAATAAAATGGATTCCTTTTTGATTCATATTTTTATAGATTACAAAAATGGATATAGGCCGGAACAAATAAAGAGCAGTATATACATTCTTTGTGATGCACATCACAAAATTTATCAATACTGTCTTTCCTTCATCACTTTTTAACCTGCTCAGTATTGTAAGGTATGATGTGTTTCATGAATGTATTGAGAAAAAAGACAAAGAAAAGACAAAACTCAGATAAAGAGGACCATGAAGCAAGAAAAAAAGGTTATTGGAAGAACTTACAATGATGAAAGTATTCAGAAGAACATACATGAAACCAAAATCCTATCCAACATCCTGCTACTTCATGAACTAATCTATTATATGAGAGAACCAACAAGCCAAACATGAATTGGTGTTCCTCCCACAACTAACTGAGATGCATCACTTAGACTTCAGGACTCCCTAATGCCAATATCGACATCCCAAATAGTAAAAGCACTTAGACTTATATGCTGCTTCATAGTGCATATTGACTGTTTCCTAGTATGATTTGATTGCTGATTGTACCCTATGACTATCGTTAAGTGTTGTACGTTATGATTCTTGATTCTTAATGAATGTATTTTTTCTTTTATGTATACTGAGAGTATTTACATCAAGACAAATTCCTTGTGAGTCCAATCACATTTGGCCAATAAAATATTCTATTCTATTCTATTTTAGTTTACACGATTCCTACATTATTATTGTAGCAACTATTGTAATTTATATGATTCCTACATTATTATTGTAGCAATATGAGCGGTTCTAATATCCCTGGATCACTTACAATGCTAATAACTCTTGATACATTGTGATTGCACTGCAATAATTTGATAAACAAATATCTGGATCTACTTTATCTCCTATAGTGGTTCCTTCCTGCAAATACTTTTCAATCTAGACATGAAGACTTTAGTTAGATCTTCAGTTCTAACTTGACTTCTAGGAAACCCCTGACACATAATATGAGTGGTTCTAATAACCTCGAATCATTTACAATGCTAATAATAATTCATTACTTTAGGGAAAACTATCTTTAATATCAAGAAAGTCCTGAGTTGCCAATAATACACACCATAGCTTTAAAAACAAAGCTGGTTTATTTTATTTCAGTACATGCAACCTTAATCCTACTTTATTCTTCCAATAAAGATATCACTTAAGCCTTACAACATTATTACTGTTAGTATAAGCATTGAGAAGTGGGAAACAGTGTTATTGTATTCCCCCTAGCATGTGTTCTGATAATGGAAACTCTTATTAAATATACATGTAGTCCCAGGTTGCCTATAAATGTGCCTAATCAAAGAGTACCCTACAACTTTGCTTGAAATCAATAGAGAGCAGGCTGGAACAAGAGCCTATGTGCAGAAGTTTCATCCCCATTGAAGAGAAGTGCCAGTTTACTTTTCGAAGCATAAATATCATCTTGCATTTTTCTGCTTTAGTGTATCCCTCTTCTTAATGTAATTATAGAGTCAACATCTTCATTTTTTGAATGGCATTTTGCTTTAAATTAGGCATGTCAGTCTTCATCACACTGCCCCTGCATGCTGATTAACAAATAAGCCCAGTGAAAATAAAAATAATAATGCATGCAATAGCATTAAAGGATCAACAAGCTCAAAACTGATTCCTCTTAGTGGTGCCTTTATTCACATCATGTTTTATTTGCTTGTTTCTTTTTCCTCTTTTGTGTAAACTATTAAGCAATGAAAATAATAATTAAAAAAGAGAGCTCGCTGATCATCTGCGTTTTCAGCTATCAGAATAGTGTCATTAGCTAGCGCAGGTTATTAATATTTCCTTCTCAAGTTTAAAAGCCATGCTCATTTTCTTCCAATCCAGCTGATCTCGGTGTATGGTATATTCCACATATAGGTTGAGAAGATATGGGTGAAGTATATAACCTTGTATACTCATAGAGTGAAATTTTAAATTAATAAGCAGATTTCATAATCGGTAAAAGGACATGAGATCAACTAAATAACATGAGATGGATAACGTATAGAACTTGATATCTCTAAAAATCTGAACCAGTGTGCTGAATGATAAAGATACTGAGCCAATGTGCATTTTGGATAGCTTAAAATTGAAATCAATAGAACTTAAAATCAGCTATAGCCATCTTAGTCTTAAATCTGATTAGTTGGAAGGAAGTAATGGAACTATGTGGACTTCAATGGAACTATATCCACATGGAAGGAAGGAAGCAGTGGGGTACCCCAAGGTTTTGTTTGCACCCAGTATTCTTCAATATCTTCATAAACAATTTAGATAAGGGAAAGAATACCCAAGGCAGTGGTGGGATTCAAATAATTTAACAACCAGTTCTCTGCCCTAGTGATTTCTTCCAACAACCAGTTCACCAAACTTCTAAGAAATCAACAACCGGTTCCCCCAAAGTGGTGAGAACTGGCTGAATCCCACCACTAGACTTGGGTATGTCTAGTCTAGTGAAAAGAAGAACTATAGGCGACATGATAGCAGTATTCCCATCAAATGTTCAGCTGGCAGGAATGGCCAACATCCCATGTGATAGGCTCAAGATCCAGTTATACCTTGACAGAATTGAATACTGGGCCCTATCCAACAAAATGAAATTCAGTGCAGAGAAAAGTAAGGTTGTAGATTTAGGCATAGAAAAAGCAAGTGCACAGGCGCAGATTAGGTGAAAAATGGCTCAATAGCAGTAACTGTGAGAGGGACCTTGGAGTCCTAGTGGACAATCACTTAAATATGAGCCAGCAGTGTGTGGCAACAGTCAAAAAAAGCCAATGCAGAGGGATACAATCAAGATCACATGAAGTACTAATACTGCTTTATAAAGCCTTAGTAAGGCCACATCTGGAATACTGCATCCTGTTTTGGTCACCATCGTATAAAAAAGATGTTGAGTACTTTGGAAGTACTAATACTGCTTTATAAAGCCTTAGTAAGGCCACATCTGGAATACTGCATCCTGTTTTGGTCACCATAGTATAAAAAAGATGTTGAGACTTTGGAAAGAGTATAGAAAAGCAACAAAGGGGTCTGGAGGTTAAAACATACAAAGAATAGTTGCTGGACTTGGGTACATCTAGTCTAGTGAAGAGAAGGACTACAGGTAACATGAAAGCAGTGTTCCAATATTGAGTGGCTGCCACAAGAAAGAGGGTGGGGGGTGTCAAGCTATTTTCCAAAGCACCAAAAGGCAAAGCAAGAGACAATGGATGGAAACTAATCAAGGAGAGAAGCAAACTGGAATGAAGGAGAAATTTCCTAACAGTGAGAACAATTAACCAATGGAACAGCTCACCTTCAGAAATTGTGGGTGTTCCATCACTGGAGGCTTTTAAGAAGAGACTGGACAGCCACTTGTCTGAAATGGTAGAGTCTATTGCTTGGGCTAGACAAGAAGGTCTCCAAAGTCTTGGTTGGTTGGTTGGTTTTCTTTGCCATTGATAGGAACTTTGCTATGGCACAACAGCAGTGGAATGGTCTCCACAAACAGGCTGAAAGGATTACACATCATCTCTTACTTTTCCATTTTGCCATATTGTCAGTGACAGTGATTGCCAGTGTTTTAAAATTTTATTGATGCTCCAATTTATCAGGAATGCATATCATTGAGCTTCATTCCATGAATGAAGACAAGAATTAAATAAGAAATGTATGCCTGACTTTTCCTGCTTTCTGTCTCCAAAAATATACTAAATGTTTCTGGGAAACTCACAAACACAATATGGTTATTTGGCTTTCTGTGCTTGCATGCAAGTAATTCGAAAGCTAGTTCAAACCAGAGTTTGTACCTATCCAATATTGTGATGATGACGTTATCCATTCAGTCATGACCGACTCATGGTGATTCAACAGACCAGGTCTCTCCACATCTTCCAGTCTTGCACTACTTCTTTGAGTTGTTCTATGATCTGGCTGAGGTCAGCTTTGATGGTGTTCTTTGATGGCCTGGTTTCTTTTTACTGCAAACTCCTCCAAACAGAATTGCTTTCTCCACTGAATTTCCACACCTGACATGGCCAAATTCAATGAGATGCAGTTTTGTGATTTTGCCTTCCAGTGACATGTCTGATGATATGCACTTTAGTACTTGCTTGTTGGTCACATTTGCTGTCCAAGGAATATGCGGGAGCCTTGTTCAACAGCACAGCTCAAAGAAGTCAATTTTCATATTTTGCTCTTTTTAAGAACCAATATTATTTATTATTATTTATTTTATGAGATGTGGTGGTGCAGTGGTTAGATTGCAGTACTTCAGGCTACTTCTGCTGGCTGCTGGCTGCCAACAGTTCAACACTTCGATTCTTGCTGGCTCAAGGTTGACTCAGCCTTCCAGCCTTCTGAGGTCAGTGAAATAAAGACCCATGTTGCTGGGGACAATATGATCTCTGTAGACCACTTAGAGAAGGCTGTAGAGCACTGTGAAGTGGTATGTAAGTCTGCTATTATTATTTTCAATTCTTTTAAGAAGAGAGTACAGAATGCTACTCTGCAAAATAGATAATTAAGAGAATAGGGCCACATTGTAAGAAATAGTTCTATCTTTTTTTTAATGGACTAGAGCAGTCCATTGACTGTACTTCATACCATAATATGGAATATTTTAAAGTCAGAATGCCTCAATCTTATTTTGAGAAACTTTTACAATGAATTTGGAGAAATTTATATGGTTAATCTGCAGTAAGAATGATAGGGCCAGGAGAGATGATCCTGGAATCAATACTATGGGTCAAAACATGAACAATTTGAGATATGTAGATGACATTACTTTGTTAGCCTAAAGAAGAAAAGACTTAAAAGTGCTTTTATGAAAATGGAAAATACAAATTATGAATATTCTTTAAAAAAGAAAAGAAAAAAAGAACAGACTTGTAGGAAGTCAGACTGATTTTAAAGTCAACATAACCAGAAAGAAATGAGTTGCTAGAGTGGCAACTTTTTGATTGATTTTTCTTGTGGCTTTCAATCAGCTTTGACTCCTGGGGACTACATGGACAAGCCTATAAAGCAGTGGTCGCCAATCGGTAGGCCAGGGACCACTGGTGGTCCATGAGAAAATTTTGGTGTTCCACAGAGAAATGTCCCCTCAAAGCAATTCATCCAGGTTGCATGGGAACACAAGGCTGCACCGCCCACATGACCCACCCACCTGCTGGCCCCCACCCTTCAGCCAAGCGCAAACCTTACCTTGAGTAGAGCCACATGAGCTGGAACTGGAAGAGAAGAGCAACAGCAGGGGAGGGAAATCTGCCCCAGAGTGGCTTACTGACATTGATGGGAAAGTAGTCCCATATTCCAGAGCTGCAGTAATCACAGAACAGGCCCTTTGGTCATCCCACAGCAGCTCCTCCAGTCCATGGCAGGTTGGTGCACCCGAGTGGAGGAGCAGCTGCTCCGGGATGACCAAAGGGCCAGTCCTGTGACTACTGCAGCTCTGGAATATGGGACTGACTTTCCCACCAACATCAGCAAGCTGCCATCAGTCAAAATTCATATTAGTGGTCTGCAGGATTTAAAATTATGAGTTTTCTGGTCCCTGAGGTTCAAAAGGTTGGCAACCCCTGCTGTAAATTTTTGGAGATGATGTTGCTATTATCTTCTTGTTTGGACTGAGATAGAAGAATGATTGCCCTAAGGTCACCTACTTGGCTTTGTGCTTAAGAGAAAATTAAACTTACAACTTCTTGGTTTCTAGCCTGGTGCCTTCAACCACCATATCACAACGATTGTCATTGGTTAAATTAAGTTTGACTTTTTTTTTTAAAAAAAAGCCACAAGTTTCATGTGTTTATCCATGTATAGTGGACTAGATGATCTCCAAGGTCTCTTCCAATTCTGTTATTCTATGTTCTATCATCCTTTGATTAGTAGCTTGTTTATTTCAAATAATGAAAGGAGTACCCTCGAATATTTCATGATTCAAAAAGAACCATTTGCGGTAGCAAAGTCAGGTTATTAAATAAAATATTGTAGCACTTTAAATACAATGCTTTAACAAGAGAAAAATTAAATGTCTTCTAGATAAGAAATAGGGATTCTAGTATAAAGTAACTGGCTGAAATCCATCTCTAATCTAGAAATGTTGTTTCAGGGGTGATAGATTGCATTGCTACAAAACACACATGGTTGGATGCCTTTGACTGTAGTCTGCCTCTGTTGGGAAGAATGTGTCTACTGACTTACAAGAGAATTGCAAGTGTCAAAATGCAATCTCATATTTTCATAATAATAGCAAGCAGTCAGTGCTGTAAATTATTTATGGAGATTTTTCAGCACAAACAGCTTAGTATACACATCTGCTTCAGCTTGGCTGCCCTGGGTTTAGATCGCTCAGACAGTCAAGTCCTGGGAGATCTGCTCTCATCACTCTGAACAAGGAAGGAAGGAAGGAAGGAAGGAAGGAAGGAAGGAAGGAAGGAAGAAGAGAGGGAAGGAAGGAAAAGGAAGGAAGGAAAAAGTAAGGAAGAAGGGAAGGAAGGGAGGAAAAAAGGAAGGAAGAAGGGAAGGAAGAAAAAGGAAGGAAAAGGAAAAGAAAGAAAAAAGAAAGGAGGGAGGGAGGGAAGTAAAAAAGAAAGAAAGAACAAAAGGAAGGAAGGAAAAAGGAAGGAAGAAGGGAAGAAAGAAAAAAGAAGGGAAGGAAAAGAAATAAAGAAAGAAGGAAGGAAGGAAGAAAAAAGGAAGGAAGAAGGGGAGGCAGGAAGGAAAAGGGAGGAAAGAACGAAGGAAGAGAGAAAGAAAGAAAAGTAAAAGGAAAGAAAGAAAGGTAGAAGGAAGGAACAAAAAAGAAAGGAAGGAAGAAAGGAAGAAAGAAGGGAAGGAAGGAAGTAAAAAAGAAAGAAAGCCCAAACTTCAGTCTTTGAGTCTGTTCAGTGACTCAAAGCAGCAGAGTCATTCACTACGTTGCACCTCAAGGTTCAGCAAGTAAACATTACTCAAACTCATCCTTTTCACATCTATCCTGGCCCCAGCAATGTAAATTAATATCAGACATGAAGGCAGATCGATCCGAGAAGCAGAGACTTGGTGATGCTGTGCTATCTTTGTCCCCAAAACATAGAAGACGATGAGTGGCAAAGGCCACTGCTGATCTCAACACAAGCTGACATTTCACTAATGCCCTGGGTTTGATGCAAGGAGAGAGAGAATAAGAGGCAGCTACACCAGGCAAGCTTTTCCGTGCAATCACAATAGAAAATTAATAAAAACTTTTTCAAAAAAAAAAAAAACAATAGGATGATCTTCTTGCTATGCATCCAAACAGCTTTCTTGATATAGAAATGATCAACAATGATTTGCCTTTGCTGATCACTTTGATTGCTCTAATTTCACAATGCTACTGTGTTAGTGGAAATCTAATTATTATTCTATTTAATCCAGCTCTGATAACTTGGTACCCCCCCCCCCCTTTATGGTTGGGGTGAAGCTTCTCGACAGGCAAGCTTGGAATCCTGAAAGTTGTGCACATCGGGTTTCACACCCACAATTATTTTAGCATTTCTTAGCACTTAGCACTGGGACTATGGGGTGTGCTTTTCTCTCTTCAGCCACAACCTCCATCAGAATGACAAAACAACAGAGTTGGAAGGGACCTTGGAGGTCTTCTAGTCCAACCCCCTTGTCAAGTGACTGTCTCTAGTCTCTTCTTAAAAGCCTCCAGTGATGGAGCACCCACAACTTCTGGAGGGCAAGTTGTTCCACTGGTTAATTGTTATCACTTCAGGAAATTTCTTCTTAGTTCTAGGTTGCTTCTAACAAAAAGATATTAGAAGTGGAATATGAAAACATGTGTTGTAGGAGATTTTAATGCAATTGTAGATGCAAAACTAGATTATAGAAGTTGCAAGACTGGAAAAAAAAAGCAAAAGAGATACTCCCATTGGTTACTTCTCTCCTTGATAATTTTCCATCCATTGTTTCTTGTCCTGCCTTCAGGTGCTTTGAAGAATAGCTTGACTCCCTCTTCTTCAAAGGTGCTTTGTCAAGGGGCAACTGGACTTTCTGTTTTTTCTTTTAAGACGTTTTACTTCTCATCCAAGAAGCTTCTTCAGAGCTGAAGAAGCTTCTTGGGTGAGAAGTGAAATGTCTTCGAAGAAAACCAGAAATCCAATTGTCTCTTGAAAAAGCACCTTTGGGACAGAACAGATAAAGCATTTTCTAGGCTAGAGAGAATTGTCAAATCAACACAGATGATGGCTAACCTTTTTGGGCTCCTGTGCCAAAAATTGTGAGTGCACTTGCATGCTCGTGCTTGTGTGCCAGCACCCAGAAGGCAATGCATATGCCCCCATGCCCCCTACATATGCACGTGCCACCCCCACACCCCTACCCCCACCCCCCTCTTATCTGCACTGTGCCTCCCACCTGATTTTTTTTGCCAGTTTGAAGCCTTTTTCAGCCTCCTAGAGGCTTGAGGAAGGCTTCTGCAGGCTTTGTGGTCCAAAAAATAGCCCCATTTCATCACTTCCAGTATTTTCAGAAAAACAGGAAGTGATGAAATGGGGCTAGTTTTTGCCCCACAAAGTCTGCAGAAGCCTTCCCCAAGCCTTTGAAAAGCTGAAAAAGGCCTAAAACCAGCTGAAAATCAGCTGGGAGGTATGCACATGCGCAGTGAGGTAAATTTGCCTGCAGCTCGCATGCCAGCACAAATGGCTCTGCGTGCCACCTGTGGCACGCATGCCATAGGTTCACCATCATGGGGGTAGATCAATGAAATAAACTCAAAGACTTGCAAGATGGAAAGAAAAGTCCTAGAACCTAACCATGAAGTACACACTCATACTCTTTTCCCCCTTTTGTGTAGGTTCTATGTATCAGTGCTTTCCTTCTTGCCTGCAATACATAAATTGATATACTGTAATGAGTTAGCTTCCATGAACTTCCAGGTAGGGAAGTGGACTGCTGAATAGGACTTGGTGTCTGGGGAACTGAGATTTACAGCTATATATGTTTAAGCCAGACATAGTTCTGACTTAGACCTTTGCTGCCACCTAGCTATTGGCTATCACAACTTAGGCATTAATTTGTGATTCTAAAATACATACACATAAGTAACTTTAAAAAGTAGAAAGCAGAAAAATTCTAGGGCTCCCTATGAAAGGATCCTTTAATGTAGACATAAAAGAAAAATATTTGCAAGCGTTATAGTAAACACATTAACTTAGTGCAAGAAACAATGGATGGAAAATAATCCAGGAGAGAAGCAACCTAGAACTAAGGAGAAATTTCCTGACAATTAGAACAATTAATCAGTGGAACAACTTGCCTCCAGAAGTTGTGAATGCTCCAACTCTGGAGATTTTTAAGAACAGATTGGGTAACTATTTGTCTGAAGTGGTATAGGACAGGGTTTCCTGCTGAGCAGGGGGTTGGACTAGAAGACCTCCAAGGTCCCTTCCAACTCTGTTATTCTATTCTATATTTTGGATAGAGAGGACCATTGGTTTGAAAGAGGGGTTAAAAGAATCCATCTATCCGTCTCAAGAGAGGGGACACCATCTATCTCTAGTTTACAATGCAACACTTGCACAGTTCCAAGAAGTTTCCATAACCAATTGCACCCTGATTCATGCCAAGAACAAATTTCTGCTACGGAGACAGTCAGCATGTAAATCAACACCAAAGATAGGTTTAAAACCCAACCAAAGATATCGTTTCATTGATAGAACTGCTCATTGACCCTGCATGAGAGTGAACTAATCAATTAATGCTCTTGTGTAAACAGATCTGTCACTCTAGTAGCTGTGAAATGTGATATTTCTTTCTGTTTGCCTCCCAAAGTACTCCATGGAAATTAATGTGATTTTTTTTACTATGGCAGCAGACCTACCAAAAATAGTCTGCACCACCACCGTTTCCGTCACTAAAATTCCAGTTTTAATCTTCCCAATGAAATGTGCATCAGTCCGCTATCTAGATTTCCAGATATTGGGGTCCAGGCAACAGTATATTGTTTGTGACCTAGTCTCTGGATCTAGCTTGCTTCGAACAGCATGAGAACAAATATGGCAGAATAGTTTAAATGTGATTGCTGTTATTTTTTTATTTTTTTACTGTTCTGGAATCTTTCATGGGGATGACTACAGCTAAGGGAAGAGGAAGGAAGTGAAAGGAAAGGAAAGGAAGGGAAACCTAGATATTTGACATAGAGACTGAATTGGGATCAAATTCCTTTCCCTTCATTTCTATCAGCTGTCTTCAAGAAAAAACAAAGCCCAGTTGCCTTTTGAAAAAGCACATTTAGGGCAACCATGATCTATGAGTAGTAGAGTAGAGTAGAGTAATAGTATAGGTATAGTAAATAGTGTAAATGTTAACTGATATAGCAATTTTCCCCTCTATATCATGATTTTGATTTCTCTGCATCTTACTTCTTTTTCTGTGCAAGGAGTAACATTGCTGTCCCCATACTCATGTATCTTCCAATAACAAACATTAAAAAGTTTCTCAGGATATTACAGAATATCATACTGAAAAAACAATATACTGAAAAACTAGATGTGATGACCCCCTCTTCTTCTTCTCTCAAAATAACCCAAAACCCAAAACATTCATTAAAGTCCGGTAATGCCTTCAACTTAAACTTCACTGTTTTATTAGGCACAGTTTAAAGTCACAAAAGTAAATAATGAGGCAAAAAAGAAACCAAAACAAACTGCATTGACAGGAGTTCTGAAGCAAGCCAAGATAATTAATCATACATTCCAGGAAGATATGGGGAGAGTCCATGGGAAGAATGCCAGCAAAGATAAAACTCTTTCAAAGTAAACACTAAATTGACTCCAGCAATTCTGACTGCGCAGTTACATACTTATGTACATAGCTCCCAGCTGCAAGCCATGAGAAGAATCATGGTAATCTCCTCCTGAGTAGACCTCACTTTTCCCTGATCCTCTCCTCCCTGTGTGACCTAGGATGGATAGGGGATGGGCCTGGATCCTCCTCTGATTGCTCAGCTGGCCTCTGCCCTTCCCCAGCCTCCTCCACCACCTCTGGAGCCACACTCCCACTCCCTGTTGGCTGTTCCTCCTCTTCCTCAGAGTCAGTCTCCACCATGGGCATGACACTAGATGTAAATCAGTTGTAAACCAAAGCAATATACTATGCTGAGCTACCAATATAGAATTTGCAGAGGACTGGTTCCCATGATTTTGTTGGCACAACAGATTACTGGATAATTATGAACTATTATGAACTAAGACAGGTTCAAGTTTAACTTTAGCATAGCAGCACTAATTTAGAAAGCATGTTGTTCTATTTTGTCATTTCCTTATCACATTTTTAAACCTACTGAGTGCAATTTTCACGCAACTTTTGAAATTACAGAGAGGAATAAGATATAACAACAATGTCTTTTATTTGCTTTACTCAAAGGCAGATAGGAGAAAAGAAAAGATAAACATAGGGATAAATACTATCAATATTATTTTTTTAAAATACTGTAAGTTTGTAAGTTTGACAAACTCTTAATTCTGTTCTATTTTGAGTTAGAATTATGGGAATGTATTAACAACCTTGCTGCTGCTACCTTATATCTCAAAATAACAATAAATCTCAGAATAGCTCTTCTTTGCTTGTGACTTTCAGTATAGAAGGATCTTTGTTAGTATCCTTTCCCAAAATATTTTGACTCCACCCAGGTTTGTACTTCTTTTTTTAGTAGACAGTCGATCTTCCAAGGACACCAAACAAGTTGTGTTCTTGGTTAAATTTTAACAGACTTTGGAATTTATATAAAGGGAAAGCACCAACCAAGAGTTTCCCTGAAGTGTTTGAAACTTCTTCCCCATCTCAACACGGAGCTATTTTTGTGAGATGGGAAATGCTATTTGTGCATGAACATCAAAAAAAGAAATATGAGGGTGGGGAGAGGAGTAGAACATCTGTGACAATGGTCAACAAAACCATAGACTGCAAAAGGAATTATGTAGTAAGTTCTGGACTGAAATAAAGACCAGCTGTCCAATGATCAGGAAGCAATGCTTTGGACACTTGATATAAATGGGTAGATGGAGAAGGAAAAATGCTTATGAAAGATGATATGATAGGTAGGTAGGTAGATGATAGATAGATAGATGATAGATAGATAGATAGATAGATAGATAGATAGATAGATAGGCAGATGATAGAAGTGATAGAGATGATGGAGATGATAGATCGATAGATCGATAGATGATAGATAGAAAGAAAGAAAGAAAAAAAGAAAGAAAGAAAGAAAGAAAGAAAGAAAGAAAGAAAGAAAGATAGATAGATAGAGGATAGATAGACAGATGAAAGATAAATAGATAGATGATAGTTAGATAGATGATAGATTATACACACACACACACACACACATATGATAGATAGATAGATAGATAGATAGATAGATAGATAGATAGATAGATAGATAGATAGATAGATAGATAGGCAGGCAGATGATAGAAATGATAGAGATGATGGAGATGATCGATGAATAGATGATAGATGGAGATATAGATAGATATAATAGATAAATAGATGAGGGATAGATTATAGATAGAACAATAGATAGATAGATGATAGGTAGATAGATAGACAGAGATAATAGTTAAATAAATAGATGGAGAGAGAGAGAGAGAGACTGTAGATTATAAATAGAGTTAATCAAACCCACAAAACGAAACAAAGTCACAGAACAACTAAGAAATCAGTACAATATGCCTAGATTTGAGGCAGGTTTTTGCATAGCTTTTCACAAAAAGTTCAGTCTGGTTTTCCTTCTGCCATCTTGAAACATACCTAATTATTGCACAATGAAAAGAAAACAATATATAATGCTACATTAGCTTAATGGCTGCCAATATATCACATGACCTTTAATGATCATGTTGCCCTTTTCCCTTTTATAGATTGTGCCCGAGGCATCTGTCCCATCAAATACATTATCCTCAGGCACATCCATAGTTGTTTTACTGCACCCTTGCTCATTGCTTCTTTTTATGTTTACGTTTAAGATCTCTGCATACATTCAGCCTCTGATCCAGACATTCATCCTTGGGTACCATGGACAGCTCACTGTTTACTCCTTGCCTGCTTAATTGGTATAGTGTAGTGCATTGTTGTTCTATGCTGGAATCTTTCATGCTCATTGCTGCCATCTTTCACTAGAAGCTTAATAAAGAGGGCTGGATTGTTGGCTTCGAATGCCACAAAAGTCAAAATCCACTGACATTTGTTTTCAAGTCATGTGCTCTTCTGCACTCATTACGGCCACCAATGATGACTGCAATGATGCAAGAAGGAAATGATCAGGGTCCCTCTTCATCTAAAGGGCAGGCAGGAAAAGGAGAAATCACAAAAAGAATAATAGCTGAAAGGCAAATCGATAGGGGGGTGAAAGGTCAACAAGCTGCCTGCTGTTAGTCTGTCAAAAAGTATTTAAGAGGTTCATTTGATATCACTTGGTATATTTCAGGAGGAGGAGGGAGCGAGGGAGGGAGGGAGGGAAATGACGAAAGCTCCAGATAGATATAGTAATATGACCTTTTTGGTTTAAGGATTGCAAAATGAGAGAACGTACACCAATCTAAAGATGGAATCTCAGCCGAAGGCTTAGCTGTCCCCGGAGGCACAAAGATTATTGCGATACAGTGGCAACCTTTCAGCCTAGATAAATTAGCTACTTTCCCGAGAGCTCATTGAGTTGTGTGGGCTACATTAATTTATCAAATTTTAATTACTGCTTAAATTATACTAATTCAAACATGAGGTGGTAGTTGGACAATAACGTGAGGCTCTTTTGGGCTCTTTTGTAAAGTCCTCTTTTCTCTTTTTGTGCCATTCTAATTCATTTCAGGGGAAATGATGCTGGCTTAATACAAAATCTAGAAGAAATCTTTCCCACACTTTAGACTTCCTTTTTTTTTAATGAAAATTGGGCTACCCTTAACTTTTGGCTCAAAAGCCAGAGTCCATGACCTGTCTGTGTGTCTGTCTGTGTGTCTGTCTCTCTCTCTCTCTCTGTGTCTCTCTCTGTGTCTCTCTCTCTGTCTCTCTCTGTGTCTCTGTCTCTCGCTCTGTTTCTGTCTCTCTCTCTACCTCTCTCTCTCTCTGTCTCTGTCTCTGTCTCTCTCTGTCTCTGTCTCTCTGTCTCTCTCTCTGTCTCTCTTTCTCTCTGTCCCTCTCTCTCTCTCTCTCTCTCTCTGTCTCTCTGACTCTCTGTCTCTGTCTCTTTCTCTGTCTCTCTCTCTCTCTCTCTCTCTCTCTCTCTCTCACACACACACACATGCACACACAGACACAGAGAGAGAGAGCTCTTTCTTGCTCCCCCAATTACGGGATGGACAGGACAAAAATGTGGATGGGTAAGGCCAGTAGCAAAACATAACTTGAGTTAATTCAGTTGTAATTAACATGCGTTAATGTAATGCAATCAATATCATTAAATCCAAGCATTTAATCACTTTCCTCTGCTGTCACACTGTAAAGCACATTTCGACAGGGACCTTTGGAGAGATTCTGGGGAGACTCCAAAAGTTTTGTGCCTTCCTTGACAGAAGAAAAGAGCCCATTAAAGTCCATTTTCCCCCAACTGAACTGATAACCATTCTGGTTCTTTCAGGCACACACAGTATAAGCCAGTGTTGGTGAACTTTTTCTGGCTCCTGAGGCAAAAATTGAGCGCGTGCTCTCACACATGTGCTTGAATGCCAGCACCCAGAAGACAGTGCATGTGGGCCCCCCATGGCCTTTGCGCATGTGTGTGCATGCTGAATTCTCTGTGCAGGTGTGTGTGTTTCCCACACACACCCTCTCCCTGCACATGGGTGCTAGATACCTGACAATCAGCTGTCCAGTGAGTGACATGTGTTCATGTGCAGTGGGACTCTTCTGGGCAACCTCTCATATGCTGGCAGAAATGGCTCTGCATGCCACTTCTGGTATGCATGTGATAGGATTGCCATCACGGGTATAAGCTATCTAACCATTTCATTTTTGGATTCACTTTGAAATTATTCCATTTCCTTTGCTCCCCCCACTTCCTGCTTCCTATCCCACCGACATTTTCCTGAGGGTAGAAATCAAATCAGATGTTTCATAAAATGATAGCTAATTTATCTCCCAAGTTTGACAGTTGTTTGAGGCAGGCAAATCAGGAAACAAACACCACAAGAAATATTAGAATCCTATACGTTATTGCTATAAAGATAAAGGTTTCCCTGTCCACTGAACCTGACCCTAAGGCATGGTGCCTATCTCCATTTCTTGGCTGAGAGAGCCAATATGGTCCGAAGACAATTTCACATGGTCATGTGGCAACATGGCTATACATCAAAGGCACTGTTACCTTCTCACTGAAGTGGTACCTATTTATCTACTCACGTTTGCATGCTTTTGAACTGCTAAGTAAGCAAGAGCTGAGGCAAAGAGCAGGAGCTAATCCCATTGAACGTGAAATTTTCAGGGGAAAGACATTTATCCTTTCTTGGATAAAAAGCAAAACATCTTCAAAGGAAAAAACAAGAAAGTCATGGGGCAAAAAGCTCCTTTGGGACAATCCTGACCTGGATGACTGAGAATCTCTGCAGACTTTCATTTAACAATTGTCTCACTTAGCAACAGGTATACATTCTAGTGACCTGCATATTCCTTTTTCATCTAGCCCATTTAAATCAAATCCATTGATCTCCACACAGCAGGCCAATGACCACTTACAGAGTCTAGCAAAGGAACCTTCCCACACATTGACATCTGTCAGGAACAAGTATAGAATGACACCCACCGTTTCGGTTAATCTCTAGTGGCAATCATCTAATTGCATGGAAAAATTAACCTTTTCCATGGCAGTTGCGTGGAGCAATTGGCCCCTCACCTACATATTACTGTGTCTCCTTTGGGGAGCTCTGGCTTCAAAAGCCTTGGATTTAGTGCTTAGTGGACGCTTCAAGTTATTGAATGAAAGATCCATCACTACAAAAACAATCTACCCATCCTTAAAACTGCTGGTTTCCAAGTCCGTCATTTGTCTATTGTACCAGTTACAAAGCAAGCTGCTATGTACTGGGGAAAAAAAAAATCTATGTTGATTTCTTTAAAACCAAGATTCATTACTCTGACCTCAAAGTTCCTTATTATTTTTTTTTTAAAAAGAAAAGCCTTTTCTAAAACTTTTGTTTTTTTTATCAAGTATATTCTGCAAGCATGGAATATACAGCAATGGAGGAATAAGACATGGATTTTTGTTTTCAAAGAAGCAATTGATTATGGTTTTAGATTGCTTTTTCGGGGGAAAGACATTTATCCTTAATATAAATTTTATTCCAGTAATACAAATGGCATGTATTATCCCTTCCCATCTCCGTTACATTCTCAAAACAGCTGTTATGACTAGTCCAAAGTCACTTGGTAAGTATGGGAGTTGTATCAAGATCTAACTGAATCTTCAATCATAAACTCCCCCAAAAGTGATTTGATGAATTTGTTTGGATTCCAAGAATGGAATCCAGACAAGTAAGGTGCCTTATTTATTTATTTATTTATTTATTTATTTATTTATTTATTTATTATAACAAATTTTATTAATTTTGCAAAAACAATACACAAATAATCCAGGCATAACAACTTGAAAAATCTTTTCTAAAAAAAAATAATTAAAGAAGAGAGCCAATAGAACATACAAAATAATTCCAAATTGTAATATCAATATTTACATGATCTATTTAACTTCATATCTTATCCAGACTTCTCCTTTTCATTCTAGTTATCCAAATTAAGTGCCTTATTTATTTAGGTATTGCAAAAACATAATCTCTTCAGCTGTTGTAGCCAAGCCTGTAAGTCTCTAAGATCTGCTTTTCTATTCACTGCATGCAGAGGCACTGGGAGAACAATTAAGGCAATGTGATTGAAACACTGTACATAGAACTTTATTGTGGTTGTTGTTGTTGTTGTTGTTTTAATTGTAGTTGTAGTTGTGGTTGTGATTCCACCCAAAGAGACAGAAACAGACACAAACACAAACACAGCTCCAGGCATAGACACAGATAGGCAGAATTCAAATTCAAGGGCCCAATTTCACAAGCAGAACAGTGATGTAATTAAGTTGTGCAAACACAGCAAAGAGTCTAACAACACCTTGAAGACTGACATGCTTATACCAATCTGTTTTCAACGGTTATAATCCACTTAGTTAGCTCGCACTTCATGGCAGCTTCTACTACAATACATTTATTCATTTTTAAGATACCCTTTGCCACGGAGACACTTGCTTGATTATATATTGTCTCAGCTTCCAGAACTATTTTAATGCTCCATTTGCTGCCCTAAATAAGACCCTTCAGGGAAGACCAGCTGTCCCATCGGGGAGAGGATGCCCATTACAATCACATGAACCAAAGGCAATGTTCTATCAATGTAGTTTTACAATAAATTAGAAATAACTTATCTGGTCATGTTTTTTTATTTTGGACCACCAGGTAAGGCTGATATTAATCTTACAGGTTTGAAAATATAGTTCAACCACTGTCTTTTTTAGAGTTTGAGAAACTAGAGGGTAGCATCTCTTGTTCATGGGAAATCAATGGGTGATCTTCTTTAGTGCTAAGCCTCTGCAATGAGGTTTGAAAGAAAACCAAAGAGGTTTAGCAAGCATTTTTTCTCCTCCTCCTCCTCCTCCTCCTCCTCCTCCTCCTCCTCCTCCTCCTCCTCCTCCTCCTCCTCCTCCTCCTCCTCCTCCTCCTCCTCCTCCTCCTCCTCTTCTTCTTCTTCTTCTTCTTCTTCTTCTTCTTCTTCTTCTTCTTCTTCTTCTTCTTCTTCTTCTTCTCCTCCTCCTCCTCCTCCTCCTCCTCCTCCTCCTTCTCCTCCTCCTCCCTCCTCCTCCTCCACCATCACCACCAAAACTAGCAAGTTTCCATACTACCCATGTTTCCCCCAAAATAAAACCGGGTCTTATATTAATTTTTACTCCAAAAGACGCATTAGGGCTTATTTTCTTATGAGGGCTTATTTTGGGGGGAAATATGATACTAAATGCATCCATCTGGCCAACTATCTTAACTGGGCCTTAATTTAGGGGTAGGGCTTATATTACAAGCATCCTGAAAAATCATGCTAGGGCTTATTTTCCAGCTGGGTCTTATTTTCAGGGAAACAGGATACCTGCCAGTACCAGAAAATTTTGGAAGGGATCTACACCTTGCATGGCATTTATCAAACTCTCTGTTTAAATGGGGCAGATTATCCTCCTCTGAATGAGGCTGTGATGCTACCCAGCAGATATTAGATCGTATAGCAGCAACTTGTCATCTGAGCTAATACAGGAAGAAAAGCAGACTTCCTTCTTCTTCCCCCTACCATGCTTAATTGGAAAAAAGGTCTCAACATTAAAATATAGAACACCTTTTATTTTATGAACTAACATATTTCAAAATGCAACTTGCAACACAATGTGTAACTCCTTGACTTTTTTCCTTTGCATCTTACAAAAACTGATCTATGTCTCCATCTTATGTGTATCCCATCCCTATGTGTTCCTTTCTTTCCTGCTGTTTTCATGCCATACCCTAGATCAATCAATCAATCTATCAATTTTGAACTGAGATAGAAATTAGGAACTAGAAAATTACTATTATGTAAGCAAATTGATCCAGATAATACATTGTTCACAAAGCACGTATATATGTAAAGAGAAAATAAACTGTATAAATAAACTGTTAAAAAAAACTTTGAAGTGAGACTGAAATGGGTGGCAGATTCAACAGAGGACTTTGAAGCCTAAGTCACTTCCATTCTTTATCAAGTTAAATTCATTCCTGAACAAATAAAATACCATATTATTTTTATTTGAGGGATGGTTTGTTGTTCTTTTGCCAACAATATTTAGAACAAGTAGATCACACATTCTCTGACTGTATTTAGTATTTCACCCTTATTTAAAAATGTGAATGGTTCTAGTTTTTTTTTAGTGTCACTTGCAGTAAGACTAATATACACCAATTCCCAAGTAGGAGTAGGTTATTTGTTTCATAAATCTAAGAAAGGCTTTTAAAGATGTTTATAGTTAAATAATGGTAAACACAAGTTTCAGAAGAAGGCTTTAACCAAAGAAGTTCTTCTGGAATTATATAACACAGAATGTTGTCAAGTTAATTTTTAAAAAGAACATCCATAAATATTTCTGCCTTTTCCACTAGCATATCATCACTTCACTGCTTTTTAAATTAGCATGAATTATCTAATACAATCAAATAACTGTTTTTTTTTAATAAAAATTTTATTTGGGTTTTCACAAAACATAATACAAGTAAAATTTCTTTTTTTGACAATAGCATTGTCCCGGGTTTTCACTTCATACAGGTACAAATTCAATTTCATATTCATCTTTGTGTTACTATTTTATTTTCTCAATAATTTTTCCCTTCCCTTAGTTTTCTCAATCTTACTTTTGATCATCTCATTCCTTTCTAAATTCAATTATATCTCTTATCTCTTTTTCTAAGTTTCAATACCTTTCTAGTCATCATATTTATACTTTTGTCTGTCCTGTTTCAATTTCATATTTTCTTTTCTCATTAAACAAAATTTTCCCCTGTAGTTACTAACTGGTGTATGACACCTTTGTATCTTTAATTTTTATCCATTCAACCCTTATTTAAACGTCAATTTATGCCTTTACAATTATAACATTCAATATAACGCTTAACTTCCAGTTGAATTTTGCTTGGTACATTCTTAAAATATGCACTAAGTTCTTAAAGAGAATATATATATATAACAATAGTAAATAAAATACTTATTCTATTCCAATTCAGCTCTATCATTGTTAGTTATAATCTTTAACATCTTTAACATTCCTTTTCAATAGGATATCATACTTCTAGGAATACTTATAATATTTCCATAATTTTTTCATGTTTCTTTCATATTCCTCTTCACTTAAATTTTTATAACACATTTATAATAATTAAAATGTTCCCCTCTTTTCCTAATTTCATTCTCTTATTCTCTTTATTTCATTTATTTATTAAACATTACATTACATTACAATGAGTATTTTATATATTATTTTAATCACACATTTCATATTTTCAAAGTTCATTTCTATTTCTAATATTACAATACTATCTTATGTACCCTTGCAGAATCCCCCTTTCAATTAAGTTTTCACCCATTATCTCTGTGTCTTATACGTTTTCCCTGTCTCTCTATGTCCTGATTCTGTCCTTTATAATTTCTTTTCCTTTTCCTCTTCTTCTCCCTTCCCTTTTTGACCCCTTCTCACTCTAATTCTGATTCTCTCTTCTGTAATCCTCTCTTCTGTTTCTTCCTAATGTTATAATTACTTTTCAAACTATTCTTTTTGGGGGTTGTTGTTTTTTTATCTTAAAATTTTCACTCTCTTTCTCCCCCTTTCTTTATTTTCCCCACATAGAAATACTTGGTCATTGAAGATGGCTTCTTCTTTGTCCCATCCTTCTTGTTCTACAGGCATTTCTTGTTGTTTCTCATAGTTCAAGATCTCCATTTCTAAAAATTGAAATACAAAGCAAAAAGAACCTCTTCCTTCTTGTGCATCTTCTTTCTGTTTTTTAAGTTCCATTCTCAATTCTTTCAAGAGTGATACCATTTTAAAAACTTTTAAACAACCACCTGATTAATTTTAGTCCTTTAGATCCAATAGCCAAAAATCCAAGAATCACCAAGTAATCCAAATAATCCAAAGCTGTTTCTTCTTGCTTCTTTTTTCTACTTTCTCTTCCTGGGGTTCTCTTATCTTGTTACAAAATTTCAGTTAAAATGTATATTTTAGGAATCTTGGTAAAGTTTCACTGTTAATTCCTTTCACTTCCAGGTGGTCTCCTCCCTTTTTCCAGATCCCACCCTTTTGTTTTTTTCCTTCTTTTAAAAGTTTTTGAGAATCCAGAAATCTTTATTATCCCGTTGACATTTTATTTTCACCTTAAGTACCTGTTAATGTCAAAGTGGATTTTTGCCGATTTCTTGCTTAAATCTCTTAGTTGTTTGGGAACAATGTTGTTCTTTATAATTCAAATTCCAGGGTACCTTGTATTGTTGTTTTTCCAGTTCGACCCAGTCAGTCAAACACTTTCTCTTCTTATCTTCCTCCTGCACATTCTTTTCCAGTCACGTTCTTCTTTGAGGTGGCCATTTCTGACCACCACTGCAACCGCCTTCGGGAAAGGGAGTAATGACCAGCTGGGGAGGAGAGATGTGGCTTTCCTTGACCTTGCTGGCAGTCTCCCCCCTCTTCACCACCCTTACAGGGTGGCTTAGCCCTGAAACCAGCCGGCTTGGGGCACTCCAGCAGTGAGCACAGATCAAAACTGCGTGCAATAGCAGATTTTGGTCTGTCGCTGAAGAAGCTCAAATCAGAAGTTCCCACAATCAAATAACTTGTTTGTACTGTGGAGGAAGATGTTGTGGGTTTTCATCTTTTTGTTTAAATGAAAAATAGTCTTCTCAGAATTTGGTAGAATATTTTGCTAGGAAATATATCTGTATTTAATGATGTAATTCAAATCCATATAGATTACACACACACACAAACACACAAACACACACACTGGATTAAATAATTGCCAAAAGTTTTATTTGAGTTTAGAATTTGTGGACATACGGAAACAGAAAAGTGGTAATTTAAGCTATAAATGGACATAGATTTTTTTCAAGACTAGGATACAAGCTGTCCTCAGAAATTCCAGGAAAATGATTTATCTTTCATCCTTGAAGGTTTAGGACTACTGCATCACATTGCAATTACAGGATTGCAACTTGGTTCTTGGCAACCTGTTCATACTTATGACTGGCTGCCAAACATCCTGCAATTGCATGATTGTCATTTACATTCTTCTCCGCTGGCTTCCCCAGAAAGTCAGTGGGGAAGCTGGAGTGGAAGGCTACAAGCTGTTGCCACCTGTACAAGAATTTCCCCATCCCTTCATGTGGGGTGTATGTGTGTGTGTGTGTTAATCTTATGGTGAAACTAGAGAAAGGAAGAACTTCAGGATACAAGCTTCTTTGCTACAGCCCTGCACTGGAGTTTTCCTAGCCACGCACTGCAGGTTTTTTTAAAAAAGATTAACAGAGTTGGAAGGCATCTTCCAGTCCAACCCACTACTCTAGCAGGAGACCCTACACCATTCCTGACAAATGGCAGTCCAGTCTCTTCTTGAAAGCTTTCAGTGGTGAAGCTGCCACAACTTCTAAAGGCAAATTGTTCCATTGGTTGATTGTTCTCCCTGTCTGAAAATATCTCCTTATTTCTAGGTTAATCACTCCTTAATCAATTTCCACTCATTATTCCTTGTCTGGTCTTTGGGTACTTTGGAAAATAGCTTGACCCCTTCCTCTCTGTGGCAACCCCTCAAATATTAGAAGACTGCTATCAGGTCTCCACTTGTCCTTCTCTTCACTCGACTAGCCATGCCCAGTTCCTGCAACCGTTCTTCATATGTTTTAGCCTTCAATCCCCTAATCATTTTGGTTGCTCTTCTCTGCACTCTTTCTAGAGTCTCAACATCTTTTTTATAGCATGGTGACCAAAACTGGATGCAGTATTCTAGGTGTGGCCTGACTAAGGCTTTATAGAGTGGTATTAGTATGTCCCTTGATCTTGATTGCATTCTTCTGTTAATGCAACTTCGGCATTGCATTGGCTTTTTTTGACTGCTGCCGCACACTGTTAGTTCATATTTAATTGGTTGTCCACTAAGACTCCAAAATCCCTATCACAGTTACTGCTATGTAACTGTGTTACAGAAATTCCCCCAACTCTGCGCTGCAGGTCTCATGGTTGTCCCAAAGGTGCTTTTTCAAGAGACAACTGGACTTTCTGGTTTTTCTTTGAAGACATTTTGTTTCTCATCCAAGAAGCTTCTTCAGCTTCTTGGGTAAGAAGCAAAATATCTTTAAAGAAAAAACAAGAAAAGTCTAGTTGCCTCTTGAAAAAGCACCTTTAGGACAACCATGATCTGGATGACTGAGAATTTCCATAGACATTCTTTGACTAATACTATCATTTCTCATTTATTACTGAATCAAGAACAAGGTATGGCAAAGTCCCAAGAAGTGATTGCTATTTGGAACCGTACCATTCTTATGTTGTGCAACATTCTCCAGACTTGTGTTTCCAAGTACTGTATATCTTTGCATGCTGAAAGAGTAAAAACTTTTGTTCTTTTTCAAATAGGACCCCTGAGTTTTTCAAGTTTCCATTTCTGGTATTCAGCTCTAAAGATTGTACATTTTTTCTTTCTTTCACACTCTTTCAGCCTACAGCCCTGTAAACCAGCCACCGCTATACTCACTGGAGTAGTTGCACAGTAATTCTATAAAACAAAATCATGCTAGCCAAGCAAATCGCCGTAAAGGAGAGGATTGTAGTTCTTGTTAAAGGTTTTATCATGACGGCTGTGCCCTTTATTTATCTCTAGCACAACATGCTTATTCTGCCCCTATCTCTGATATTCACCCTGCAAATTTATGAGGTGCTATTAATCTTCTGCCATGCTGACTATCTCCGTTGCAGAGTGTCAGCAGACTTTTGTACCTTGCTAATGTACAAAGGGCTCCTTATGAGTAATATCAGCATTTTGCCTTTTAATTGCACATATAATTTTTAGGGCTTACAGCTAATAAGGGAATTGGGGCCGTAGTTCATCATTGTCTTGAATGGTACTCCAGAGGGGCTGGAACAGGAGAAGCCCAGCAAAGAATATCCCTGGACTGATTCCAGCAATAGTTCAGCTCATTACAGACACAACATTCAGCCGAAAGCATGTATATATTTTCTTAAGTTTTCGCAGGTATTTATATGTATGGTATTCAGCTTTGTTCGGATATTTTCCCACATCATTATAGTTGTTCTTTTAAAGTTGTAGCAACGTTTCAGCAGAATCTCATTTGCCATATCAGGCTTCTGTATTATGTTCGTCTGTAAGTCAGACTTTCACAGCCGTTTCTGTTTTAATTTTAGGGCTAGCCTACTGCTGTGCCAGAATGGTTTTTTCTTCATTCTGTTTGGTTGGGAGTCTTGGTCTGTGTTTATCGGTCTTGGAGTTTGCTGTGTTCTGCTACTAATATCTTCTGTCTGTTTTGTGGCTTTTTTTTGTGTCTTGATTGGCTGGCAACATTGTGTTCCTGTATTGGAGACTTTTAGTGCAGCTTGGCTCCAAGTAAATGGACAGCTATCATTTGTTAGGAAGCTAGATTTCGTCTGGGTGCCTGGTTGGGGTGTGTTTGAGCTGGAGGCATCAGGGGGCATCTGTTTGTGCCCAGGTGTTTGCCTGGCTAGTGGTGTGGAAATTTTTTTGTTTGTGAGTGCAGGCTTCCAAATAATTGACAGTCTGGTGGAATCATCTTTTCTATTCATGCTTTCATGTGCAGCTTGGTTTCTTGTGAATGGCCAACAATTGTTTATTTGGAAGCTAGGTTTTATTTGGGTAGTTGGCTGGGGCATGTTTGAGTTGGAGGTGTTAGGGGAAGTCTGTTTGTGTCCAGGTGTTTGTTTGGATTGTGGTATAGAGATTTTTTTGTTTGTGAGTGCAGGCTTCCAGATGATTGATAGTCTGATGGAGTCATCTCCTCTATTCATACTATTAGGTCTTTTATCAATTTCTATGGCTTCTCTGATGATTCTGTAGCTGGGGTTTTTTATAGTGGCTAGGGTTTTCATGCCACTGAAGTCGATGCTATGACCTGTGGCTTTCATATGTTGGACTAGTGAGGAAGTGTGTTCCAGCTTTTTGACTGCATTTTTGTGTTCATCCAGGTGGGTACTTATTCTTCTATTGGTCTGTCCAGTGTATGTGTCTGGGCATGATGCACAGGGGACTTCATATATGCCTTGGTTTTCCAGGTCAATTTTACCTTTGGGGTTTCTTAGGATGGCTGCTATTTTTTTGTCTGTTCTGAAGGCAGTCTTGATGTGATGCCTGCATAGTAGCTTCCTAATATCCAGGAAAACCAAGGCATATACGAAGTCCCCTGTGCATCATGCCCAGCTAATCAAGAACACAGCAACTCGAAGACCAATAAACACCGGCCTACACTCTCAGCCAATCAGGATGAAGAAAAAAAACCATTCAAATAGAGCACGAAGCCAGCATCAAATTCAAAGCCTGACACACACAATTAGGAAAAAAACCCAAAACACAAGCCTGAGAATGGCAGATGAGATTCTGCTGAAACGTCGCTATAACTTTAAAAGCACAACAAAAAGACATGGGAAAATACCCAAAGAAGCCTAAATACCATACATATAAATACATGCAAAAACATAAGAAAACATATACATACATATATACATATATTATAAAACTTCTTATGCTTGCAATACAATAAATATTCCAAGGTGAGTAGGAGGCAGCTCCTATATCTAGTGAAGCGATGCAGATGTTGCTTGCCTGCTGTCCCACAAGTTTTTAATACAGTTAATGGAACTGAAATTACTCTTATATTAAAACACTTATCTTAAATGGATAATAGGAAGCCCATGCAGAGCTGCTAGAGAAACAGAAAGTAAGCAAGAAAAAAACAACAACCCTCATGTATCACAAAAGGTTTGTTAATTTTTTTTTAGCAGGCTATTACCATTCATGGTCATAGAAGTAACTTTTCAAGAATAAGTAATAAAATATACACATATGCCCCTGTCTCTAAATGTCAGGAGGTAAATGGCTTCACACTTTTCACACTTTTTTCCAGATTAGATTGGGAAAACCAAAATGAGGAGAAGTAGCAGGAAGAGGATAAAGCACCAAGAAAGCAATAGACCTCCATGCTGTCACCGAGAAAATTGCTGTACAGGCCTGTGTCTGTGAGGCCATCAGAGGATTAAGTGTGACAGCTCTTCACTTTGAAATGAATTTCCAAATCTACACTGCCCCTCTTTAATGGCTTCATTGTACTTTAAAACCATAGTTGCGAACAGGTCTTCATTTCTTGTTTTGATATTGTTTTATTTTAGATACTGTCAGCTGCCATCTTATGCTTGCTTGTGCTTCACCGTAGTTATAGACTGTCTTGAACTCTGGAGAGGGAGGATGAAGGAGAAAATGCTTCGGGGAGGACTTCCGGTTTGAACTTCTTCAGCAACAGACCGAAACCTTGTCTCTGTGAGGCTTCGATCCATGCTCACTGATGGAGCGCCCCAAGCTAACTGGTTTTGGGGCTAAGCCACCCCATAGAGGTGGTGAAGAGTGGGGAGATTGCCTGTGGGGTTGAGGAGAGCCACATCTCTCCTCCCCAGTTGGCCATTACTCCCTTTCCAGAAGGCGGTTGCAGCGGTAGTCAGAAATGGCCACCACAAAGAAGAACTCGACCGGAAAAGAATGTGCAGGAGGAAGATAAGAAGAGAAAGTTTTGGTTGACTGGGTCAAAAGCAAAAGCAACAAATAAGGTACCCTGGAATTGAAACTATTAAAAAACAATAACATTGTTCCTAAGAAGATTTTTAAGCTGTGAAGGAGAGAGAAAAGAGAAAAGATTTGGTTTTTTTTCTCCTTTTCCTATACTGACAGCTAAGAGACTTAAACAAGAAATTGGAAAAAAAATCCACTTTGACATCAATAGGCATTTAATGCTGAAAATAAAAAAAACAAAGGGATAATAAAGATTTCTGGATAATTAAAAGCTTTTGAAAACAGGAAAGGAGAGAAAAAGAATAAAAGGGCAGGATCTGGAAGGGAGGAGACAAGGGGGTATAAAGTAGAGGGAGAAGATGAGAGGGAAGAAAGAAAGGAAAAGAAGTTATAAAGGACAGAAGCAAAATATAGAGAAACAGGGCCTATTTAGAGATAATGGGTGAAAACTTAATGGAAAAAGGGATTCTGTAAAGGTACATAAGATAGTATGGTTATATTAGAAACAGAAATAATTTTAGAAAATATGAAACAATGTATGATTAAAATGTCTGATAAAATAGCTATCATAATTCAGTGGAATGCTTGTCAATAAATACATGTAACAAAAGGTATATTTAATGATTTAAAAAACATATGTGAAGAGAAATAAGGGAAAAATTAATTGTGGAGATTATATGTGTTTTTCAGGAAGTATGATATTTAATTGAAAAGAAGTGTTAAAGATGTTAAGATTTTAATGATTATTAATGATACAACTGAACTGGAATGGAATGAGGTTTATAATTACATATATTTACAAACTTTTTTAAAAAAAGAATATAGTGTGTATTATAAGAATGCGCCAAGCAGAATTCAATTGGAAGTTATGTATTATGTATTATATTGAAGGTCATAACCTTAAGGTATATATTGAAGTTTAAATAAGAGTTGAAAGGATGTAATTAAAAGATATAAAGGTGTCATAATCCAATTAGTAACTACAGGAGAAAATTTGTTTAATGAGAAAAGATAATGAAATTGAAACAGAACAGACAAAAGTATAAATATAATGATTTGAATTGAGATGAGATAATCAAAATAAAATTGAGAAAATTAAAAGAGGGGAAAAACTATATAGAAAAAGTAAAATAGTATAAGATATGGAATAGAAGACAAAAAGGAGCATGAAATTGAGTTTTGTGTCTGTATAAAGAAGTTCAACCTGGGACCATGATATTTTCAAAAAAGATGTTTCACACAATTGTATGTGTGAAAACCCAAACAAAACTTTATTTAAAAAAAAAAAAAAGGAAATGCTTCGTGAAAACGAAAGTAATTGCTGTTATCTCCTCAAGATGCTGCCTCAAGGTCACCAACCTGTGCTTGAACTGATCGTTAGGAAAACATTTTGGTTATACTGGGAGGAGCAATGAGAAGTTGTTAAGGGAGGGAAGAATAGAACTTAGGGATTTTGGCATGCAATTCTCAGTTCTGGCTTTGCAATACTGAAATACACTTGATCTCTAATAATAAACTATACCTTTCTTAACAAATGGAGTCAAGAAGAGTTTCTGTTTAGAAGTTTAAGTTATGGCAGGTTCGACAGATACTGAAAATGTATTTTCATCCTCTTCTCATTTCTTTCAATGCTGATTTGCTGTCTGACTTTAAATTTATCTCAGGGTGCATTCCTATCTCTAGCTTTGATCAGGAAACAGTACCCCTTAACCCAGCTTTTTGAGTTAGCTGAGGTTTGATGGCTGTATTTGCACAATATATGAATCCTGATTGATTATGAACTTGGTTAGATTCCTCTTTTGCTAGCTGAGGATGTTGTGCAACTAAGCCTATGTGATTAATGTATGATGCTTTGGAGTTAATGGGCTTAGTGAGTTGTGTAGACACACTTGATCATTTCCATGTCATTCTTTCATATTTATAAGATGTAAATTTCTGTCATCTCTGAAATGGCAGAGCTTGGCTTTTAATCTCTTCTTTGAAGTCATTTGGAATTTCAAGAAGATGAAAAAAAAATTTGTAAGCAAACACCACTTCTTTGTCTCATATATACACACACAAACACACATACACATACATACACTGGAGGGGGGGGACAAAGGGAGAGAAAGAGCATGAAATATTTCTCACAACTATTGTATAAAGTTGTAGTTGTTTTCTTGTGTTCTCCATCCCTAATCACATTATGAAACAGAGGGAGATCAATCTCCATTCCTAAATCTAGCATAGATCAATAAAGTCTACTCTGGAGAGCTATTTAATGTATCACACTTTTAGCTGATGTGCAAGAAAAATTTCACCTCAGGATTAATCTGCCTTCTTCTCAAAATTTCAGGGACCTTCCACACCCTTTTCAAGCCACTACTTACTAGTTCATAATAATTATTAGTAATAATGTGTGGCTTACAAGCACTTTGTGACAAGGTCTCCATAACACACTGACATAGTCTGAAAGAGATACACTGGTACTGTAGCTGATAAACTATTAGCCTAGATTACTTTTAATAAGAATTGGGCATTTGATTTTAGAAATATTTAACTTTGCCTTAAAGGAAAGGATAAAGTCATCATTAAAATATCCCCTTTTTTGAGGTTGGTGGCATGGAAAGATAAAGATAATTTCATTTTTCAATTTGAAAAACTGGAAATAAACACACACACACAGACACACATACATGTTATGTCTCCCCTTTAATTTCAGGTGAGCAAAACAAAAAGCAGCCGTTTCAGAATTACTTCAACTCAAAAACAAACTCCCATAAAAGAACAGCTGGAGTAAATTCCAATATACAGCAATAAATCCCCACTCTGTCCAGCAACCTTGGTGTGGCAGTAAATCTCAAGCCTCAGAGAGTTTGCTGCATGTCTTCACTCCCAATTAGTCACTTTGCTTCTAGCAAATTCCACCAGCCCAGCTGTGTCCTTTTATTCACTTATGAAGCGTGCTAATTTCCCTAATTATTGACTAGCTCTACGCTTTCTTTCTAACTGGGTTTGTCTTCTTAGCCTCCTTCTGTTTCTTACGTCTCACCATAAGTTTTCCAGATTCTCATCTCCGCTGGAAAACTCTCTCCTGCCTTCCCTGTCAGCCATTCCCAGCTGCTGATCAGATAAAGAACCAGAGGAGGTCGAAGGTCCTGACAACTCTATTATTTCAGGTCTATCTTCCCTTGTTACATCCATCTCCTCATCCTGGTTACTATCCCAATCACTAAGCAATGCCAGCTCATATTTTGCTGCCATGTCCTCATCACTTGAACTCATATCTGCCACAGGATCAGAATCCAAACCCGGAGCCACAACACATACATATATATGGCTCTGTGTGTGTGTGTGTGAGAGTATGTTCCATCATAACTCTGGAATGCCTTGAGCAATTGTAACCAAACTTGATACACAGATTATTTACTCTTTGGAAACAAATACAGTGGGGTAAGAAACCCCAAACACCCCTCGGGATGTGTGTTCTGTTAAGATACAGCCTGTTGGATTCTACTCTAAATGGATTCTACTGTACTGCCTTCAAATGGATTCTACTGTACAGCTCTATGGAGTTGCTATGGTAACGGCTTCACAGTACTCCACAAGGGGGCTCTCTCTGGTAAGGGTGAAAATCCAACATTAGAAAGTACATTTGTTCCGGGTCGCCAAAATCAGGGCTTTTCCTGTGTAATACAGGATTAGGATAAATAAGTACCTGGGCAATACTGGGTTATTGGCTAATTAGATATAAATAACTATGTTAATGGTAAATAAAAAGCATGCTGACTTTTTAAGAGAAGCAAAAACAGAAATTATTATGTTAGGAGGCAGACATTCAGGAAAGAAAGCTAGCATCTGAGTGGAATATAGGGAGGTAAAGAGGTTTGTTTCTTCTTCATGTATTAAAGAGAAAAGGAGGGAAGAGACAGAAGGGAATTCAAAAGCAATGTTAGAAAGTATTACTCCACAGAAAGAGTAGTGGAAGCTTGGAACCAACTTCAAGCAGAGATAATGGGTCAATTATTGGTAACTGAGTTTAAGCATGCTTGGGATAAATACCTGTCCATCATCTGACAAAATATAGATAAGTAAATAGATACATTAAAAGGAAAAAAAAAACACCAAGGGCAGACCTAATCAACCACTAGGTATTTTTCTGGCATCACGTTTCTATATTTCTACATAAAAACAGAACAGTGACATTTCTAAGACTAATGCAAATTAATGCAGACAATGTATTTAACAAGGAAAATAAATATATGTCTGTTAGGACAGTGGTCCTCAACATTTGTGACTTGGTGGCCTGGCTGGGAGATGAGAGAAGGGAACAGGGTTCTCTGAGTGATGGGCTGGCATGTACATGCATGCACACACAGCTTGACAGCAAGTTGAACTGCACATGCATGTTCGTGCCCGCCAGCCCACCTCTCATGCAAGTTAAGCTGCATCCATGTGTGTGCTGGCCCACCTATCATGTGGCCCGGTTCTGAATAGAGGGGTGACTCCACATTAAGAGATCAATTGAAGAGTTAAATAATATATATCTAAGGTGTCTGGATATAACAATTGTCAATAACAAAGACAAAAACTCTAGATGGTGGATATTGCGGTACCTGGAGACAAGCAGAATACTGTGGAGAAAAAGAACTGGAGAAAAGCAGAAAATACAAAGACTTGCAAATAGAAATAGAATGATTGGGGCAAAAGAAAACAAAGATCATACCAATAGTAATAGGCACCTTGGATGCAATTCCAAAAGATCTGAAAGACCACTTGAACAATACCGGCATTGACAAAATCACTACCAGTCAATTGCAAAAAACAGCATTACTTGGAATAGCTTATATTCTGTGACAATCCTTTTAATCCTTTCAAATAACAACACTGCCTATCCTGGATTCTTGCGAAGGTCTCAATAGGTGGACAGAAGTGTCAAATCCAGTCAAACTGTTCCACTGATTAATTGTTCTATCAGGAAATTTGTCCTTATTATTAGGTTGATGCTCTTCTTGATTAGTTTTCATCCATTGATTCTTGTTCTGCCTTCTGGTACTTTGGAGAATAGGTGACAGCCCCTCAAATATTGGAAGACTGCTATCATGTCTTCTCTAATTCTTCTTTTCATTAGACTAACCCTAGCCAGTTCATGCAACTGTTTTTCATATGTTTTAATGTTCATCTTTGTTGTTCTTCTCTGTATTCTTTCTAGAACGAGGGTCCTCAAACTTGGCAAGTTTAAGACTTGTGGACTTGAACTCCTAGAATTCCTGAGCTAAAATGACTAGATGAGGAATTCTGGGAGTTGAAGTCCACAAATCTTAAAGCTGTCAAGTTTGAAGACTCCTGTTCTAGAGTCTCGATATCTTTTTTATATCATGGCAGTACAGTATTCCAAGTGTAGTCTTACCAAGGCATTATAAAGTGGTACTAACACTTCAGGTGATCTTGATTCTATGGGAATGTGGAAAGGGTTATTATTTTACAACATTTTTGCTACAGAGAAATGTAACAGCGCACAATAGCTATTAGCAATGGGGAAAGTACAATCTTGGTTCGATATTCCAACAATATCCATCTAGCTATTAACAGTAGGGAAGGAGCAGTTCTTTGAAAAATGGATGCTTTTAATTCCTTTCCCTTCAAACTTCATTACACTAAATTGGCTGTGAAGGGATGGTTAAAGATCTTCGTCCAGTAATCTACTATAGTGGCAATTTTAAGTGGGAATATGAGGAATGCTTTAAAATTTTCTCCATCTCTTCCTAGGGTCTCAGTGTAATGGAAATGGCTGTTTTCTGATCCCTGAAGAGGTAACAGTTAGTTGTATTAACATTTTCGGCAGTATTTGTGGTGTCACAAGAATGTGGAAAGCAGGCAAGGAGAGAGGGAGGTTCTCAACATCTGTGAGAAAGAAAGTTTCAAAGTCTGAGTGTAGCAAAGAGGCTTTAGTATGTCCAGACCTTTCAAATAGTCAGATAACTCAAAAAAGATTTTTCTCTCTGTAAATGTTTTAAACATATTCTAATTAATAGTCATGTATTCTGATAACTCCTAACCTTCACCGGTAGAAACCCCTTTTTTCATTCATGTAGCTGAAAAGAGGGAGGGGACACTGAGGACAAGGCTCTAAAACTTTAAAACTGAGTGGGGGAACATGTCATCATTCTAATTAAAAACAAAATGGCCTTCAAGACCTCGAGTACCTTATATTTCTTTAATCTCAAAACAGCTTATTAAAAACAATTATTATTATTTTTTCCCTTCCTCTGCTGGCAGCAATGAACTGCGCCTTCATTATTTCAGGCTTTCTGGGTCTTTTTGGAAAAATAGTTGTAAGTACTGCACACAGTAGGATTATCAAACACACTTGTACCAAAGCAAGTTTATATTAATTAGGGTTGTCTGTGCACTTCTACCCTGTAATATAGACTCCATCCTCTGGCACTCAGCTCATTAATTTCAAAAATGCACGCTACTAAAACTCTTATCTTGGTGGGTTTTTTTTTACTTAATTAAATTATGAAGATGAAACTTAATAAAATCAGAGATTTTAAAATGACATTCAGGGTACCGCTACAATTAAGAGATCAAATATTCATAGTCTGTGGGTACTCAAGTGAGCAAGGACATTTACGACTGATTTTATTTTTGACTACTTTTTTCCTTGACTGGACACTTTTTCAGACTCAATAACATTATAGTTTGTAAGGAGGACAATTTTCCAGGTGATGATCTGAGTAGCAGAAATTAATTCAGGCAGATTCTTTGGATCTTTTTAGACACAGTGAAGATGTGGGCTCCACTCTAGCACAATGCATGTGTGAGGCAATCAGGAAGCAAGTAGTTTGATGTGCTATTGCTTGGTAAATACAGAGCAGCAGAAGTCAACTTTCTACCTGAGTTCTCGATAAATGGGATTTCAAGTCTATTTAAAGTACCAAGAGTATGTCACTCTACATAGAACTTCAGATAATGTCAATTAGTGGAACATCAGAAGAAAGACCTTCTACAACAGGGGTGTCCAACCTTGGCAACTTTAAGACTTGTGGACTTCAACTCCCAGAATTCCTCAGCCAGCTGGCTGAGGAATTCTGGGAGTTGAAGTACACAAGTCTTAAAGTTGCCAAAGTAGGACTCCCCTGTTCTACAAGATGTCCCAAAGGTCCTATTGAAAAGACAACTGGACATTCTTGGTCTGTTTGATTGAGTTGGGAGTTGTAACATCTTGTAGAAGGCTAAATGCCTCTAGATTCTCAATTATCCAGGTCATGGTTGTCTCAAAGGTGCTTTTTCCAAAAGGCAATCAAATTTGGTGCAGTTTACCTTGAGCTTGTATGTATTGTGTACTCTAGTATTGTTATGGTTGAAGCTGAAGTATTCATTGACAGGTAGGACATTACAATGTATAATTTTATGTACTATACTTAGATCTGACCGAAGGCGGAGAAGTTCTCGGATGTCTAGGTCTAGAATTTCAAGTCTGGTGGCATAAGATATTCTGCAACAAGTAGAAGAGTGGAGAACTCTTCTTGTGAAATATTTATGGACTTTCTCAACTGTAAATGGATTGATCCATCCTTCCAATAAACAATGAATAGGAGTTACTGCTAATCAACCACCAAAATTATTTTGTTTAAAAGATCAAAGACTTGGATTCCACCGAACCTGATTTATGTACATTGTTTCTTGCACTACAGTGATTTATCTCTATTTTATAGAAAATAATAAGAGTTGATGATCCAAACTCTGTCAAGGATCTTGGAGTACTCATCTGTAATGATTTAAGTGCTAGAGCCCACTGTAACTACATAGCCAAAAAGACATTAAGAGTTGTTAACCTAATCCTATGTAGCTTTTTCTCTGGTGATATCATACTACTAACTAGAGCATACAAAACATTTGCTAGACCAATACTCAAATACAGCTCATCAGTCTGGAACCCAAATTACGTATCTGATATTAGCACAGTTGAGAAAGTCCAGAAATATTTCACAAAAAGAGTTCTCCACTCCTCTACTCGTTGCAGAATACCTTATGCCATCAGACTTGAAATTCTAGACCTAGAAAATCTAGAACTATGCCACCTTCGGTCCGATGTATAGTATATAAAATCATACATTGCAATGTCCTACCTGTCAATTAATACTTCAGCTTCAACCATAACAACACTAGAGCAAACCATAGATACAAACTCAAGGTTAATTGCACCAAACTTGATTGCAGGAAATACGACTTCAGCAACAGAGTGGTCAATGTCTGGAATATTCTACCTGACTCTGGGGTTTCTTCCCCAAACCCCAAAAACTTTAACCTTAGACGGTCTACTATTGACCTCACCCCTTTCCTAAGAGGTCTGTAGGGGCCGTGCATAAGCGCACCAACGTGCCTATCGTCCCTGTCCTATTGTTTCTTTTTATTTTTTCTTATATGTATCCATGTATTCATAACTATGTTTTTACTTATACCTATTATCTTGTAAGCAATTGACAAACCAAATAAAATAAAAATAATAATAAGAGATAAGTAATATAATTTGTCAACATATAGCATAGAGGCATAAGGTAATAGATTTTTTCTGGATCTTTTTAATGACCCCATAATTCCTTACATTGGGGTGGAGTCAGGGCAATTGAATGGCACTGAGTGTTTACCGGCCGGATGCCCTTCCTGTTGCCAATGTGGAGTTCGCAGCAGATAATATCTCTTTGTGCCCAGAGAGAGAAATATCTGCCTCTACTAGGATTGAATTCACTGCCTCCTGCTTATGAGGCAAGAACTCCACCTTTAGACCACTGCACCACTCACATAAGGTAATAGTTATTGTATCCTAATAAGAATAATACTTTTTTATATGATTTTTTGGCTGGATCTAAAGAGTCATCTGAAAAAATGTCATTAAAAAGGTGTTGGAAAGGAAGAATATATTTCACTTATCCTCACTTCCATCCCTTACAGTTTAGAAAATGTTTCCTGTAGAACCAGAAAACTACTAAGGTAGTTAAGGTAGTTAGTAGTTCTTAACTTACTACAACAATTGAGCCCAACTTTTCTGTTGCTAAGCAAGACAGTTGTTAAGTGAGTTTTGACCCATTTTACAACCTTTCAGCCACAAGTGTGGAGTGAATCACTGCAGTTGCTAAGTGAGTAACATGATTGTTAAGTGAATCTGCCTTCCCCATTCGCTTTGCTTGTCAGAAGGTCACAAAAGATGATCACACAACTCCAGGACCCTGCAACCATCATAAGTGTAAGTCAGTTTCCAAACGTCTGAATTTTGATCACATGACTATGGGGATGCTGAAACAGTCATAAGTGTGAAAAACAGTCATAAGTCGCTTTTTCCAGTGTCGTTGCAACTTCGAATGATCATTTAACAAATGGTTGTAAGTCAAAGAATATCTGTGTATAGGGTAGGGCAGAAAAATCACACAAAATAATTTCTTCCATTATTTCCATTTGTAGAAGTTACTGTTAGGATAGAGTAGAATTCTTTTATTGGCCAAGTGCGATTGGACACACAAGGAATTTGTCTTGGTGCAAATACTCTCAGTATACATAAAAGAAAAGAAACATTTGTCAAGAATCAAGAATCAAGAATCATAACGTACAATAATAGCCATAGGGTGCAATAAGCAATCAAATCATACTAAGAAACAGTCCATATTAATCGTAAGGATACAAGTGACAAAGTTACAGTCATACAGTCACAAGTGGGAGGGGATGGGCGATAAGGAGTGATGAGAAGATTAATAGTATCACAAGTAGAAGAACATTGGGGGGGACGGGACATCATGAAATGCTAGTATAACAATCAGCAGTCTGTAAATGCTCCCCCAAATGGTTCCCAAATCATTTATTTAATGAATTTTTAGCTGGCAAAAGAACACAATTAAATGAGTAGAAGTAAGAATAGAGCCAAAGAAAATCACCAATGGTTAATCTCAAGCCAATGGAGGACTCTGTACATCCAAAATACTTTTCAAAAATGGCACAGGACACATTCTTTTTGAAAATCAGAGAATGACCCACAAATAAAGGAAATCCTGACATTGTCTTGAGAAGTCAGTTTAATAAGTTTAAAAATTAAAACCATCTACTAATTGATAAAAGAATCCCAGGATGGTCTAAAAATATTTTTTGCTATCTTTTAAAGCACCGATGGGGCAGTGTTAGGATTCAATTTTTTTGACTACCAGTTCTGTGGGCGTGGCTTGGTGGGCATGGTGTGGCTTGGTGGGCGTGGCTTGGTAGGCATGGGAAGGATACTGCAAAATTCCCATTCCCTCCCCATCCCACTAACCTGCTTTCCAGCTCTGTTCTCCTGTTCAGGGCAACCAAAGAAGACTAGCCGATCAGCTGGGACTCAGGAAGCAGAGAATAGATGGGGGTGAGGCCAGTCAGAGGCGGCATTTGCCAATTCTCCAAACTACTCAAAATTTCCGCTACCGGTTCTCCAGAACCTTTCAGAACCTGCTGAATGATTATCAGCCTTCTTCCTACAGAACCTCTTGACACACACTAGTATGATAGCTGCAACAGCATCATTAACCACGATCCTAAATATGTGAATCATTGCAGATTGTGGGGCAGAGAAGCAATGTTATAGTTAACCCCTTGAATAGTTGAAGGAAATAATGTGCACATTATGTGCACATAATATGTGGAGTTGTTCTCCAATCACTACTCAACAGCCTATGTTGCAATAAGGACTGCAGGCATCCCATGAGAATGCTGGCTGAAAATTAAATTGAGGTACTTCTGGGAATTGAAGTCCACCAGTTATAAAAGGGCCATCATTCCCCAACTCTCCGCTAAAGTTTATTTTCTATTTCAAACCTATGCAAAATTGCTCTTCACAGTTAGCACCTAATTTAAAACAGAGACATACTGGCATCCCTGCCACCAATTGGACCTGTTATCAATTTATAATCATATATGTGGGTCATTGCTCTCATTTGGATTGGACCATGACAATTGAGCACATGGTGACTGACTAAGTTATAATCTATTCATTTCAAGCTGGTCTGCAGAGGATTCAGAGAAACAATACCAAGGTGCCACCAAGATGGCCAATCAGTGCTCTTTAAAGACAATTTAAGGAACCAGCCTATAGATGTTCCACCCTTCCCTTATGGTTTCCTCTCACGCCATTCTAATCCCATTGTGACTTGATTATTTCATAGCAAAGTGCTCCACAGAGGCCTGTAATTGGCACACCAGTTCAAATTAGATTGCTGTGTGTTTAGGAAAGCAGAGGTCATTTTACATATGCAGTACCACTCATTAAGAAGAGAAGGTCAGCATTGGAGGCCTATTTTTCCTCCTCGTTATTACAAGGGGGATATGGATGCTGCATGATGCAAAGGTTGCGTTGGCTTGTTTGAAGAAGTCGATTCTAATTGTACACATACAAGCAATAAGGAAGGTTTTCTCCTGACTTCCTTTTACCAACTGAAAACATTCAAAACACTGAGACCTTCACCATTTGCATTCTGTTAAAGCAAGGATGAGAAATCAGCAACCCTCCAGGCTCATGCGAAGTCTAGTCTAATTTGAAACCTCTGCTCAGCACTCTACAATGCACTCAGGCCTATAGAAAGAGATTTCTGAAATGTTTTTGAATATTTATTAGTAGCTCGGGTTGGTAGTCATGTTGTTGGTTTGAGCTCTGAGCTTGGCGATTTGGTGGCAAACGTTTTGTCCCCTTTGAGGGGACATCTTTAATCCAAAGCGCACTGAAGAGATGAAAGTTGTGGTTTCAACTTTAGATGTGATCCTGACAAAGTTATTGTTGGCCTTGCAGGGGAAACCAGATAGGAATCACAACCAAATGAGCTAATTCTACTTTGTTGTAAAACTTCATTGATGAAATCTTACAAGGAGGAAACTAGAATTCCCCCTCCCTTCTCCTTTACTGCCCAAGAAACTAGGGAGGGTCTCTTTTGAGTCTCTTGCCCCTACCCACTATTTAGCTGTGGGCTGTGCTATCTCTTATCTGACCATTCTCTTGAGTCACTTCACCCAGTCACCTTCCCACATACCATTACAGTCATACACAAATGCTCTGTCCTACACATTGGTAAAAAAAATCTATATACCAAATACAATCTAGGCGGATATGACCTTGTTGATGACCCACACTTTGTCAGGACCTTGGAGTTCTCATATCGAATGATCTAAGTGCCAAAGCTCACTGCAACAATATTGCCAAAAAGGCTTTAAGAGTTGTAAATTTAATTTTATGAAGCTTCTCTTCTGGTAGTACAGTTTTGCTAATTAGGGCATTCAAAACCTTTGCTAGACCAATACTTGAATTCAAATATTGAATTCAAGTATAATCTGGAATCTGCACTGTATATCTGATATAAATACAATTGAGCGAGTCTAGAAGTATTTTATCAGAAGAGTACTACGTTCCTCTGTTCACAACAGAATACCCTATAGTACCAGACTTGAGATTCTTGGCTTAGACAACCTTGAACTACGCTGACTAAGATTAGACTTAAGCACAGTACATAAAATCATATTACCAGTTAATGAATATTTCAGCTTTAACAACAACACTGGAGGGCACAACAGATATAAACTAAATGTAAACCACTCCAAACTCAATTCCAGGAAGTATGATTTTAGCAACAGAGTGGTCAATGTCTGGGACTCACTACCTGATTCTGTTGTCACCTGCTCAAACCCTCACTCCTTCACCCTCAACTAACCTCTGTTGACTTCACCCCATTCCTAAGAGGTCTAAAGGGGCATGCATAAGCGCACAATCGTGCCTACCATCCCTGTCCTATTGTCCCCAATTATTAGTTCCTATTTCTTGTATTTAAACTTATGTTTATTCTTGTTTCTGTTATATTGTAAGCTTTTGACAAATAAATAAAAATAAAATAAATAAATAAACTGTGAACTTCCTTTGACTTCAATTGACGTGATGGAATGTAGTAAGGAGGCGGATTCTCAGGAGGCAGGTCAGGCATTTCAGAGGAATAAGAGACAACTCCTTCTAGATATTATGTGTGAGAGAAAGAGGGTGAAGATAGACATTCCCCAACAGTTCACAGAGAATATTGTACAGCACGGTAGATAAAGACAATATAATCTTCAGTCTGTCAAGATTTTGTCCATAGGTGGGGAAAAATAAAGAATTCAGATTGGAAGAATCATTGTCCACTAAGAGGGACATAAAAGCATTTTACTTTTGTTGTATTTCATATTTTTGTAGTCCTGCAGCAATGGCAAATATTCTGAAGTGGAAATAATGCATGCAAGTATCTGTTTGGTGGGAAATTAGCTGGAATCATTTTTTTCTCTATTCAGAAAAAAGAGAGAATTAATCTATTCCAGTTCACCAAAGAGCTGCAGTGAATTTCCCCAGACTCATACAAAGTTCTTCTGATGACTCCAAGACATGGATTTATCCCGCGGATCTCTTCTCTTATTACTTACACAATGGAAATTAGAAATTCAATATATTATGAAGAATAAAACAGGGCAGAAGAATAATCATAGTCATGTAAACTGGGACATACATCTAGTTGCCATACATATTACACAGCTCCAATTTTTGAATTTGGGGGAAAAAGAAAGACAGAATTAGAGTGGTCCTTATTTGAAAGAATTGTTCTCCACTTCAGCTATTCTCATTTAAAATAACTGCAAAGTTTTAGCTTTCTGCTCCAAACAATTCAAAATATTATCTTGAATGCCATCGGGGAAAATAATAATATTAAGGTTTGACTGGAAACTAGATACAAGTAATACAAATGCTGGAAAAGCAAAAGTCAACGTGATTAATATTGCAGACCCTGTTCTAATGGAAACTATTATTTATCTTTGCCCATGAAATATTTCACCATTCCTCCTGAAATGCATCATCAAAAAGGAAGATGGAGAGGACTAGAGCTCAATTTTCATTAATGCCTAAAATTCTACTTCCTTGCTCACCCTTGTCTGAAGAGTAGTTTGGACTGCATTTCCCATCATTCTTGATTACTGAACATCATAAGATCATATGGAATTGGCAATACAAAACATCTGGAGCACCTACCAGTCCCTTGCACAACTTGACCTTGACTTGAACACTGGATTCTTTTTAATAAAATGAAATTCAACATAGATCAAACTAAAGTTTTAACTTAGGCAAGAAAAACCAACTGTATAGCACTATAGCAATAGCACTTAGACGTACATATCGCTTCACAGTGCTTTATAGTCCTCTCTAAGCGGTTTACAGAGTCAGAATATTGCCCTCAACAATATGGGTCCTCATTTTACTGATCTCAGAAGGATGGAAGGCTGAGTCAACCTTGAGCCAGTAAGAATCAAACTGCTGGCAGCCGAGAATCAGCAGAAGTAGTGTTAAGTCCTGGGCATGGGTGCAAGGAACGGAGACGAGACATCGGATGGTGACTTCAACTCTTTATTAACAAGAAAGAATGGAGCAAAATATCTGGGCAGCAGTAGCTCTTTTATAGAGCTTGCTGCCATCAAACAACCAATGAACTGAGTCTATCGCTTTCACAAGTGTCCAATCAGGGGCTTCCGTTAACAGCCAATCAGACTGGCCAAACCTGACCAATCATGACTCGCTATCTACGGGCCAATGCGAATTGCAGGATTACAAGCCTGCTGTAAGATGAAGCTGTTGAGGGTTGTATCGCTGCGTTGGCTTAATCCATAACACCTCTCCCCCCTTGGTTTCGTCTGAGGGGTGGGGTGACGTATTCTCGCAAGTAGGCAGGCCGCTTCACCTGTCTGCTCGACCTGCGCTGTTCCACCAGGTTCTATCCCGGTTCTGGTTCTGGTTCCGGTGGGCTGCCAGCTGGGTTGGATGGCGAAGATTGTGGTCCCGGGTTGCTTTCGTCAGCGCTGCCTTCTGGGTTCCCTGGATCCGCCTCCGTCGTGGTGCTGTCACGTGGTGAGGCTACTCCCTGGCTCGGTTCTCCCTCGGATGGTGAGTATCCCCTGGGCTGTTGGGTTTCAATTTCTTCTTCGTCCTCCTCCATGTTCGTTCCCCCCCCCAGCTAGAGGTTCCGGCGCTAATCTGGAACGGAGTTGGTCTATGTGGTGTTTTCACATCTTACCGTCTGCTGTTTGTAGGTGATAGGATCGGGATCCTGTAAGTTGTGTTATTGTCGCGGGGATCTATAATGGGTCGCCCGAGAAGTTTTTTGCAAACACAAGGTCCCCTTTCTGGAATGCCCGACACTTGCTGCTGGATCCCGGGGGGTTGTTCTGGCATGTAGTTTGGGTGGAGGCGATCAAGATGCAAGCGAAGTTTCCAGCCCATCAGGAGTTCAGCTGGGGTTTTGTTTGTGGTGCTGTTTGGGGTTATGTGTTGGAGAAAAAGCATTCAGTTTATTTTATCGTCAATGTCACCATGGTCCATTTTGTGCAGGGTCTGTTTTACAAATTGAACCATTTGCTCAGCCCTACCATTGGCCGCAGGGTGAGCTGGCGATGTTAAAGCATGGTGGATGCCCCGAGCTGCCAGGTATTGTTCGAATGGCAGGGCAGTGAATTGGGGGCCATTATCTGAGACAAGGACATCGGGATGTCCGTGGGTAGCGAATAGTTTATTTAGTTTTTTAGTGACTGCGTCTGTGGTGGTGCTTTTCATTTCTTGGACTTCAAGCCAGTTTGAATAGGCATCCACTCTTAAGAGGAAAGTGTGTCCTCTTGTGGATCCCGCAAAATCGATGTGGATACGGGACCAAGGGCCTCGAGGCGTTTCCCACTGAGTTGGGGGAGTCTTTGGAGGAGTGGAGCGAGTCTCCTGGCATTTACTGCATTTTGCTACCCAAGTCTCTATCTGTCTATCTAAACCAGGCCACCATGCGTAACTCCTGGCTAGTGCCTTCATCCGCACGATGCCTGGATGTCCCTCGTGCAGCATTTTCAATACCCTATATTGCAATTTCTCTGGGACTATGACTCTGTCTCCCCATACTATGCAACCTTTCTGGGAGAATAGTTCTGTTTGACGATTCCTAAATGGCTTGAACGTGTCATCGGTTGCACTGACCAGCCAACCCCGTTCTACCCAGCTGAGGACTCGTGCCAAAACAGGGTCCTTTTTTGTCTCTAAGACGATGTCTCGAGCGGTTAGTGGTGGCGATTTGAGGGTTTTGATTTGTAATACAGTTATGGTTGGAGCAGGGTCCACTATAATGTCTGGTAGTGGAGAGTGGCTCAAAGCATCAGCGTGGGGAATGGTTTTCGCTGGGCGATGTTGCAATCGGTAATCGTAGGCAGCTAAAAATTCTGACAAATGTGTCATTCTTGGTGATAATATATGGGGAGTTGGTTTGTTTCCCACCAAATTACCAAGTAGCAGCTTGTGGTCTGTAATTATGGTAAAGGGTCTCCCATATACATATTCATGGAAGCGTTTAATTGCAGATACAATAGCGAGGGCCTCTTTATCAAGTTGACTATAGTTCCTTTCGGTTTTAGACAAAGTTCTCGAAAAGAATGCAATGGGTCCTCATTTCCATTTAGTAGGACATGGCTTAAAATGGCTCCCACTCCAAATGGTGAGGCATCACAGGTAACCGTCAAAGGGAGAGTCTCGCTGTATTGCATTAATACAGCATCGGAGGTTAAAAGGTCTTTTATCTCTTTGAACGCTTTCTCTTCACGCCGTCCCCAAACCCAAGAAGCCTTTTTATTGAGAAGTCTATGTAGGGGCTCGGCTACAGTTGCCTTCTGGGACAAGAAAATGTTATAAAAGTTAATGAATCCCAGGAAGGCTTGAAGGTCTGTCTTATTCCTAGGTCTCGGGGCTTTTTTTATTGTGGTTAGTTTTTTTTCAGTGGGATGGATTCACTGTCTGTCAAGAAGGTATCCCAGGAACTCCACTCTCTCCGTACAAAGTTGACACTTGTCTCGTTTTACCTTAAGACCCATGTCTTTGAATTTCTGCAGGACTTTTCTGAGTCATTGTACTAATAACTCTTTAGTGGAGGCAGCTATTAGGACGTCGTCAAAATAAGGCATGACACCTTTTATGCCTTGTAATCGTCTCTCCATTAAACTTTGGAAAATGCCTGGTGCCATGCTTACTCCGGATTGGAGTCTATTGCACTTAAAAGCACCTCTATGTGTAACTATTGTCTGGGCTTCTGCAGTTGCTGCATCTACAGGGAGTTGCTGGTACGCCTGAACTAAGTCCAATTTCGCAAATATTTTTCCACCACCCAGGGAATGAAGAAGGTATTGAACCACCGATACTGGATAAGTGCTCTGTTGAAGAGCATGATTTAGGGTGGCCCGATAGTCCCCGCAAATTGTTAACGAACCATCTGGCTCCATGGGCATTACTATCGGGGTTTCCCAGCGGGCGTGGTCAATCGGTTCCAATACGCCCTGGGCTATCAGTTTATCTATCTGCTCGTCGATCTTCGGTTTTAAGGCAAAAGGTACTCAACGGGGCTTAAACCGAATGGGAGCTACATCAGGGCTGAGATTAAACGATATAGGGGTCCCCTTGTACTTGCCTAATGTTCCTGTGAACGTGTCCTGGAATTCCTGGATGAGAGTCTCTTCCCAGTCATCATTTCTGGTATGGTGTATGCCGGCTAGTTCAATTCCGAGCGGGGTGAACCACTGTAACCCTAACAAGCTGGGTCGGTCACGATCGACGACAGTCAGGGGAAGTGTTGCTGTGCGGTCCTTAAAGGATACTTGGATGTTGCTGGAACCGACAACTGGGATTCTGTTTCCCTGGTAATCTTTCAGGATGATTCGCTGCGTGCTGAGGTCCTGGCGGGAAATGGCAGGGATCAGCTGTTTGAAGGCTTTCCAGGATACCATCGATAGGGACAATCCCGAATCGACTTCCATCACACGCGGTCAATTCTCAATAGTAACCTTTACACGGATCTTTCTTGCATTGAACGATGAAGCCTGGCCAATGATAATGGTTTGGTGGGCCTCTTCTTGTCTCGTTGAAGAGGCAGGTGCTTGGTTTCTGTAGTGGTTGTTCCAATGGTGGTTCAGACAGTTCCAGTTCTCAGGAGGTTTGCCTATCTCCCGACAGAGGTTGTTCTCCCTTCGGTTGGGACTGGACTCTCGTCTGCTTCTGCAGACCTTCACAATGTGGCCTTTTTTTCTGCAGTTATGGCAGAGTGCATCAAGGAATTTGCAGTCCGATCGCGGGTGGTTTGCTCCTCAACCTGCACATTGGCGCGGATGTTGCTGGTTCCTTTGCTCTCGTTCCGAGCGGAGCTGGTTGACCTCCTCTTCATCACTGTCTGAGGATGACTCGAGGTCTTCATGGTAGGTAGCGGTAGCATGCTTCTCAGTGGTGAGTGGTGCCTTGTTGGCGAGTTGGTGAAGCGATGTGTTCGCTCGGCGCATTCGAGCGGCTGACTTCCTGGTTGCTTCTGCTGCAGTAGCATCGGCGATGACATCTGTAAGGCTGATGTCGCCTTTTGCCATCAGCTTACTCTGCACGTGTGGTGCATTTAAACCCAAAACTATACGGTCTCTTTGGGCTTCCTCTAAGTTTGCAAAACCACAAAGGCCTCCTAGGTTCCGGAGGTCGGCTACGAAATTACCAATGCTCTCATCCTTCCGTTGGTCCCTCTGGTAAAATTCATGTCTTCGTATCAGTGTAGGTACTGCGGGTGCATAATGGGCCCGGAGGATTGGAGCAAGGGTGTCCCAATACATGGTCTTCACTTCTGCCAGTTTTGCCAGTGCTTTAGCCATTTTGAAAACGGTGGAGCCGCAATGAGTCAGGAACACCGCTCGTTTCTTGCCAGGCGTAGCATCTGTGAAATTGTTGGTCTCCATGAACTTCTGGAAGCGGTCTATATACGAGTCCCAGTCTTCGGTTGCTGGGTCGAATGGAGCAGGTGGTATGGTGCCGCTGGTCATCTTGCCGTCTGTTGCGTGCGCTCTTTTGCCACGTGCTCTGTCCTGTCCGATGTGTTCTAGTCAGCTCTATCGTCTCTGCATCCACCTTCGTTGCCAGTGTTAAGTCTTGGGTATGAGCGTAAGAACGGAGACGAGACATCGGATGGTGACTTCAACTCTTTATTAACAAGAAAGAACGGAGCAAAATATTGGGGCAGCAGTAGCTCTTTTATAGAGCTTGCTGCTGTCAAAACAACCAGTGAACTGAGTCTATCACGTTCACAAGTGTCCAATCAGGGGTTCCCGTTAACAGCCAATCAGACTGGCCAAACCTGACCAATCACGACTCGCTATCTACGGGCCAATGAGAATTGCCTGATTACAAGCCTGCTGTAAGATGAAGCTGTTGAGGGTTGTATCACTGCGTTGGCTTAATCCATAACAAGTAGCCTGCAGGATTGCACTCTACCCACTGCACCACCATGGCTCTTATAGGTATGGACTACTTGTAACTTGGTTTACTGTCAGTAATTGTGACAGGGATCTTGGAGTTCTAGTGGACAATCACTTAAATATAAGATAACAATGAGCGGCTATGCCTCTGTGACAGAGCTGAGGTTGAAACTTTGGAGCATGTCCTTTTTTATTGCCCTATGTATAACGCAGGCAGATCTAAGTTACTGTCTCTCCTTGAAACAGACCCTACTAGACCCAATGTTAGTAATTTGTTCTTATATTGTATAGGGGATGGCTCCTCATACATCACTTCTCAGGTTTCCAATTTTTTTTTAAGAGCTGTAACCTTCAGTGGAGAACGCTATAATTCCCCTTAGTCAAGTTTTTGGTGACCAATTGTTCATGATTAATTTTCCCATGTTCTTTTGTTGTACTTGTATTTTGGTCTGTGACTGCAAATAAAGTAATATTATTATAAGATAACAGTATGCGGCAGCAGCCAAAAAAACCAATGCAATCCGAGACCACATTAATAGTAGAGATGCAGTGGTTAGAATGCAGTACTACAGATGACTTCTGCTGACTGCTGACTGCAATTTGGCAGTTTTCATCTCACCAGGCTCAAAGTTGACTCAGCCTTCCATCCTTCCAAGGTCAGTAAAATGAGGACCCAGATTGTTGGGGGCAATATGCTGACTCTGTAAACTGCTTAGAGAGCGCTGTAAAGCACTGTAAAATATAAGTCTATGTGCTATAGCTAATAAAGGGATAGAACCAAGATTACATGAAGTTCTAGTATCATTTTACAAAGCCTTAGTAAGACCACTCTGGAAAGTGTGCAGTGAAGAACAAAAAGGATGATTAAAGGGCTAGAGGTTAAAACATACAAAGAATGGCTGCAGGAATTGGGTCCGCATAATCTAGTGAAAAAAAAGGATTAGAGGAGACATGATAGCAGTATTCTAATATTTAAGGGTCTCCTACAAAGACAAGGGGGTAAACCTATTTTCCAAAGTATCAGAAGGCAAGACAAGAAACAATGAATGGAAATCAACCAAGGAGAGAAGCAACCTAGAATGAAGGAGAAATTTCTTAACGGTGAGAGAAATCAACCACTAGAACAGCTTGACTTTAGAAGTTGTAGGCAGTCCAAAACGGGAGGCTTTCAAAAAGAGACTGGACAGCCATTTGTCTTAAATGGTATAGGATCTCCTGCTTGGGATTGGACTGAAAGACCTACAAGATCTCCTCCAAAGTTCTGTGTTCTACATCTGCACTCACTGCTTTAAGAGGAAGTTTGGAAGTTATTTTCTCTCCTTCTAGATGGTCCTGAAGATTGACATTTCTCAGACAAACTTAGCTTTAAAAAAGAAGAAAACCAGAGAAAGTGGAGAAGAGAAATTGGATCACATTACACAGAGAACAAGAAATCTCTAGTGCACTCTTGGCCTCTACCTCCCTGCCTTCCAAGTTGGCTCTTAGACAATCTGGCTGGTTCGAAACAATAAAACGAATCATTTTTGATCAATATTCTTCTTCTAATGTTCTCTCATTGTTATTTTTATGTTTCCACTGGAACGGTGAAATGTAAGCCCATTTCAGAATCCGAGCATAACAGTTTATAGTGCCCCCTTTTGCCATATCAAAAGGGCGGATCTCACTTAACGACTTGGAGCAAGCAGTCGAACTTCAAATGGCAAATGACAGGTCAAAGAGAGTTCATGCCTAATAATGAAGAAAATAAACCCCAATAATTAAAAAAAAAACACCACTAACCAAATCAGGGACCGAGGAACAGCACATATGAAATTATATCTGAAACATCAATAGCTATGTTTTGCCCTTACAATTATTATTAGCTTGGTAATAGTCATTCCCAACCAATTCCTTTCTGCTGATTTAGTAAAGAGCAGCTAATAACGAGGAGAGGTCAAATGTACAAACCAAATGACACTGTATTCCCTGGATGTTTAATATCGTTTCTAATGAGGAAATAAATGCCTAGCAGTATTTTTGTTGGAGGGTATGCTGTCTGACCAAAATTAATCTAGCAAGGGTAACATATTCAAACAGAAACACATTTAACTCATTCTTCTGATATGCTGTGCGTGTATCAACATTTCACAAGGGGGTTGTGAAATATAGGGCTTTCCACAAATATGGGGGGGGGGGTGACAGCAACAAAAATATATGATTATACAGGCTACTACAGCTAGGATACATTAAAGTCAAGAAAGAATCAGTGAGAGTAAGCTGCAATGGAAGAGAGGTCTCTACTATTTCCAAGCAGTTTTTACCAATTGGAAAAGCAATCCCTTAAAAAGGTGTGGTTGTGGCCTCTCAGCCACCGGCCCCTCCAGTAGATGAATTAGAGGAGGAGGAGGAAGAGGAGGAGGAGGAGGAGGAGGAGGAGGAGGCATGGGATTCAGGGTCACCATCAAGGCAACCTGAGAGTTCTGAGAAGGAAGAAAAAATGGAGCTGGGAGAGAGAGAGAGAGAGATGGAGCCTGGGTTGTCTGTCAGCCCTCAGATGGAGACTCAACAGCCCCTAGGTCTGGAGATGGCTGATGAGGAAGAGGAGGAACAGCTGGGTCCAGGGCCTGACACATGGATGTGCAGAAGGCAGAGGAGAGGAGAGCAGTGGAAATCTATGGGCCGGTTCTTGGGACGGAACAGCCACCGCTGCTAGCGAAGCCCCATCCTAGCTCTGAGCATGAAAGGCAGGGGGCAGAGATGGATAGATGTGGCAAACAGCTTTTCATCTCCCATCTGGCTGGCTGGACTTGTTAACCTGCAGTAAGAGAGAAGCTTTTTGCCCGAGCTGCTAATGCTCCTAATAAAAGAATCTCTGAGTGAACTTCAGAGGGTTTGTTGTGTTTGGGGAGCTGGGTCAGAACATGATTGATTAGAAGAGATTTGTTGTCGTTAAAAAAAAAGGAAGAAAGTCAGTTTCTTTGAGAAAGTCAAAGTCAATTAAGTGCACAGAAATAAATAAAATATACCAGAAATTGTGTCCTCCACCTCTTTCTATTTAATGGTGACAGTTTAGAGAATTCCCTGGAGTTTTCATGGCAAGCTTTTTAGAAGTTGTTCACCTTTCTTACCTTCCTAGGGCTAAGAGAAAGTGACTGTGCTAAGTTCACAAGTTGCCTTCATGCCAAAGATGGGACTAGAATTCCCGGTCTCCCGGTTCCTAGTCTGATGCATATTGCAACTCAATACACTTAGTCGGGATACTGATTCAATAGCATGTAATGCATAGCGGACAAAGATATTCAGTTAAAACTCAGGGCACCAGAATCTGACAGATTGCATATAAGAAGAAAGTGTCTTTGACTAGGTTTTATGCTGTTCCACCTGTCTCTCTGCTGAACAATAAACAATTGTTGCTGGTTCTTTTTTAATCAGGCTAGGCCCAAATTAAGGTCAGTTTCATTAAAACATTTTAGTGAGACTGGATCAAGAAAATTCTACGCAGTCTGTGTTACATTAAAACATTTTTTTTCTTGAACTGATTGTGCAAACTTTAGATTCTATGTTGAGTCAAAACAATGAATGTTCATGTTTTGAAACTCTAAGACTTGAATTAAGCTATTGACTGTTTCCTAGTATGATTTGATTGCCTATTTTACCCTATGACTATCATTAAGTGCTGTATCTTATGATTCTTGACAAATGTATCTTTTCTTTTATGTACGCTGAGAGCATTTGCACCAACACAAATTCCTTGTGTGTCCAATCACACTTGGCCAATAAAGTATTTATTCTATTCTATTCTATTTAAAAATAATGCATCTATAGCATCACCTCACCATAGATGAACAAGTGGTCTGAATTGGCATAATGTGGCCTTCAGACCAGAAGGCAATTAGCATTCCCGCATCTTTGAAAATGTGAAAAATCAACAACATTGTTATATGACAGAGATAGGCAGTTCTTAAGTATGATGAATACATAAAATACATTTGAAAAGGGTTGGTGGTGATTATAAGTGTTATGTCCTGGGCATGGGCGTAAGAATGGAGACGAGACATCGGACTGTGACTTCAACTCTTTATTTAACAAGAAAGACTGGAGCGGAAAACCTGGGCAGCAGTAGCTCTTTTATAGAGCTTGCTGCCGTTAAACAACCAATGAACTGAGTCTATCGCTTTCACAAGCATCCAATCAGGCGCTACCGTTAACAGCCAATCAGACTGGCCAAGCCTGACCAATCACGACTCACTATTCATGGGCCAATGAGAATTGCAGGATTACAAGCCTGTTGTAAGATGAAGCTGTTTCAGTTGTATCACTGCGATACAACACCCCTCCCCCCTTGGTTCCATCTGAGGGGTCGGGTGATGTATTCATGCAGATAGGCAGGCCGCTTCACCTGTCTGCTCGACCTGTGCTGTTCCACCGGGTTTCGTTCTGGTTCTGGTTCTGGTTCTGGCTCCGGTGGGCTGTTCGCTGGGCTGGATAGTGTAGTTCCAGGTTGTCCTCGTCGACGCTATCTTCCGGGTTCCCTGGATCCGCCTCCGTCATGGTGTTGTCACATGGCGAGGCCGCTCCCTGGTCCGGTTCTCCCTCGGATGGTGAGTATCCCCTGGGCTGTTGGGTTTCGATTTCTTCTTCGTCCTCCTCCATGTTCCTTCCCCCCCCAGCTGGAGGTTCTGGTGCTAATTGGGAACGGAGTTGTTCTATGTGGCGCTTCCACATCTTACCGTCTGCCATCTGTAGACGATAGGATTGGGGTCCCGTAAGTTGCGTTATGGTAGCGGGGACCCACAATGGGTCGCCCGAGAAGTTTTTCGCAAACACGAGGTCACCTTCCTGGAATGCCCGACACTTACTGCTGGATCCCGGGGGCTGTCCTGGTGTGTAGTTTCAGTGGAAGTGATCAAGATGCGAGCGAAGTTTCCGGCCCATCAGGAGTTCTGCTGGGGTTTTGTTCATGGTGCTGTTTGGGGTTATGTGTTGGAGAAAAAGCATTTGGTTTATTTTGTCGTCAATGTCGCCATGGTCCATTTTATGCAGGGTCTGTTTTACAAATTGAACCATTCGCTCAACCCTGCCATTGGCTGCAGTGTGAGCTGGCGATGTTAAAGCATGGAGGATGCCCCGATCTGCCAGGTATTGTTCGAATGGCAGAGCAGTGAATTGGGGGCCATTATCTGAGACGAGGACATCAGGAAGTCTGTGGGTAGCGAATAGTTTATTCAGTTTTTTAGTGACTGCGTCTGTGGTGGTGCTTTCCATTTTTTGGACTTCAAGCCAGTTTGAATAGGCATCCACTGTTAAGAGGAAAGTGTGTCCTCTTGTGGGTCCTGCAAAATCGATGTGGATACGGGACCACGGACCTCGAAGCGTTTCCCACTGAGTTGGGGGAGTCTTTGGAGGAGAAGGGTGAGTCTCCTGACATTTACTGCATTTTGCTACCCAAGTTTCTATTTGTTTATCTAAACCAGGCCACCATGGGTAACTCCTGGCCAATGCCTTCATTGGCACGATGCCTGGATGTCCCTCATGCAGCATTTTCAATACCCTATATTGTAGCTTTTCTGGGACTATGACTCTGTCTCTCCATACTATGCAATCCTTCTGGGAGAACAGTTCTGTTTGATGATTTTTAAATGGTTTAAACTTGTCATCAGTTTCACTGATCGGCCAACTGCGTTCTACCCAGCTTAGGACTCGTGCCAAAATAGGGTCCTTTTTTGTCTCTAAAGCTATGTCTCGAGCGGTTAATGGTGGCGATTTGAGGGTTTCTATTTGTAGTACGGTTATGGTTACGGAGCAGGGTCCTCTATAATGTCTGGTAGTCGCGAGCGGCTCAAAGCGTAAGTGTGGGGAATGGTTTTTCCCGGGCGATGTTGCAAACGCTAATCGTAGGCGGCTAAAAATTCTGACCAAAGTGTCATTCTTGGTGATAATATATGGGGAGTTGGTTTGTTTCCCGCCAAGATCCCAAGTAACGGCTTGTGGTCCGTAATTATGGTAAAGGGTCTCCCATATACATATTCATGGAAATGTTTAATTGCGGACACAATAGCAAGAGCCTCTTTATCAAGTTGACTATAGTTCCGTTCGGTTTTAGACAAAGTTCTCGAAAAGAACGCAATGGGTGCCTCATTTCCATTTGGGAGGACGTGGCTTAGGATGGCTCCTACGCAAATGGTGAGGCATCATAGGTGACCGTCAAAGGGAGAGTCTCGTTGTACTGCATTAATACGGCATCGGAGGTTAAAAGGTCTTTTATCCCTTTGAACGCTATCTCTTCATGCCGTCCCCAAACCCAAGGAGCTTTTTTATTGAGGAGTCTTTGTAGGGGTTCGGCTACAGTTGCCTTCTGGGGCAAGAAAATGTTATAAAAGTTAATGAGTCCCAGAAAGGCTTGGAGGTCTGTCTTATTCCTAGGTCTTGGGCTTTTTTTTTATTGCGGTTTGTTTTTTTTCAGCAGGGTGGATTCCTTGTCTGTCGAGAAGGTATCCCAGGAATCCCACTCTCTCTGTAAAAAGTTGGCATTTGTCTTGTTTTACCTTAAGACTCGTGTCTTTGAATTTCTGCAGGACTTTTCTGAGCCATTGTACTAATACTTCTTTAGTGGGGGCAGCTATTAGGACATCGTCAAAATAAGGCACAGTGCCTTTTATGCCTTGTAATAGTCTCTCCATTAAACTTTGGAAAATGCCCGGCACCACGCTTACTCCGAATTGGAGTCTATTGCACTTAAAAGCGCCTCTATATGTAACTATTGTCTGGGTTTCTGCAGTTGCTGCGTCCACAGGGAGTTGCTGGTACGCCTGAGCTAAGTCCAGTTTCACAAATATTTTTCCGCCACCCAGGGAGTGAAGTAGGTGTTGAACCACTGGTACTGGACAAGCGCTTTGTTGAAGAGCATGATTTAGGGTGGCCCGATAGTCCCCGCAAATTGTTAACGAACCATCTGGCTTCATGGGCGTTACTATTGGGGTTTCCCAAAGGCGTGGTCAATCGGTTCCAACACGCCCTGGGCTATCAGTTTATCTAGCTGCTCATCGATTTTAGGTTTTAAGGCAAAAGGTACTCGATGGGGTTTAAGCCAAATGAGAGCTACATCAGGGCTGAGATTAAACGATATAGGGGTCCCCTTGTACTTGCCTAATGTTCCTGTGAACACGTCCTGGAATTCCTGGATGAGAGTCTCTTCCCAGTCGTCATTTCTGGTATGGTGTATGCCGGCTAATTCAATTCTGAGTGGGGCGAACCACTGTAGCCCTAACAAGCTGGGTCAGTCACGATCAATGACAGTTAGGGGAAGTGTTGCTGTGCGGTCCTTGAATGATACTTGGACATTGCTGGAACTGACAACTGGGATTCTGTTTCCCTGATAGTCTTTCAGGATGATTCGCTGCGTGCTGAGGTCCTGGCAGGGGATGGCAGGTTTCAGTTGCTTGAGGGTTTTCCAGGATACCATCGACAGGGACAATCCCGAATCGACTTCCATCACACACGGTCGATTCTCAATAGTAACCTTCACTCGTATTTTCCTTGCATCGAACGATGAAGTGTGACCGATGATAATGGTTTGATGGGCCTCTTCTCGTCTCGTTGAAAATGCAGGTGCTTGGTTTCTGTAGAAGTAGTGGTTGTTCCATTGGTGGTTCAGACAGTCCCACTTTTCAGGAGGTTTGCTTATCTCCCGACGGAGGTTGTTCTCCTTTCGGCTGGGACTGGATTCTCGTCTGCTTCTGCAGACCTTCATGATGTGGCCTTTCTTTCCGCAGTTATGGCAAAGCGCGTCAAGGAATTTGCAGTCCGATCGCGGGTGGTTTGCTCCGCAACCCGCACATTGGTGTGGATGTTGCTGGTTCCTTTGCTCTCGTTCCGAGCGGAGCTGGTTGACCTCCTCTTCATCACTGTCCGAGGATGACTCGAGGTCTTCATGGTGGGTAGCGGTAGCATGCTTCTCAGTGGTGAGTGGTGCCTTGTTGGCGAGTTTGTGAAGCGATGTGTTCGCTCGGTGCATTCGAGCAGCTGACTTCCTGGTTGCTTCTGCTGTAGTAGCGTCAGCAATGACATCTGTAAGGCTGATGTTGCCTTTTGCCATCAGCTTACTCTGCACGTGTGGTGCATTTAATCCCAGAACTATTCGGTCTCTTAGGGCTTCCTCTAAGTTTGCAAAACCACAAAGGCCTCCTAGGTTCCGGAGGTCAGCTACGAAATTACCAACACTCTCGTCCTTCCGTTGGTCTCTCTGGTAAAATTTGTGTCTTCGTATCAGTGTAGGTACTGCGGGTGTGTAATGGGCCCTGAGGATTGGAGCAAGGGTGTCCCAATCCATGGTCTTCACTTCTGCTGTTTTTGCTAGTGCTTTAGCCATTTTGAAAACGGCGGGGCCGCAATGAGTCAGGAACACCGCTCGTTTCTTGCCAGACGTGGCATCTTTGAAATTGTTGGTCTCTAGGAACATCTGGAAGCAGTCTATATACGAGTCCCAGTCTTCAGTTGCCGGGTCGAATGGAGCGGGTGGTATGGCGCCGCTAGTCATCTTGCCGTCTGTTTCATGCGCTCTTTCGCCACGTGCTCTTTCTTTGTCCGATATGTTCTAGTCAGCTCTATCGTCTCCGCATCCCACCTTCGTCGCCAGTGTTAAGTCCTGGGCATGGGCATAAGAACGGAGATGAGACATCGGACTATGACTTCAACTCTTTATTTAACAAGAAAGACTGGAGCGGAAAACCTGGGCAGCAGTAGCTCTTTTATAGAGCTTGCTGCCGTTAAACAACCAATGAACTGAGTCTGTCGCTTTCACAAGCGTCCAATCAGGGGCTTCCATTAACAGCCAATCAGACTGGCCAAGCCTGACCAATCACGACTCACTATTTACGGGCCAATAAGAATTGCAGGATTACCTGTTGTAAGATGAAGCTGTTTCGGTTGTTGTAAGATGAAGCTGTTTCGGTTGTATCGCTGCGATGATTTAATCCATAACAATAAGAAACCTGGAAATATTCCAATGAAGCCCCACCCCTTTGAGAGTTGGAAGGAACTTTGGAGCTCTTCTAATCCAACTTTCTATTCAAGCAGGAGACCATATACCATTCCAGACAAATGGCTGTCCACTCTCTTCAGTGATGAAGCACCCACAACTTCTGAGGGCAAACTGTTCTACTGGTTAATTGTTCTCAGTCAGAAAATGTCTCCTTAGTTCAAGATTGCTTCTCTCCTTGATTAGTTTCCATCCATTGGTTCTTGTTCTACCTTCCATGTTTTGAAGAATAGGTTGACCCCCTCTTCTTTATGGCATCCCTTTAGAAGACTGTTATCATGTCACCCCAGTCCTTCTTTTCATCAGACTAGACCAAGAGTCTTCACACTTGGCAAGTTTAAGACTTGTGGACTTCAATTCCCAGAATTCTAACATGACTGGAGAAAGAATTCTGGGAATTGTAGTCCACAAGTCTTAAAGATGTCAAGTTTGAAGACCACTGGACTAGATGTACCTAGTTCCTGTTCATATGTTTTAGCCTCCAGTCCCTTAATCATCTTTGTTGCTCTACTCTGCACTCTTTCCAAAGTCTCAACATCTTTTTTATATTTTGGAAAATATATTTATACCTTTATACCTTTTTATAATCTTTATATCTTGAGCTGCATATAATCAAGGAGATAGATTTTATACCATAATAATGTGCATGTAACCAGGGAGATGAATTTTACACCATATACCCTGTGGGTGCTTTTACCCATTCTTCTGTTTCTATTTCTCTTCTCAGTGAGGTCAGCCCACCGAACTTTAAACTCCTTTTTCTTCTCTACAGTTTACAACCACTTTCAGAGTGTTAGTATTTCTAAAGAGACCCAAAATGTTTGGCCTTTGAGCTGTAAATACCGTGTCATCATTGATTTTGTTAAAACAATAAGTGTATTTTCCTGAATGTCAAGTGTTCTTAAAGTGCAGAGACTCCCTTGAGCACAAAGTGTGAGAAATTAAGGAGGTCTTAAAAGTGGGGATTCAGATCAAGAAGAAAGGAACCGTATAGGGAACAGACAGTGAACGACGATTGAGAAAAGATGAATGCAGACAAATATTGAGTCGGGAAACAGATAGAAACGTGATGTGGGTAGAGAAGTACCCTACTGTCAATAAGGAATCCTGAAAGGCAGAGTAGAACTCAGCACACACACACATTGTGTGTTGGCTTTTGAATGTGTCTGTGGTTGGGTTTGCAATTGGGATTTGGGTTTTTGGGGGGAGGGAGGGAGTTGCCATTTAAAAACAAACTTGTGATCAATCTTTAGGAAAGCAGTGGTGTGTTTTAAAGAGGCAATCAATCTGTTATCAAAAAACATGATGAAAATGCTGTAGTGGGTAGAGGGTAGAATCCCATATGTTAAAGAGGATCCCTTTAAAATGCAGTATTTTGTAGGGAATGTTATTATTCATCTATGATCTGAAAAAAAATAACCATTAAAGAAATTATAAAGTAAAACACACTATTCTGTGGGGGAAAAGGAATAGAGAAGATTCTTATCAGAAGCTCCACTGTGGAAGTCAGATGGCATTACACCGAGGAAACCATTATGGCTTTTAATGTAAAGAAACAAAGCAGAACAAACATTAATTTCTTTGTAAAATATTGACATTGAATCAAGTATCACCTCTAACAGCATTTAAGAAATAAAGTATATCTGCTTCATTAGCAAGGGAATCTCATCAAAGGTATGTAGTAGAGCTATTATACTAAGCACCTCTGCTTCTTTTAAAAAGGTTTTTTTTTAAAAAAATGGGAAGATGAAATGAAACTAGAATTATAACTTGAAAATCACATTGGAAATCTCTGTGGCACAAAAATGTATCCCCAGGTTCTTTCTGTAAGCCATTAAGAACTAATTTGGCCCTTGTATTCATGGAAACATTATCACAACAAAGTATATTACTATCTATATTACTATCTATCTATTTATCTATCATCTATCTATAACTATATAGATATCTATAACTGTAACTTTTCCCGCGTAACAATTGCGGAGCTCTTGGGGATTTGGGGAACTGTCTGTGAATGCAGGATTTGGATTCATAGAAAACATTCCCGAATCTGCCCAAGCATTTGTGGTTACACAATTGTCTTTTCTGCAATCTGTTTGTAGACAAGAATCCTGAAATTCCAGTTTCTGAAGCTGCCATCCATATTGGACGTAGGCTGATGCCAGATACTGTTTGTCGGGAGGGAACAAAGGTTTTACAGCATTGATTTGATCTTGCTTCCTGGGTGAATTGGTTGGTTTTGGAAGCAATGCTTGATATATTCTTTGCAACAATGCCAATGCTCCTTAAGCCCGGTAATCCGCATCTTTGTCGGCGTATATCTGACCGTTCCCAAGGATACAAGTGAGTATCATAAAAACTAAATTCATGCCCATTTTCTCTGTGGTACAAAATCCCTTTCCTATAGAGCAAATCAAGATAGGATAATATTTTAGAATTGTGATGCTCAATATATTCAGGATATTTATGAGTCACTCCATCTGATAATGGTCTATATTTAATCCTATGTGGCCAAAACTGAGCCGGATAAATAAAAGACCATTTTCTATCAGGTTTTTCTTTTCGTAAATCCTCCTTGATATGAATTAACTGATATGAATTAACTGGTGATCCGGAGTAATCCATTTAGGATTACTATTAGGATAGATAGATGTCCTATTAGGATAGATAGATACACACACACACAGACTTGTCAAATTATAATTTCACATGAGTCATGGTCCCAAATTAGGGATACATTCTTTAGATTAGTCCATTGAAGGCACCATGGTTCAAAAACTGTTGTCCTATTTTGCACGGTTTCGCCCAGTTGCATACACAAAAGGTTATTATCATGCCCCCATTGGGGTCTGAATCTGCAGGGGAAGATGAGCTGAAACCTGAGCTGACAGAGATTGAGTGGGAGGCTTCGTGGGTTTCAGAGGAAAATGGGGAAGGGAAGGGCCAGTCAGGCCAGAGCATTTCAGGATTAGGACAGCTTGTAGACAGAGAGAAACAGGGGCAGGATGAACATGAGAGACAGAGCTCAGGCAATGAACAAGGACCACCCCCTCCTGATCCGAGAGCACGGAGAGTGGAGAGAAGGTGGGAACAGCACAGACTGAGCAGGCTACTCAGGAGAAGAATGCCACGC